>KK112714.1:127628-200786 GCA_000611955.2 Stegodyphus mimosarum | reverse complement strand
TAAACTCCTCCTCTTTTTCATAATGCTGTTTTAAAATTTTACATTGTTCATCTTTCAAGTACATTGTTCATTTTTACATTGTTCATTTTTCTAAAGAGGCGCTCAAAAATTGAAAGCTGGCTATAAATTGTAGACAAAATTTATTTTTCTCAAGTAGAGAGATGAAAATATAGTAATCATGCAAATTCATCATAGTATGCATGTTTATTTCATGAGCAATGACGTTTTTAAATCCTTGAAAAATGTGGCGTTTAAACTGCGAAATTTGATTGAGTCTTTGCTATAGATTCAATTTTGAATGCAGAGCCCCTGCTTATTATCTAACACCTTGCCAAAATTCCTGCACTCTGTCTTTCTTTACTTCAGCTTTATACATATGACAGTGTGTCCTAGATTGAAAATTCTCGTCAGCAGCCTCCACAGCAATAAGTGTATCTTTTATCTTCCCGGTCATGAAAGTTACTTAGTATCGAAATACTAACTGGCATGCTCGCCTCTGTATATACCTACCAGCTTTAATATTTCATCATTAAAGCAATCACAACAAAGGCATACCTCAAAGTTAATGCAGCGCTGTCGTATTGCGTAGGAAACGCATATGCGCGTTTAAAGCCTGTTCATCAGACACGATGATGGACTCCAAACCCGCAAAAATGACGAAAGGTGCAGGATACTGAACCTAAATTCGTAAGGAAGAGAACATTGTTTCATTCCTGAGACATTTTCAAAACGTGAATTGAGTGAAATTATCATAAAGCACTCGATTGCTATCTGCCTAAGAAAAGGGATGTTTCTGTGAAGGTGGATTTGAGAAAAACTGAGTCCCGTCCTCGCTATACAAGGGGTAAAACATGAAATCTACGATGCAATCAGTCTTTTTGCCGCGATTAGAACCCGGTTTGAACTGCCAATGTTCAGCGATTTTAAAACTCGGGGGCTAGCGGTGTTAGGCTGAGCATGTAAAAACCTTTGTTTTTTGTCCCATGTTCTGTTGAACAACGCTTAATATATCGATGCATCAGTTTAGCGCAACAAAGATCCCGTGTTTAACGTCAGAAGAAGACTTAAATCTTTCAGTGTGAAAATAGAACTATAACACTTTTTTGGGGTGGATATGAAATCTAGTTAAATACAAATCAAGCGGAACTATAATTAAAGCTCCATTGCAAATCGCAAGGCCAAGCTTCAGATAATTAAAATACATTGTGTTGGAGGTGGGGAATATGCATAAAATACTGAGCAACATCGCGAAGCTCATTTATGCAAATGTCGTGTTTAAACAGCTACGTAAATGATTAGAGTTTAATATCTTAGGACACATTCAAGATGCACGAGAAAAGCGTATCACGTAACAGAACTAGTGGCACTAGTTCAGTAAAATAACCAAAAGTAAATTTCTTAAATTATATTTAAATTCTGGAGATGTTTAAAAGATGCTTATCCTTTAGAGTATTACCAAAAAGGGTAAAACTCTATAAACTGAGTGAGTCATCTGGAAGAGTTAAGCAAATTCTCGCTATATCTTGGAAATTACAACAGAGACTTGGAAATTGTGTAAAAGATCTTTTATTAGATCAGACACAATAACAGAAGACCCAGTTTGTGCTTACAGAACCAGCCAGCATTTATGGCGTAAATTATAAGTAACAAATGGAACTTAGTCAGTAAATTGTAATTAGCTCAAAGGCTACACAGAGAGAAAACTCGCAAGCTGGCTCAGACCTAATAGGTCTGACGGCGAGAACAACGCAACGCCGCAAATAAACTGTTAGTAACGAGGCCTTCAGCAGGCGGAATTCTTCTCTGATTCTTCAGTCTAAAACCTTTCTTTACATAGTGTTACTTTTTGCCTCATTTGAATGCGCACAAAATAGAAATTAGCATTCTGGCAGGAAAATGGAAAGCAAAACAGACAGAAAAGGTAATTAACGTAAAGTGATTGGTTAATAAAAATAAATGAATACTCTACAACTTTCTTCATAAAAGATTATGTATTCATGTGTGGAATAATTTTATGCTCTGTACCATTTGGGGGAAAGGATAAATTTCTTGCTAATATATTATTTTTCTTAATATTTTCAATTTAAACGAAATGCTTAAACAACAGATTACTCTGGCAGTCGTATCAGAAACGTCTTTCAATTTCTTCACTTACTATGTTTTAAAAAAACTACTCTTAATCACTGAATTTAGAAGGAAACAGAACGTGTCAAAAGAATGATTTTCTTTACATTTCGAACCCACGATTACTTGCTCTACAGTGGAAAAATAGTGCAATTAAAATTGCTAACTTTTCCGCTGTGTGTCAGATAATATTATAAGGTACAATGTCAAGCTGAAGGATTGCGAAGTAACCACTAGACGATGCCTACGCCAATATAGCCTACGCCAATTATAAGGTATTTTTCTGCCTCCTTTCTGCATGCCGTCGTGGGGTAGCGCTAGCATACTCAACGCGTATTCGAAAGGTCAAGGTTTGAGTCCCGGCAGGGGACTGCTCATTTTCACGTCTCCAGCATCAAATTAATCTTAATTCCCCTCGAGTGGCGCCGGAACTAAACAAAAGTGGTGGATGTTGGTTCTTCACCACGAGGATTTGGCAATTGGGTCCCCTAATTCCCAGTCGCCCTTTAAAAGGCGGATATGTAAAGTAATTTCTCTCTCCTTTCTTCATGCCTTCGTGGTGTTACGGTAGCACACTCGGTGCGTATACGAGAGGTCCAGGTTCGAGTCCCGGCGAGGGCATTGCTCATTTTTCACGCCTCCAGCATAAAAATAACCTAATGACTCTGCAATATAAATATTTTAAATATGGTAGAAAATGAATATTTTATTGTTAAATGTATAAGGTAAGACATACTTCAGTGATTCTTTTTTTAAATTTTAAGGATACTTAAATTACTTCTAGACCGCAAAGCATACTTCAGTGATTGAAAACAGTTCCCCTTCCCTGAACGTTTTAACGTTTGTAGAATTGAAACGTAACTACATGTAAGGATATTCCCTTAGCTTGAAACCTTTATGAAAGAATTTGAAGCTTAATTGTTAATGCGCTTAATTGTTAATGCTACAGAGCTGCCTCGAAGAACTTTTTCTCGATCATGAAGGACCGCATAAAATAGTAGTTGTGTAATAATTCCTCTAAATGCTCATAATAAAACTATCAATTCCTTTGTGAAATTACATTCCAGATCAGCGCTCTGAAGAAGGAAATTACATCTTATTTTTCCCGTGTTTTAATATAAGCATGTTTTGTCTAAAATAAATTTTATGCGTTTTTGAAATAAATTTATTTTATTAGAATTGTGTGAAAATATTGAAAAAAAGCAATATTAATATCTATTAATACAAAATAATCTGTATAATTTTTAATTTATATTTGAAAATAAAACTAATAGTAAAAATACTTTCGCAAAAATTTCAGGGGCGGATGAAGTGTTTTTATTATAAACAGAATACTAGATTTATAGACAGTCTAATAATTTACTAATGATTAATAATTCATTAATAATTTTTAAAGTCAGCAAAAAACAGAAACATTTTTACTCGGAATTTTTTCTCTATTTTTTGCGAAGTTTTGTTTAACATTTCAAATGTCTTCTTTGAAATGAAAACCTGCAGTGTTAAAGAAGTAATTAGCAATTCGTAGTTAAGAATGAGTGTCTTTAGAAATTATTTTCTGGAAATATTTGTAATTTCATACTATAAAATCGTAGTTGAGTTCTATGCATCAGTTTTAGGTTTTAATTTGAAATAAATATAGAGTCTGCCCAAAACATTCAGTAACTATAACGGCTCATAGATTCTTTTCAATTTAATACAATAAATGTTATGACAAAACTGCGTACTTTGTAACTCTAACAATTTTGTAATACCTCTTACGTTAATTTTTCAGTTATAAAAGAATAAAACAAAATCTTAGAGCGCAATGTAAAAAAAACTACTCAGAGAACCACCTTGTTACTTATATTTTGGGTATTCTAGCATTAGATCTCAGAATATGATTCCTCTTCATATAAATGAATGGGATCTGACTACCACTGAGCTTTTGATAAAATTCTTAAAATAATTCATTCTCTAAACGTTGAGCCAAATTGTTGTGCATATGTGAATATACATGTCCTGTAAATTTCATGTCGTTGCAGCAGATGTTAGAAATAGTACATTAAATGGAATTACTATATTCTTACCTCTGTGCTCTCTTGGTGTAAGTAGTAGCATGTCCAACTAGCAACTGGAAGTTCCGTAGATCGAACTCCAGTTAAGATAGCTTATGTTTTCTGCTCCGAAAGAAAATTATAATGTCTTTACAAGTTCATTAGCAATCTGCAATTAGAGACCGAACAATTTTAAATGCCTTTTTTCGCTCTCTTACTTTTTTTGCTTTAAAATATTTAAATTATCATAATCTGATGATAACTATAAATGATTGGAAATTTTCCTGCTTGTTGCTAAAAACACTGGACACTTTTCGAATCATTTTAATGTATAAATATTTCAATATAATGTTTCAGTTTATATCTATTATTCTAAAGATACGTGTATTTTGCTTAAACCTCTTATTCCCCACTTTCTGAATTTCGATTTCACTAACAAGGCTGTAAAATGTTACTTTAAAAGTACGCCATTGTTTAAAACGGCTGTTTTCTCTTGTGTATCTGAGATGTATGAGATTTAAGACAGCTGCTGGAACTAATTTTCTTCTTTTTTGGAAAATTTTAGGATTTTGTCTCATTCTGAGAGCAAACTCTTATTTTTTTCCTTTTCTTTTCTTAATCTTCTCTAAAGCAATAAGTTTATAAAACTTCTTTAGTAGGAAAAAAATTGATAGAAATGCAATTCTCTGGCAGCTCATTTAAAAAAATCCGTTCAGGAAATTCGATAAAATGATAAAACAGGGAAAGAAACATCAATGTGGAAATAGCAAGTAAAAACGCTTCCATCGTATTTCCCAATATTTCTTCCCTAACCTATTTTTCAGTCTAGTTCCACTGACGCTAGAAGATAGATGCTATGCTCTTGTACATAATTACCTAAATTGTTTGCTTTTCATGAACAATACTTTCGTTTTTCTATCCTTTTTTTTCAATATTTTAAAAATGACTACCCCATCAGAAAAAGCAGCATGTATTGGCTGGAATTCCGACACGCAGTTTATCAAGAAACTGCAACAAAGTTTCCGTGCAAAATTTGAAAACGATCCTCTGAATTTAAATAGCATTTTATCTTGATATGGAAACGCTCTTAGAAATGGAAGTGCCCTTAGAATCAATAAAAACCTGAAGACAAGCATATATGCTGACAGCATAGACGTAATTCGTGAAGATCTTTCTCGTAGCCTTAAGAAACATATATGAACTGCAGTATGCAATTGGGTATTCCAATAATAAGAAATTGAATGAGAAATTTCTTTTTATTCTTATAAAGTTCAGTTCGTGTCATATTTACAAGTGGATGATAATCTTTCGTGTTACACTTCCTCTTGGAAGATGATAAGCTACCAAAATCATTAAGCTCTAAGACTGCGTGTTTTAAGCACATATATCCATTTTCAACATAATACCCATGAGCATAATTCAATGCCACAAATTGCGACATAAGTGCTGGGACTCCTGGAATTCATAGACTGGAACTAACTGCACAGGGCTCGGTTGCTGCGCAGACAACTTCCTATATCAAAGGCAATGTCTAGCATAAAAACAGAGCAGTGATGTGGGTCATTATCATGCAGATGGAGCTCACTTGCGTTGCCTCCGCAATATCTTCAGATGAATGGGAATAATGCTCGTATTTTCTACATGTTTCTAATCGTATCAGACGTCCTGCGCTGATGTCGTCTTCAACCAATCCCCTACCATAGCGAACAACTGGTTTTCAGGATTACTTATTGTACATGCGTATATTTTCCTTACCTTGCCCCTTGTTTATATATATATATATATATTTGAAAGTTTACTGAATTGAAACATTCAGTAAGAGATGACACTTCAAAGTCATTTTATTAGTTTAAGTATTTTCATAATATAAATCTCTCACAGTATTCTTTGCTTACAGTTATTATGCAGTCTTATCTTTCTAACGCTGCTATCTTTGCAGATTGATTTTATCTCCATTACATCTTGATATTTGAACAACATTAGAGACAATGTCCGAAAAACTATTCTACACATTTTCTATGAATAATTGTAGAATTGTAAAAAATTCCTTTTCACATTTCTCGAGCTCAGTTTAAAGAAGATAAATAAATAAGCGTATATTGTAGTTTGCTGTCTAAGAAATGGCTTCAGGATAAACTAAAAAATATATTTTACTTTCTGCTTTCTTTAACGCAAGCAAATTCCTTCCTGTCTATATGCCACTTTCTTTTTTATCTCTCCATGTAACTTTCTGTGGAACTCATTTGTCGAAGCTGTGAGGAAGGTCACCGATTCCAAGATATTTTTATAAATAAAAGTCATGTTTCGGAATAATGAAATTTTTAGGTATTCCTTCGATATTTTTTACGTTTTTCACCTTGATTAAAGCTTGCTTTTCACCTTGGACAAGTTTATACTATTTACGTAACCGGCGAATACTTTAACTGCTTTATCAAGGATATGAAATGGGAAACTCCTGTTAATAGCAAATAGATTTTAAAAAGTTGAATTTCTGCTGAGCAACAAATTCAGATGAGCGTATAAAAAAGAGCAATTATTTCATATTTTCTTTGAAGGGATGACGGATTTCTAATCTATTCAGTAAACTGTGAAAACTTTTTATTCAAGAGAAAACACGTAATGCGTTCATTCATAGTCCAATTCATCTGTAAGATTAACATAACAAGGCCTGTAAGATTTTCCCATCCAACGAAGTTCATTCAGTTCCGTAATTGCAGTAGCCTTCTATCTATGTTGCTGTCTTGAAATATTGGGATATTTGGAATAGCAAAGAAAATTAGATCTAATTATCAAAATAAATTATCATAGCAAAGCAAATTTGGAGCTATCTGTCTAGGAGATACCATTCTGGAGGACTTGTAACGTTCCTCACTGGTATTCTATTAACTAAGTGTTGAGGAACCTAGTGAACAGCTAAGCGAATAATCGCTTAAGTCCACGAAAAGAAACGTAAACTCAAGAAGGGTTAATTACCCTTTATTTGCTCAAAATAAAGATTTAACAGTTGGCCCCTTTCTCAGGGCGTACAGCAAAGCCTCCACTTGGGCTTCAACTCAATGTAAGAAATAAGAACTAACTAATGACTAACTAAAGAGATTTAGCCGAAGCTAACACAGTTCTAAATTAGTTTGCCCGTAATATTAAATTAGCCAGTGAAGTTATCAAAGGGAACGTAATACGGCAGAGCGTTGTAACAGTTAGAGAGACGTAGCCAAAAGGCAAACTCGCGCTTTTCAGGGAACCTAACTTTCTCTCTCGAATTCAGTGGAACTTTGACTTCAATACTACTCTACTTCTCACATGCATTTAATGCGATTCTAAAAGCTCATTCTGGTAAGGAAGTATAAGCTGAAGCTAGAAGAGATAGGAAAGTGTCATTAACTTAAAATAACTTATAAAATAAAAATAAACCTTACAAACTTTCTGAAGGAAACTGGCTTGTGTTCTCATTACAAGTAAGGAAAAACGCGGCAACTGTCATGCAATCAGCCCGTTCGCTAGAAGATGTATCTTAATCAAACTGTAGAGACATTAGGTTATTTCGAAGCAGGAGACATAAAAAATTAACAACGCCTTCGACGGGAATCGAACCACGCACCTCCTCTCGGTTACGCGTCGAGCTTGCTGACCAATACACGACGAAGGCATGCGAAGAAGGCGGAAGAAATACCTTATATACTCCCCCTTTTAAGTTGCTACTGGTGTTTTGGGGACCCAATCGTCAAATCCTGATGGTGGAGAATCATCATCCACCACCTTTTTAGCTCGGGCGCCAGTTGTAGAGACATTAGATTATTTTGAAGCAGGAGACATGAAAAACGAGCAACATCTTCGCCGGGAATCGAACCACGGACCTCTCGGTTACGCATCGAGCGTGCTGACCACTGCAGCACGAAGGCGAGTGAAGAAGCAGGAGAAATACCTTATAAAACTACCAATGTCCAGGGATTTTAATGCTCAGTAGCTGCAGGGATTATCTTAATTTGCTTTTAATCTGAAAGGTTTCAGATTTTAATGGTCGCCCAAGAGTGTTAAAGCTTTTACGCTTTCGCTGAGCTCGCAGTCTGCTGTTGCACTTAATTCTGCTAACCTGTTTATTACCTCTTTAAAGTTGCATGTGTTTAGAATTCCTGATGTAGTGTTAAGTGTTGGCGTTCAATTTTTTTTTCCTATTTCTTCCAATCTTTCTTCAGTTCCTCATATCCATGCTTTGTTTTCATAGTAAGCTGGCTTACAAAGCTTTTTCGTCTTCTTATTATGAACGTTTTGCGCGCTAACGTTAACTATTAAATATCATTGTCACTGCTCACTTTCAAATCCCTGATATTGTTAATCAAAAACGTTTTTGAAGTTTTACAGTATATGAAAAAATAATAAATATATATATATAACGTCATTCTGTGAAAATATTGAATGTTTTTAATTAGACAGATCATGAAATAAATCCATTTTTATTATTAGAATCAATCCGATTCAAAAGTGAGAAACGAATATTCTTACGATCTGCATCTATTACTTTCAAATAGCTTGGTTTGTTAATTTAGAACAGACAGCTTCAGTTTGAAAAATACATACCTTACATTTTCCCCAAAGGTAACACAATCGAGTAGAAAATGAAACAACGCGTTTATAGCGATTCGACGCAAAATCGCATTTCGAGGCTATTAGCCCTTTTGAGTAAAAATGCACGCATAGTTACAAGTAATTATTTAATAGAAACAATAACTTTAGTTGCCCATTGGTGTCGCAATAGCTAAGCTAAGACGTTGAAGAATCATATTATCAAACTGATACAAATGTCAAATAATTACACAGTCCAGTCACATTAATGTGACCACCACGTACTTTCCATGTCAGAGTTAAATAACCAATCACAGAAGGCAGGTGGCAGCACAGTGCAGTTGAGCGTATATAAAGGGTGTGTGAGGGCTTCGGAAAACATTTCAATCGTTGGCGTAATGCAGAAACGAAGCGATTTATCCGACTTCCAAAAGGGCATGATCATTAGCTTTCGGGCCAAGGGTGGAAGCATTTCCGAAACGGCTGAGTTTGTGAAGTGTTCGCGTGCCGCCGTGGTAAAAGTGTACCGTGCATGACAAAATGGGACTGTCCAAAATCAGCGACGTGGCAAATGTGGTGCACCACGGGCCATAGATGACAGAGGCGAACGACGGTTGCGGAGATGCGTTCGGGCAGATAGACGGGCTACCGTTGAGCAACTGACCACCAAAATGAACCAAGGGGCTACCAAAAGTGTCTCCCAAAGTACTATTCAGCGAACATTGCTGCGTCTGGGCCTCCGAAGCAGACGCCTGGTTCGTGCACCTATGCTGACTGCTGTTCATCGACGGCGAAGGCTAGAATTTGCACGCCAGTACAGCAGCTGGACGTCCACTGAGTGGCGACAGGTTGCGTTTTCGGATGAATCGCGTTTTATGCTCCATCGGACAGATGGACGTTGGCGTATAAGGCGTGAAACCTCTGAAAGGAACCACCCTGCAACCATTGCCGGAACGGTCCAAGCTGGAGGCGGGAGCATTATGGTCTGGGGAATGTTTTCCTGGCATTCTCTAGGTTCACTGATCATTGTGGAAGGCACAATGGATCAATACAAGTACGCATCTGTCCTTGCGGACCATGTTCACCCCTACATGCGCATTGTTTTTCCTCAGGATGATGGCATCTTCCAGCAGGACAATGCGAGGTGCCATACAGCTGCCAGTGTACGTGCGTGGTTCGAAGAGCACCAGGATGAGTTTACCGTCCTCCCCTGGCCAGCAAACTCACCTGACTTAAACCCAATCGAGCATCTGTGGGACCATCTCGATCGAGTTGTTCGCGCCATGGATCCTCAACCGCGTAATCTAGCGCAGCTGGCCACGGCATTAGAGTCGGCATGGCTCAACATCCCAGAGAACACCTTCAGGGACCTATGTGACTCTCTTCCTGCACGTCTCGCAGCAGTCCGCTCTGCGAAAGGTGGTTATTCTGGCTTTTGACAGATGGTCACATTAATGTGACTGGACTGTGTATAATATTATTATATGTATATAATATTATTATTATATATTAACGATATATTATAAATGTCGCTGTGGAAATGGAGTAATAACTATAGGTTTTCTCTTTGGAGCATTTTCTTCTGGAACTAAAGCACTGGGTTCATAGCATTAGATCTAAGTAAAGGACTTCGAGAATAATATGACTGCAGGAATCACACAAGAGCCAAACATGCGAGAAATGAGAATCCTTAAACATGGGAATCATTGTCCAAATCAGCATGTCAGTAATCATATAGAAATGGAACAGAGAAATAGATCTTTTACTATCACTTCTCCTTTAACTCCATAACGCCACTGCAGGAAATGCACATACCAGTTTCTAACATTCTCTATCAAAGGGCTGTATAACAAAAAAGATAGAAAAGACACACATGCGTTAGTTAAAACGTAAATCTTAATTAGTTCATTCATTTCTTATTATTGCCCTGTCTGCTTCTGTCATTAACATATTTATTGGCATGTCTGCCAGTTGAAACTTCGAATGAAAGGTGAAACATGTTTTTTTCAGTTATGCTTTCCTCTAATTTTAACATATTGTTGCGTGCGTAGGGTTCGTAATAGACTGAATGTACAAATCCGATTAAAAGTTAATAAAATTAATTTTAATCAGTAGAAATATAACATAACGCTGGAATATTCTTCAGAGATATTCATACAATATCCCAATATCGCGCAATATCAACAGTAGCTATATTATAAATTACTAAAACGTTAAGTAGAACGCAATCCAAAGCGCAGCGAAAACTAATCCGATCAAAAACGTTACAGCAGCTAAGTAAACAACAACAGCTCACTTAAGTTGCAACAACAACTGAGTTGCGATGTCTCTCTCCGCCTTTCTAAAGCTTTTTAATCGGTCGCGCGAGATAGTTCTAGCAATTTCTGGAAAGCAAAAAGAGTGGAATTACGGCCACAGCTAACACCGTAGCCAATTACGTTTATTCAAATTAAATATCAATTACAGAGATAAACTCTATTCAATGTCTAATGCACGTGCTATTGTATTTTTGCTTTTCCGGCGTAGCTTTCTCTTAAAACATGTCACGCACTGCATTGCACTAGGAAATAAAACAATTTTAATTATAATTCTATCAAAATATCTAACTAAATACAAAATTCGTAACAATATCCCTTATGATGCAGTGTCCATCTAAGTGACACCTAACCTTCCAGTTGCCTTTAAATTCTCGTATATTTGAGGAATTCCACCAATATAGCTCTTCACAACGTTTGCAAATAGGCTTTCTTCTAATAGTAAACTCGTGTTTTTCTTCCAAACTTGAGTGAAATCTTTTAAATTTAAGCTTCATGTATATTGGGGAAAGTGTTTTTATGCAGCCGTTTTTCGAAAAGTTTTTGGCGCTGTGTTCATAAGGGGTTTCCAATTTTCTATTGAACCTGCTGATTCGAAAATGTAAGTTTCGTCAAAGAATCAAATTCTCCCACATATATCGTCTGTACTTCTGGCATAGATGTCATTATTTCTTTTCATATAATTTTTTTTTTACTTTTTAGTAATTTCAGAAAATTTTACCTTCTTAAATAATTTCTGAATCTTTTTTTTTTTTTTTGAGTTTCTTCAGCAGTATATAAATTTGCTTTATTTCTCGAGGTTTCTAAATAAACCTATTTTTAATGACACTTTTTATTAATTTTTTTAGTTAAATCCTCGTAAAAATCTGCCTTTGCAGTTTACGCTTTCTTCAACTCTTCATCCCTCTTCATCTAATCTGTATGTACTTATTTCGGCTAGCCTGTTTTCATATGCAAAAATAAACTCGAAAAAATCCTTTTCTAATTAGATATTAAATATTTACTTATTGTTCCAGTTACAATGCTCCAAAAACCCGAATATTGCAATTTTTCAATACCTCTACACTAGAGTTTCAGGTTTCCGAAGATTCATATTTGGCATTTTTACATTCAAAAAATCAGTTTTTTCAACCTTACAAAATCTGATTTTCTGTTGGCCCCGTATTCAAATTCAGAGAAACGTTATACTCCTCATAAAAAAACACAAAATGTTTGATTACCGTGTGACAAAAATCCACCGAGATAGATATTAAAATCGAGCATCATATTGAGGAGCCGTACAAAAATTGAAGACCGAAATGTTGCTTTTGTACACAGTTAAAAATAAAATACCTGTTTAGGAAAAGGTTTCTGATGTTAAGCGATTAAGGGACGAGCGTTTCTATTCAGATTGTTGCGCAAACTATTAATCAACGTATATATATATATTTTTTTCAAAATGGAGATTCTTATTCACAGAATCATATGCTGCCTTATAGACTTCGTGTTCCAGAAAAAACTAGCAGGCTTCAGTATTCGCACGTAACCAACTTGTAATATTATTTTCGAGAATTAAAAATCCAAAATGTTTGCAGTTGAATGAGATTTTACACGATTAACAGATTAAGATTCTACAGTAACAAAACTTAATAAGAATATTAATAATGTATTTTTAGATTCTGAAAACTTACAAATCAGTTGTGTGAAAATTCTTTGAACATACAAAATGTAATCAATGTATAAACTGATATAGTAAATGATAAAACTGATATAGTAAATCACAAAACAATACATTTGTGTCATTTAAGGGGGGGGGCGGAATCAGCGTGGAAGTTTTCTAATTTTATTTACTAACCGACCCGTCAGCGCGAATTGAAAATGACGTCAGATATGGCAAATTTTGAATTTAAATGTCTCGGTTAATTTTTGTTGTGGTCAAGTCAAACTTTTTGTGCTTTGTATTTTGTAAGGATTTAACATTTTTCTAAACTTAAGTATACGGACCAGAAAAACACAAAAAAAGTTAGATCTTGTCAGTTTCACGAAACTGATTTTTTTAAATATAAAAATCCCAAAACACGAATTGTGCGTGACTTAAAACATTTTGTAATTGGAAGTACCGGGTGGCCATAATTAAACTGCGAGAGCTCACAGTGTTCTGTAGCGCGATCTATTTGCGAGAATGACGCCACATTTTGTAGGAAGATTAAACAAGACGGGGGACGAAGGATTCCTCGAAAAAACAGATTAGTTCCAAAAGTCACCGCTAGGGGAATATTTGGCGCTGTGTAAAGGAAAATAGAGTGACAAATGCAAATCGATATGGAAATTACCTTTTATTTTGCATTCAAATCAGGTTCAATGTGGCTGCCGTTTTTGTGGACCACATATTGCATTCTGTGCACAGTATGCACAACAGCAGAAAGTAACATGTCTGCAGGAATTTCCGTACAGTCCGTGATATGTTATCCTTCAACGTAGCCAGGTCCTGGACCCCTCCTTGATAGACCTTGGACCTCCTAACCCCTAGCCAGAAGTCGCATGGGGTAAGATCAGGCGACAGAGGTGGCCATGCAGTTGGAACGTAGCGGCTAATGACTCTTTCTGTTGTGAATTTCTGTCGTAGGAACTGTTGCACCCGTACAGCAACGTGTGGTGGGGCTCCATCTTGCATGAAAATGATTTACCCCAGGCATTATCTTTACTGAAGTGTCGAAATGACAAAGCTGTTCAACGTGTGGCGATATTTCTCTCCGGTAACAGAACAGGTTTCCGATCCTGTCGGGGTAATGTTGTTATAGAAGAATGGACCTACGATAAATTCCGCTGTGAACCCGCACCAAACAGTTACCTTTGGTGAATGTAAGGGAATTGCTGTGACTGCATGTGGTGATTTGTCATCCCAAATTCGGCAGTTCTGGGTGTTCACAGTTCCATTCAGGTAAAAGTGGGCATCGTCTCCCCATAAGATTTTCCACGGCCAAGCAGCATCCACCTCCATTCAGGCAAGAAAGGTGAAAGCAAAAGTCAATCGCTTATCATGGTCGGAGTACAGTAACTCCTGTACACGGCTGATCTTATACGGATAGAAGTTGATAATCTTTCGTAAGATTTTCCATACCGTACTGTAAGGCATATCCATATTCCTAGCTCCTCCACGAGCGCTAGAGGTGGCAGCAATATTGTCTGGTCCTCTGTCAACTATCGCCGTGGCAACTGCTTCGATTGTATATCCTGTGGTACAGGTTTTCGTCCTCTGCCTGACTGAACCTTCAGAGAACCTGTTTTCTCAAACGTCGCAACCATTGCTTTTAGCCCATTAACTGACACAAGACCCTTAACTTTACTCATTTTTTTGTGCGTTCTAAAAGCACGAAGAGCGGCTGAGGCGTTGCATTGGTTGAGGTAAAAAAATTTGACCAGTAACGCACGCTCGACTAAAGAAGGGGACATTGCACATAAACTTTCAATCCGATTGATTCGAAACGTAACACATTGCCTTTTAAAACCCAAGCAGCTCGCACTGTGCCAATGGGTGTAACGTGAAATTTGAACAAAGAACTTCTGCTCAGCGTACGTGATATTGCAGATCACGAGAAGTTATCGGTGTTTATGTAGATTTTACGTTTTTTTAAAAGTGTTGCCATATTGCACTTGAACTAAATCAGAAAATGTGCATAATAAAAGGTAATTTTATTCCGTATTAATTTGCATTAGTTAACACCCTTGTATTACACAGCGTCAAATATTCCCCAAGTGGTGACTTTTGGAACTAATTTGTTTTTTCGCAGAATCCTTCGTCCCCCGTCTTGTTTAATCTTCCTACAAAATGGGGCGTCGTTCTCGCAAATAGATCGCGCTACAGAACACTGTGAGCACTGTCAGTTTAATTATGGCCACTCGATATATGCCTACATCCAACGATTGAGAAATTTAAAACCTGTTAAAGACTTTTTTGGACACGTTGTATAAATAACTGCATACATTTGAGAAACTTCTTTTTGTTTTTGTGTCTTTATCCTGTAGAAATGTGCAAATATATGGTTTGCCGAAATTTCAGTTTTTCTTTTTTTTGTTTTTTAGCCATTAGTTTAATTCTTTAACTCTTGAAGTAATTGCAACCGTTTTCTTAAGAGAGTGTGCCACTATTTCTCACGAGTTTTCACGCAGACGTTTTATAAACCACTAACTGTACGCAGTCACGCGTTGATGTGGCCGTCTGGTTAAATGGAAATGAAAGAAGAGAGAAAGCACATGTGGTCTAATACGTTTGATTTCGCAATGCTTGTAGGTATGTAATATTTTTATTGTTCCATTGTCTGTGCAGATATACAGATTGTATGGTTTTCCAACTCTAAAACACGCAACATATAATTGTTTATGTGAGGAGCAATCTCTGTCTCTTAAACCCCACAATTCTAAACATTGGCCATGAGCTTTGTTGATGTTTACTACAAACGGCAATCGAATTGGGATTTGCAATCTCTTAAATTGAAATGGCATATCCGTTGGAGTGATAGGAATGCAAGCAATAAGGGCATCTTCAAATTTGAAAAGTCTTGTCAAATTTGCTCTTTCTTCGACGTCGTTCATTATTTTTTTTCCTGCAAAACTCTTGCCGTTGGAAAGCTTTGCCTGGTGAATATTTCGCAACATGATAATTGATTCTGCAGTTAAGTGCAGTGGCATTGTGACGTAAACGCGTAATTTTACGCGTATAAACCTTGTTGTCCATTTTCTACAGATACTACTAAGTGAAGAACAGTTGGAAATCGTTCAGGTATGGGGAAGTGAAAGAATGTGCCTTGCAGCTTCATTGCTGCTTATGTAGCTTCCAGCCTGATACTGTACGATTTCATCGATATTTATGACCGCATTTCTATCACTTCTTTCTGGTTACACGCCAAAAACTTCTACGTCTATTCACGTATTACAAATGTATTTGATCGATTTAACAGAGTTACTTTTCTCCGCGTTTATGTGAGCTTTGTTTTGTTTTTGACAGCAAAGGCGAATATGGAACAACTCACCGGTTATCTACTTCAGTGTCACAGTTTGGGTGTTAATTTACCGCCATCTTCTGCTGATCTTCTTCTCTATAAAGGATATGTATCATTTCCTGTAACTGAATGCTCGAAGATATCGCTAAGAGCATTTTTCGCGTATCATGCATGCTCAATCTGTATTCAGTGTACTGCAAGTTGACTGCATAAAATATTTTAGTCACAACTGCACGCAAATACTTATCGATGTCGACTTCAGGTTTTTCAGTGCATATTACATAGTCGATTTCGTTATAGAGCCAGATTAGTATATGTGTCTGTAGCAATCTTCTCTTTACCATTCCGTGGAGTGCATCTAGCGCTCCAAATACTCCATGTTTTACCATGAAATCAGTCAGCGATTTCAGCTTCTATCTGAAACCACGTGCTGTGATGTCATGTCTACCCACCGGCGATTGCATCGGAAATATGAGCTGTTGTATATCGTCCCAAGCTGGATTGCATGTGAGTGTAATGAATAGGTTTGGACGCCCGTAGTGACGAACTTACGCAGTTACATCTTGAGCTTACTCGTGCATATAACGTGGGCTGCCTGTATATGAAGTTATCAAAATCGTTAATCTTGTAGGATTTCTCACTTTTATTCTGTGAAATTAAGTCTTGAGTAACCTACTGAACTATTAAGCGAATAATCGCTTAAGAACAGAAACGTAAACTAGAGATGAGTTGATTACCCTTTATTTGATCAAAGTAAGACTAACAGTCGGCCCCTTTCTTTGGGTGTACAGCAAAGCCTCCACTTGGGCTCAAAATGTAAGAACTAATGAATGACTAGCGAATGAGATTTAGCCGAAGCTAACACAGTTCTAAACTAGTTGGCCCGTAATATTAAATTCGCCAGCTAACTATCAAAAACGTACGTAATACGGCAGAGCATAGTAACAACTTAAAGAGTCGTAGCGAAAAGGCAAACTCGCGCTACTCACGAATCCTCACTTTGTCGAAGTCAGTTGAACTTGACTTAAATACTGTTCTCCTTGTCATTTGCATTTAACGCGATTCTAGAAACTTATTCTGCTAGGGAGTTGTAGTTGAAGCTAGGTAAGATAAGAAAGATATATTAACTCAAAATAACTTTTATAAAATTAAAGTATACCTTAGAGTCTTCCAACTTTAGTTGTATTACAGACATGCATCTCGCAAATAAACGTATTCTTCAGAATGAAGATTTGTCCGATTCTAACGAATGAACATCGATCGTCCTATTTCGATTTTTGCATACGAATCTACAATATATTGGTGAAACAATTGACGGTTTTTTAAAATGTGATTATCTTCATTCTCTCGAAGCATTAATCGGTAAGAATAATAGTTCAGTGCTCTGGATTTCTTAATTGTTTCTTCGCCATTGACTGAATTTACCATCTTAAATTTGAAGTGATATCCATCAGCATCATCCCAAAAAATGATTGGATATTGCAGAGCATCGTAGCATCGATGAGTTTCTGCAACTTTTGCGAGTTGAGTATTTCTCCAATGAAGAACAATATCTCAAGTTGAAACTGATCTCCGACTGTAACAATTGCCCCTTCTTCTATAGTTGGAACATTGTTGAAGCTTTGCACATGTTCTCCAGCAGGCATTTTGTAAGCATTTATAACAATCTTGTGTGTATCAGATGGCATCTTGTCAATTACTGTTTTGAACAAAGCACTAATTTTTTTTGTAAGGAAGCTCTTGCAGTTCAGAAACAATGGACCTTTTTATGCCGGTGGAAATTCAGTAGCTTGCATTCGGTTCTTTATTGTCATCACCAATGAAATACATTTCTGGGAATTTATCTTGACCATCTGGGAATGGAAGCAGGGAGCCGGTTTTATAATAAATTTGTCTTTTCACTTTGAAAGTCGGCATGAAGTGAGCTGTTACAATTTCTGCTTCTTTTACGAACGATGTCATTTGGAAGCATGAGTTGTATTTCCTGATGTTAAGACAGGAAATGCTTTGATTCAGCGGTATATCCGGCAAGCGAAGTTTTTAATGGCTCTGACGGTTCTCTTAAGTTAAGACAGTTTAATTTTTTCGGAGGGGGGTGGCGCAACATATTTCTTTCGTTTCTCAATTTAATTTCAGAACCTTGCAATCAGGACACACTTCAGTCGTAGTGCCGATGAGACCATGCCGGCTCAAACTACAGTCGTTAGTTGGTTGGTACGGAAATGCAAGACGCTTCTAATCGCCTGATGGCTGAGCACAGAATCGTGTTTGACGCTAATCTGCTGTTTCTCGTTGACATCTTTTAGCCACTCTCAGCCTGTCGCTTTCATTTAGTTGAGAACTAATTATATCTGAAGTTTCAGAACGCGATAGCCGTGCTTACAACCGTGCATCCTCACGTCTGGTTGCACGTCGCTTTTCTGCTTTCTCAGCACTTGTTTGAGTCATTAATTGTCTGTTTCGTTCCCTCGCTGATGCTCATTCTTCCTCAGTTTGATTTGTAGTAACTTGACGCACTGCTTCCGCTCCGCGAGTACGACAACCTACGTTTGAGCTTCTGCGAGGCATTATTCTGATGCAGATCGATTACACTGAAAAAAGAAAGTTATAAAAAATATAAAGTTGCAAAATGTTAAAAAGAGAAAAACATGAACTAAAACCAAAGCCAAAAATACTAACGAAATATTTCAAACGCAGATCAATCGACGCAGCTAAATTCCAACGCAGTGAGAAATGAAATATTTCAATCCTCTTGAATAAATCACTCCGAAGAAATCAGTTTCTCGATATAATTTGAATTCAAATGAAAATCAAACACACATTGACACAGCTCAATTCTAGAGCCAACTGCACTGAAAAATAAGGAAGAAAAGTTTAAAAAACGAAATCAGAAACACTGAAAAAAGTAAAAAATAAACTATACTCAAGAAATGAACGTCGCAGACGACAAACGACAAAGCTTAATTCCAACGCAATGTCACAAAATAATTAAACCAAAATGTAAATAAATCAAAATATATTTGAGAATTCAATTTAACAAATGCAATCGAAATCATTGAAATGGAATCGTAAAATTAGATATTTGGAAATCGTAAATGGGTCGTAAATCGGAAACATTGAAATGAAATCATTATACAATAGCAGTCACGGCATTGCTTTATTCTTGCCAATAGTGCTTGTCACACTGGTGTAAGTCTAAGCCAATTTGCGTGTTAATCATTTCTGTCTAGCCTTTGGCTAACTTACGACTTAACTTAGTTCAATTTGAAATTCTAGCTTTTCAGTTAAGCCATAAGTGCTGGCTGGTTTTCTAAGCACAAGAAGTGCCTTCTTTTAACTCTCTGAGTTCCTCATAAAACATACATTATCTGTTTTCTTACAAGGCATAGCGATAATTCGCATCAATCTTCCAAAGTCCCGACTTAGTGTATACTTCCCAAGAAGGTTAGACTCTACAACCTTTCTTTCAAAAAAATTCATATTTTCTTGTTTTCGAAAGAACAAATTTAAATATTTCGCCCTTCAATATAATACGACTTCTGAATGTAATAAAAAAAATGTCATGACTGGAATGTTTTATAACATTTTTATAACTGAAAATATATGTCTACAACAAATGACTGCAAAAATAAAGATCACGAAAGGTTTGGTTTTGTTATTTGAATATGGCAAAGCAGATGAGGTTTATCTGCCTTTGTGGAAGACATTTTCTAAGGAAAACTGGCTTGTATGACGTTACACATGCTTAAATTCGCTGAAACCAAGCATGTGCCAAGTCCGTTTATCTGGGTTGAGACCTTGGAAGACAAACTAGTATTCAGCAGTATTTAACCGTTCGGCCATTGGTGGTTTATGAGCACGATATATTCTCGTGAGTAGACTCAAGAATTACCCGACTTGCAATGCGTATTTCTTGTAAATGCATATTTTCTGCCTAACAATGCGTATTTTCATGTAACAATGCGTAATTTCTATGCAAAAAGATAATTTAATTTGCTTACATTGAAAATAGATTTTAAAACAAAATCTATTTCGAAGTGCACTTAAAATCGTATACCGTCATTTTCAAGTACACTGATTTTCAATGGACTATATCTAAGTGAACAGTGACTAAGACATAAGTTGCAATTAGAACAATTTAACCACTGGACAGATTATCCTACAAAACAAAAAACGAAGTATTCAAAGTACCTCGAAATAAAGATCCAGAATGCTTTGAAGGAATTTTAAGCTTACCAAAACAAGAACATTTACATAATTTTTGACCTTCCACATCTGGATTTTCATTACTTTATAACTGACCTACTCGCTACTTTAATTAGTGACATAAATTTCCTTTTATCGCCACATGTAAGAGAAAACGTTGCCAATATTAATATAAAACTTTGAATTTCTCGCATAGTTTCAACAGATCTGAGCAAACAGTTTGTATCACTTCTTTTACAGAATAAATTTGGCATGAAACCTTTTTTAAAGCGTTAGCGTACAATTAGTGACATGAATATCCATCATCTGAAAATTTAACTTTTGGTATATTTTAGATATTTTAGTGACTTGCATTGATCTGATCATTATTCTCGTAGATTTATCTGAAGATTAATCTCATTTCGGAGAATTTTCAACTTATTCTTGTACGTAAACCGAGAAGGAGGTTTATATTTAATACAAAGTTTATTAATCACATTAATAATAGCTATGACGTGTTATATTGTTGCAAAGCGTGTGAATCTCCCAGTGCGCCATTACGCGTCACTGCTTACTTAGACATATAATTAACTCACCACATTTTCTCCTTTGTTACTTCACTTGCGCTTGCTCTGCGAAAAAAACTTAGATATTTCCACGCATCCATCAGCGAAAAAATTTCCGCTGCCGTCATTGTCCACACTTTTTCCGTGAATTTTTAAATCTCAGTAGACGATTTTAATAGTGATGCCGTTACTTCCATTGTTCTCTCATAGTGATATTGCAAGCAATTGGAATCTTATCTTAATCTTTAAAAAAAACTACTTTTTAAAAGTATTTACAGCATGTATAAATAAAAATTAAACCAGCACCTCTATAGTACCAAAGGTGCTGAATCGTGAGCTTCCGTTCCAACTTTGGGGGAGAATGCCCTGGGGAGGCTGCCCGAGGGTCTCTCATCCCTCTAATAAGTAGATTGTTCGTTTAACTGTTAAACGAATGTTCTATTTATTTTTTTAATTTTATTGAAGTTAAACTTTAGTAATAAAAGTTTTAGGTGCTCTTTTTCTATTTATGAATTAATAAATATCATATCTTCCGTAATTTTATTGTTAAACAGAAAAATAAACAAATATTTTAATAACAAAGCTCTTTGTTCATTTACAGAAGCCGGTGCCTTGCCAAGCTTTCACATCCAAACTACCTAAAATGGGTCAACCAGATTTAGATTACACAGCTCCCGAGATACAAAACAATTCAAAGTGCAGTCCTCTGAGTGATATGTTTTCCTTGGGATTGGTTATTTGTGCTCTTTATAACGGAGGCCACTCTATAATTGAAGCTAACCTCAGTTGTGCCACTTATCAAAAGCAGCTGGAAATGGTAAAAGAAATTTTACTTTCACTCTTAATCAATATATTTTAGCAATAATGTGCTGGTATAGTTTTGTGTGAACTTACGTTCTTGATATTTCTATGAAAAATTTTATAACAGTTACCAAAACATGCAGAAAGGAGACTTCTCTATGTTTATTTTATTCAAATTGTGTTTCATTTTTGTAGTTAAATGGTATAATTTCAGTAATTTATTCTAATTACTCTATTATTTTAATCATTTTTATTATTTTGTAATGAGTTTGTTTTAATTGGTACTTGGAATTAGTATTTTACTAATTCATACAAAACGATATTTAAATAATGTTTTTATAACCACATTTTTATTCCTTTCTATTTTGGTCTAAAATAAAACACAAAAATATAATACACGGAGCAACAAAAAATGTTATAACTATAACATATAACACATTCTCTCTTTCAAGCCATTCTAGAGAATTTGTTTCTGTCGCATTAAGTTAATCCCCATGATATTTCAACGCCTTTGTTATTGTGATATATAAGCTCAGTTTTATATGCTTGGTGCAAGAAATAAATCCGTCTTCTCATGCATTGTAACAAAGAAGTATGACATCAAATATCCAACAAACCTTTTCTTCTCAGGGTTTCAAAAATAAGTCTACTAAATAATAGGATACGTCTGAGAATTTGGGGGATTTAATTCAAGATAATGTATTTCGAAAATCCTTACGTTAACTCATTTCGAAAGTATATAAAATCTTTATAGACGTCGTTTTTTAAGTTCTGTGGGAAAATGAAAGCTATAACTAGATTAATATATTCTGCTGATTATCTTAAATAGTATCGTGAGTAACATACACTTACAAAGAGTATTTAAGTATAGAGCACATCGCTAGGAAATGGAGCGTTCTCTCCATTCTTTAATATAGCAGTAAATAGATTTTCTAGCATCGCTTTCAATTTATCATAATTTTGTCAAATCAGTGACCTATTTTAACTTAAAACCATCACACGAGTAGTACTGATTTGTGCATTGGCCCATTCGCATTTTGATATTTACTGCGAAAATTTATACTATGTGATTATTTGATAAATACTGTGCAACATATTTTGATATATACTGTGCAATACATTTTGATAAAGTGATTTTGTAGAAAATTACCTTTCTCACCTTCATGAATGTTCCTAAAATTTCTTTTATCTAAAATATATTGATGTTTACTTGTCTCAACGGCGAATAACTGTATGTGTATTTTTTACTCAGAAAGAACACAAACTTCTGTCTAAACTATGGAAATGACTATCTTGCGAAAACATTTTCCTATTCCAACAAAGAACCCGATGCCTAATTGCGGCGACGTAACATTGATTTAAATTAAATTTAGTGTCACACTAGTACTCAAATAATATTATAAACAGCATAAGTGCTTCATTTTAACTAGTTTATTGTCACTCTCAGATTGCTATGAAAAAACGTGTTTCTTACCAATTTATGTATACACTAACTACCAAAACGTATTTGGACGCCCATATATATACCGATGCCTGCGGGACTTATATATGTCACATCCTCCACTATTAAATATCGTGTAGGAAACAACATTGGCATTAGTGGCGGACAAGATGCCACGAAGGGAAGAGTTATTTGATTTCGAGAATGGGTAGTATTTAGGTATCGCAAAAATTGCCGTTCCTGAATGGGTATATTTACTGAGTTGAATTACCCAAATTCGACAGTAGATTATGTAATTCAGAAGTGGAAGGTGAGCGGTGATTATCAGAATATGCTTTGAGTCGGCAGACCCGCGAAACTGGGAGATAGAGCCCGACGGGTGCTGTATGGAGAAATTCGAAGGAACCGCATCCAACCGATAGCCTACATATTTCAGGAGTCTCAACAGGCAACTGAGCGTGCTGTCTCGATAAATACCATCCGTAAGAAATCACATCTTCTTGGTTTTCACGATCGTACTGCTACACATAAGCCTTTCATCAGAAAGTCCAAACGCGCTGCTCTGTTAATGTGGTGCAAAACACGCGAACAGTGCAAACGAGTTCACTGGAGCAACGAATCAAGATTCACCTCTACCGTTCGGATGGCAGTGTCTGGGTCTGGCGTCTGCCTGTGGAGAATGCCTCCTGACAGAATGCATTGTGCCCACAGTAAAGTTCGGCAAATTATGAAAGCCGAAATTATGATCTGGAAGTGTTTTTCCTAATATGAAATGAATCTTTTGTCTAAATTCATGGTACACTGAACAACGACGCCTACTGCTCTATTTTAAATGACAGTGTGCTTCGTATGTTAGGGCATTTTTACGGGTTGGACCCTTGTCACTTTCAGGACGACATCGCCAGCTGTCGCGTCGCAAGGTCTACCATGGATTGGTATGATGACTATGGGGTTAACCGAATAGACTTTGGGCAGGTCAGAAGACCAGAACTGATATCAAGATCTCTGGAACAAGGTTAATCGCCGGCTTAGGGGGTGCAACAACCGTCTAATATGCACCAACCGTCTTCACCGGACGGTGTTGGACGATACAACAAACGTCCAACACCGTCCGGTAAAGGAACTGGCATGTCTTCTCAACGAACGTCATGACGAAAACTTGATTTGTACATACATCTTCATCTGTTTTCAGTACTACTTTCGTTTCGTCTTAGTCCTTCCAGCAAAATCTGGAAGGAAAGAAATTTTAGTATAACATAATAACACTAAGTTCTAGGTAACAAACTTCTTTTCTTACCCGTGTAAATTCGCACACACACATTATCATTCAAGCAAAATTAAATTCTTCCCCCATTGCTCTCCACCGGTGTTGGATGAAAAGCAAACCGCAATAGCGGGTTTTTTTTTGTTCGGGGAGTGTTCAACTCTACCACCTACGATCGACTAACATTAGTTATAACTTCACATATCAAGACCTCAAAAGACGCCCTATAACCAGCTAAACCTGAGGTTCTAACTAACTTCGTGTCTATCACTTTAAGTGTATTTGGTGGAGAGCCTACTAATACTTGCATTCTATTACTTCCATCTCGCCTTTTCATGCATACAATTTGTAGTTTGCACAAAGCATGCTTCATTCAAAATTAACTTTGCACCTAACCTGCATTGATGGCATAATTCCATTTGTTATATTTTATGAAACTTAACAATTGCATACAAATCACAAGATACAATAAGTACGTAAAGTTTCCAAGTTTACAGCAAGTGCTTCACATTAGTTTTTTTCAAAGTTCTTTTCTGAAGCATCGCATTACACTGAAATAATAGTCTGTAGACTAAATCGTGTTTTTCCTTCTACCGACTTTTCATTCTAGAATTTTACAGGTCTTTTGACAAAGCATAATACAAAAACATTTAGTTAACATTCTCGCAACAATTCATTGCTTTTACAAGGCTAATATATTCACAATGCTTCAGAATCTACTTTACAAACATTAAGTAATTTTGAATCTTTGCAGAATTACAATTTTAAATAAAAGCATCTTTCAAGATACGTAATCATTTATCGCCCATTTGGCGCAAAAATCAACCTCGCTTGAGGTAAAAAGAGACCCTGCAAATTGCACTCACACTCGAAAATTAACTAAACGTTGGAATAAGAAATACTACTTATCTTCTTGTAGTCAGCCATTCTTTTCTTGGCCCAATTCTTGAATGTTGGGTAGATTGTAGCTTGGGCAAGTCTCCTTGACTTTGGTTGTTGACCGTTGCCCTCTTGTTGTTTCTCAGCCTTTCTTTTATGTGTCCTTCTTTCCATTCTGGGATACTTTCGCTGGGGAGGAAGGTGATTCGCTTGACGTTTGTTCGGCTGGGTCCTCTGTTCCTAGGCCCCGTTCGTCGCTGCTCCGGGCTCCTGCTGTATTCCGGACGTTGATCCTCAGGCTGCAACCGGGGCTGCTTGCTTCTCAGGCTAATTTCCAATGTTTCTGCTGTCCTCTTGCCTACTTTGGGTTGGCCTTGTCCATTGTGCTTTGGTCTTTTGTTAATTGTTGAACTTGTATTATCAGAGTTCTTTCTTTTGAATCCACCTCCTCTGGTTAATTTTCCGTTTCTTGTTTCTTCTACCTTTTGAGGGGGAGGCTTTCTTTTTCTGGAATTTCGTTGCTATTGTTGCTGGTTCCTGTTGTTGCCGCGGAGGTACATCTTCCGTGGAAGTGCATCTCCCCGGATCCTGGAAAAAATCTTTAAACATTTCCATTTTATTACGGTCATAATACGGCTTAATTTGGTCCACATTAGCAGTAATTTTCTCGCCGTTGTTCCTCCTTAATACCACGACAGTACGGGTGATTTTCTCGATAATGAAAGGGCCTTCAAAACGCGGAAAAAATTTCCCCACCTTTCCTTCTGTGGCATTTGATAAAGCGTGTTTTATTTTCAAAACTTCATCTCCAACATGGTACTTCACCTCTCTTCTCTTTTTATCGTAGTACAATTTCTGTTTCCTCTGGGCCATTACTGCATTTCCTGTCGCTTCCCGTATCAACTTTTGAATACCATTCATTTTAAATTCTTCTGCCCTTTCCTGGACAAAGAAAAGTTTGTCTAACGGTGTCAAAATCTTTCTTCCAAGAAACACTTCCGCGGGTGTTTTTTGTGTTGTATCGTGTTTGGCAGTTCTAAGGGCAAATGCAAATTCATTTATATGGCTATCCCAGGTAGAGTGATAACTCTTAGTGTAACTTCGAATAATTTTCACTACGTTTCTATTAGCGCGTTCAGCTATGTTTGACAGCGGATGATACGGGACCATCTTTAGGTGACGTATGCCCAGTTTTGCACACATTTCCTCAAAACTATTACTAACAAATTGGGGACCATTGTCGGAGATAACCTTTAGGGGCGCCCCGTATTTTAAAATATACTTATTTAAAATTGAATCTACTACAATTTTTGCAGACGTGCGTTAAAACGGAATCAACTCTAACCATTTGCTAAAATGGTCCACTATAACTAAAAGATATCGGCTTTTGTTAACTTTACTACTAGGATAAGGTCCCAATAAATCGATGCCTATTATTTGATCTGGGAATTTTGATTTAACACTATTTAGGAACCCGGCCGGGCGGAAATTAACATAATTATTAAATTGACATGTTGGGCACGACTGGACATACGCCCTAGTAAACTTTTGCAGTTCGGGAAAGAAAACTGCCTTGCGAACTCTTTGGACAGTTTTTCGTATGCCCAAATGGCCGAATTGTGCAACTCCTCTAATACATTCAATCTAATGCTAGCTGGGATTATCGGTCTAAACTCGTGGTTTTCATTAGTCGTTTTCGTATAAAATAAACATCCATCAATTATTTCGTAATTTGCGGCGCTATTTCTTATCGGCACAATATCCGGATGACTGAAATTCTCAGGGTCGGCCAAATAATTGTATATATTTTTGAACTCCGGATCTTTTCCGAGTTCTTCTATTACTGTTTCACGAGAATCAAATACTTTGGATGTCAGCATGGGTATTCTAACCGTATTCCAATTTTCATCAAAATTAATTCTACTTAGAGCATCTGCCACAACATTTTCCTTTCCCGGCGTGTATTTAGTTACTAGATTATATTCTTGTAATTTAAGTGCCCACCTTATTAATCTGGGTGATAAATTTTTCCCAGAGTAGAGTCTGGTGACCACAGCGTGGTCCGTATATACAGTTACTGGGGAACTTCCAAAGAAAACACGAAATTTATGCACTGCTAATAGGGCTGCGAGAGTTTCCCTTTCTGTGGCCGAATAGTTTGTCTGGGTTTCATTTAACGTTCGACTGAAAACGGCCACGGTTTGCCCATTTTGAGAAAGCACTACCCCAATCGCAAAATAGGAAGCGTCCGCTGAAATTTCTAGTCCTTTATCCCCCTCCGGAAATTTTAAGACGGGAGCTTGAGTTAATGCGTCTTTCAGTTTTTGAAATGCCAAGTTGGCTTCTGCTGACCACGAAAACCTATCTTTCTTCCTCTTCAATTTTAGCAGAGGCTCAGCTATTTTGGCAAAGTCTTTAATGAAGGACCGATAGTATGAACACATACCATGAAACGACGCTAATTTCTTCGCTGTTTTAGGAACAGGATAATTTTAATAGCTATTATCTTTGACAGATCCATTTCGATTCCATTCTGAGAAATTTTGAACCCTAAATAACGTAACTCTTTTGCGGCAAATTTACATTTGGACGCATTTATCTTCAAACCAGCTTCGTTTAACAATAAAAACACGTTTCTTAAATTTTGTAAGTGTTGTTCTAAACTACTATTCGTAATTATAATATCGTCTAAATATATGAACGTACTTTTACCAAGGACCGGTCTTAAGACAATGTTCATACATCTTTGGAAAGTTGTCGGCGCGCCGGATAAACCAAAAGGCATTCCAATAAATACCAACGTGCCAGACTTAGTTATGAAGGCGGTCTTAGGGACGTGTTCGAGTTTTACCCCAATCTGAAAATAGCCACTCTTAAGATCTAATGTGGACATATACTTTGTAGACGTAATATTTCGAATTATCTCTTCGATTATCGGCAAAGGATATACAGGATATTTTGTGACGGCGTTTAGCCTTCTGTAATCTATAGCAAAACGCCACCGCTTCGGGTGCGTAATCGGATAATCATTATTTTTCTTGCATAAGACTACTGGGCTAGC
Organism: Stegodyphus mimosarum; assembly: GCA_000611955.2. Classification (NCBI taxonomy): domain Eukaryota; kingdom Metazoa; phylum Arthropoda; class Arachnida; order Araneae; family Eresidae; genus Stegodyphus; species Stegodyphus mimosarum. The sequence goes on along the minus strand of KK112714.1, from coordinate 172,578 downwards.
ATAACTGCTAGAAATCGGAGTAATTATCTTATTTTTCAACATTTCCTTAATATGGTATTCAATTATTTCTTCTTTTAACTTATCATAACGGTAAGGCTTTTGCCTTACTGGTTGGGCGTCCCATGTTTCTATGCCGTGATTCGTCACTTGCGTGAAACCCGGTACATCGCTAAATAAATTTGAAAACTCACTTACCAATGCCTGCAGTTTTTCTTGCTCTTCTGCCGGTAAGTGTTGTAAGTCCAGCTGCGGGGGCTTATCATTCTGCTTTTCTAAAGGTTGCATCGATAGCATCAATTTTCCTCCTTGGAAATCCATTTTAGCTTCTGCCAATCTAAAAAAAATCCACACCCAGAATAATACATGTTTACAGGTTTCGCACAATATAAAATAAAATTTTTACCTGCTCGTCGTTGATACGCACAAAAAGTAACACTATTCCTAAGCATCTACACTTCTCTCCTTGGGCCGCTATGACATTCGTGTCTCTTGCACTAAAAATTCTGTAACGGTGAAAGTGCTTCTTGAAAAATCTTTCCGAGATAAAGCTACTTTGCGCTCCTGTATCCAAAGGAAACTTCACCGGTATGCCGTTAATTAAAACTTCAATCTTCGGTAAACTTAAATTTTTCACAACGGTGTTTAAGCTAATTGTGGAAGGATTTTGCGAAGCTTCGGACTTCTGCACATTCCTTGAAGAAATCCATCTTAGTTTAAATCCTTCTTCTTATTCTGGTTGCCTTCTGCATCTTTGCCCGTTTTTCTATTAAAATCTCGTCGTTCGCCGCTCGATTTAGGAGATACATCTTTCTTCGGCCATTGCTTCCCCTTGTTTACGTAACTCTGTTGTTGCTTCTGCTGGGGTTTTGGCGTACTCCTCTGACTTTTTCGCTCATATTGGCGACGTCGTTCGTTGTCTGCCGTTCTTCGGCTTTCAAATTGTACGGCGAGCTCGAATAATTTATCTAACGTCGTTGGGTTTCTTAGCTCGATAAAATCTTGAACTTGGGCAGTAGCCTAGGAAGTATAATTTGAATAATTTCAGGATCCGGGTGAGATCCATACAAAAGCTTGAAAACTTGGATTTTTCTCAAGATAAAATTTGACAAATCTTCTATCTTTTCTTGATAACGGCTAAAACGTTCCGCCTCCAGTCTGGCTCGATCTCGTACTATAGGAAATGCTTTCACCAAGGAATTTTTAAAATTTTCATATGTGGGGCTTCCCGGTTTCCCCAAGAGATTCTTTCCAATACACTTGAACCAATTTAGCGCTTGGCCCTTCAAAGCGCTGGTGGCAAGAGTGACTTTCTGAAATTCGTGAACTGCATATAACATGAAGTGGGCTACTAGTTTTTCCAGGAAATTAATTACGGCTGACTTGCCGTCAAAACTTGCCGCTGGCTTCAGGGTTGCCCGCTTGGTTAGTACAATGTAGCCAAATCCTTCTAGGGCAGGAGGTGGTATCTCAGGGTTCTGCACAGGTACTGCAGGTATCTCAGGTTCCTCTTCTTGTCTTTCAGGCCATCCTCTCATTTTCTTCGGGCGCCAGTGTCAGGACTGAGTGTTCGGTGCATATTCTTGGCGAACATCTTTGTGAAATACTTTACACGATCCTGATCTTGAACAGGGAGTTGAATGCAGCTATGTTCTGTGGTAGAAAACTGTGGTTAAGTGGTAGAAGAACTGCGCTTTACAGGGATTTAAAATCCTCTTTTATTAAACCACAATTATATACAGCCACTTCCCAACTCGGGAATGATACAGAAAATAATGACCGCACTTGGGTCTAAATTGAACAATCAAATAATTTAAACTAAAATTAAATAGAAATTAATTCGTCGGTGCTCACAGAGCTATGAACGCGAGGTTGGCCTCTAAACTAAATGGTGCGTAGCAAGATTTAACTAATACTAACGCACTTAGAATTACTTCAATAAGTAATAGCGTAACAGCACTACGGCTTAGAATTTAAGTACTAGCTGGTCAGGCGAACGTTGAACAGAGTAGGACATTAAGTAATAGAGTAGGACAGAGAGGTCTGAGACTAAAAGCTCTCTCACACTGAGAGACAAGCGCCTGGCCCCAGCCACCACCCCTGTTCTTATTGGTTGCCGTTTATGACGTCAGGTTGAAGAGATTTCATTATCTGTTTCGTTTACGTTAAGTGAACTTATACTGCTTTGGTATTGGTTATGTATAAATGTGAATTTTTGGAGCTGGGGCTCAGGCCTTTGGCGCGCAAAAATGCCGCGGGGAATTCATTTCGTCACTATATGACATCACAAGTCGTGTCCAATAAGAGCTTGGGGTGGTGGCTGGGGCCAGGCGCTTGTCACTGAGAGGTTCCTACCTACCGTTTAAATATAAACTTGGCTCCACTTCAAATTAGCATAAAGCTGAAACGCGCGCTTATTCTAACGGGAAGTTGAAATGAGAAGAGATAGAAAAAGACAAATTAAAATAAAGCTTTGTTAGTTTAACTAAAACCTTACAAGTGTATAAATGTATATAATGGTTATAGAGATAATATATTTATAATAAGTTTGCAGATACCTTATTTGGTAGATACGTTATATCTTGCAAACATGGTATTATTTACTAGATATAAGGAATTTATTTATGTTTATTAGATACCTTATATCTAGCAAATTTAACCGGAAGAATAGAATTTCTCTATGGGTTTATATCTAGCAAATATGGTATTATTTACTAGATATAAAATATTTATTTATGTTTACTAGATACTTTATCTCTGGCAAATTTAACCTGAAGAATGGAATTTTTCTGTAAGTTTCAAATTAAACTCACAAAGTTATGCAATATAGATGCTTCCCAAACTCTTTATCATTAAAGCATGTATGTTTCCCATCTTCATTACTTAATGTTGGTGATCACTTTACAGAATGCAAGATTTAAGATAATTTAATAAAATATTTAATAAAACGGAAATTTCTTACACTGATTTGTGTAAATTTCAAATACTCAATGAGTAGTTTCACTACAAAGCACAAGATCTCAACGTTATGTTTCGACGACACTATATGATATACAGACTACCAAAATTTACTTTATGAAATTTGGTGTCTTTGTAATACTATACATTCAAACCTGTTTTTGTGCGGTCTTTTTTTGTGCGATTGTTTTTTTTTGTTTGTTTTTCGGTATATGAAAATTTCAATCAAATTGGAACACAACTGACAAAGTTATCAATAAAACAAATATAATAATCAATAAAATATCAAAAAAATTTAAAAAGGAGCTCCAATTTCGTACATCTGGCTACCGAATCCTTTCGATAGGCGTTAGTCTGTGCTGAAATTTTATTCACTGCTGAACACTACTATAAATCTTTTTCAGAAATTTATTATTAACATATGAAAGATATTTACATAATATTTGCAAGTCTTATGTTTCAAATATATACAGAGACGGTCTATTTTTCGACTTATGTTAGACGCATCACCCGTTCAACGAACTACCTTTTGTCTCTTCCGCCAAAGGGCGTTCTTGGGATCTGAGTTATTAGTAAACAAACACAATACTCACACCTTGAGGTCCAATATCAGTAGAGGATGGACCTCAACTGACCTATACTTCAAGTCGCTTGAGATTTCGTCATGTGTCGATTTCTGTGCCTCACTTTCGTATCCGACTCAGTTGTAAAGTTGAGTTCAAGAGGTATGAGGTTTTTAGTGGGTCTTATATTCTCCCCTTGTGCAGTTTTCAATTTCACTAGTCTAATATGTTCGTTGTGAAATGGAAAAATTTCCAGGATTCTAGCTACGGACCAGTTTATCCTCTTTTCATTGTTGGACACAATGACAAGACCACCAACTTTCACGGACGACTGTTCGTTGATGAATTTTGAGCTTTATCTTATTTGCCGCAAATAATCTGCTCGAAATCTTTTTCTTAAGTCTTTTCTCGATTTGATTCTGTAAATATATCCTTTATTGATGGATTTGGAATCCAAAAGATCTAATTTAGGGAAGTCTGGAATTTCTGTTAGAAACATTGCGGGGTGAGAGCTCTCAAGTCCTTTACGTCTTCTGGCAAATAAGTGGAAGGATGATTGTTCACAATGCTCTTGCAGTCACGAATGATTGTCAGCAACTCTTAGTAATTCAAAGAAGACTTTCCAAGTACCTTTCGAAGAATTCTCTTCAGTACTCCGATTAACCTTTCCCACTCCCTCCCCATTATGGCGAGAAGGGGGGATAAATTTCCATTCAATTTTATTAACTGCTGCATTTTCTAAGATAGAATTCCAGTTTATGGTCTCAAACAATTTATTTGATCCAACAAAATTGGTTCCGTAATTGGAGTATACAGTGACAGGTCTACCCCTTCGAGAGATTAACCGCCTGAAGCCTTGCAGGAAACTTTAGGTTGACAGACATGAAACCAACTCTAGGTAAATTGCTCTATATATCCCGCAGGTAAAAATGACGATCCAAGTTCTCTGACCTGCTTTTAAAATTAAGGGACCCGTCAGATCAACACCAATAATCTCAAAAATTAAGGCATCTCTTATTCTGTCTTCAGGTAGTGGGGGCTTGAGGAGTCTTATATGAATCAGAGCGAGTGAGTGACGGGGAGCGCGAGCACCACCCCTCCACCATAATTGTTAATTGGTATGGTATCGCGCTCCCCCTTATCTAGAACGCCCCGGAATGTTATGGGGCCGCAGAGTCGTCTCGCACCGACCGCCCAAGTCCAGCGCAGGATGCATCACTGGCGTGTCCACTGACCAAAGCGCCACTGGGAGTTTAATAAAACATAAAATGACATGGTACATACAGTGATACATACAGTGGCATGTTTACATGGAAGTGTATATGGTGACATAGAGTGCATAAGCCTGTTGCCAAACACAAATAAACATAAAAGAGACAATACTGTATACGATACGCGCTGATTACATAATGCTCTGATACACAACTATGCTGATAAAGTGTGAGTGCATAGGTCACATTAAACATATACATTCAACTCATAACATTAAACACAGGTGCATAAGTCACATCAAACATATACATTTAACATGATACTTTAAAATACATATATAAATGGGGAATATTTTAACGATGTTAAGAATATTATAGGATCAGAGTTGAATCTTCGACATCGTACACATTTTTGGATGACTTTAGGTACTGTCTTTCTGCTCTTTATAATCCAATATTTTTAGCATAAAGCGCACATAACGAATTGTACTCCAGCGTACCTTTCATGTTCAGATTTGATCAGTTTTAATACTAACGGATGATCTGGAAGAAAAATTGGGTAACGAAAGTCAGCATCGTCGTCTGAAGATACTCCTGAAAGATACGTGTCTTCACTTTTATAATGCCATTTGAGTCCATGATAGTTTGTAGCTCACGTATTCTCTTATCTTTCAGTTCTTCAAAAGATTCGTGTTGGATCAGTTGGAAAATCAGTGTTTCAACTCTTTTTATTCCTTTGACTGAATTTCTGCCATGAGTTCTTTCAGATTATTGTGCAGTTGCATTTTAATGAACCTAAAGATCCAAGATACGACATTTACGATCTTTTGGAAACTTGAAATTCTGTCAAAAAGGGTTAAATTTATCTGTATTCGTGTTATTGCTCGCTGAAACCACAGTTCGTTTTCTTTCTCCATTTACTAATTCAGGATGTTCTCCACCTGCAATCGGCCACTTTTTTGTAAGTCGATAGATCCAATCTGGTCCTTTCCACCATTCCGGATTTTCTAATTCCTTAGCTGAGCAACCGTGAGATGGCAAATGCGTGGGGATGAACTTTCCAGGAATGTGATGCCATGCAATTTTCGAATCTCATTCACTCGATTGGCTACAAAAATGGACCAATTTTCTTCCTGTTTTATCCAAAAGAGCGCATTTGTGAAATCCGTCCGGTAAAAAACCGGACTTCTTTTAGTTTCAAATCTTCTCTTATTGTATGAGAAAGCCTGGCTCCGATAATGCAAGCGAGTATCTCTAGTCTAGGTATGGTGACAGTTTTTAGGGGAGCAACTCTAGCTGCAGATTGTATCAATTGACAACTAACTCTATCCTCACCGCTGTGTCTAAGGAAAAATCCGTCCGAAAATACATGCATAGCGGTACTTTTCGTCTCTTTTGGGACGTAGTCTAGGAATTTTGATGTCTTTCAAATATTTAACTGAGATGACCATGTAAAACATTTCTTTGTTAGATCCTTCGGCATATTCGTATTCCAGTTAATTTTCCGTTTCCAGCAATCCTGCAGAATCAATTTAGGCGTGAGAGTAACTGGACTTGTAAACCCAATTGACTCAAAGATTTTACTCGATTCGGAAAGAACAGATCTTTTGCTCAATACAAGATTTTCTTCATCTTTTAAGTGACAATACAAAGTATCGTCAACAAGTCCCATTTCAATCCTTATACTGACACAACTTCTTTATAATCTTCATCAGAAAAATTTAGAATTGAAGTTTCATTTTTAAGTCTATTATGTTTCCAACCTCTTAAGTCAAATTTTGCAGTAGCCATTATTCCTCGATAAATGAGTTCATTTCTTCAATTGACTCCACGCTCGCTACCCAGTTATCCACATGCATGGCTTTCCTTAGCGTTGAAGCTATTTCCTGATGCTTTGGTACATTTTCCAAATGGCTGTTAATCGTGGCAGCGAGTAAAAAGGTTCTGGCGTTTACACCGAATACAACCCTTCGGCGCCGATATATGATCCATTTTTCAGACTGTCCTTTCTCCCACCATAGGGGAACGGGAGAAAATCTCTATACACTGGGTTCACACCTATTTTCAAAAAGGCTTTTTATTACTTTTTGTCTCTTCCGCCAGCGGGCGTTCGTAGGAGCTGAGTTATTTGCAAACAAACGTAAAGCTGCTTTATGATTTGGCAAAATTCTTGAGTTAGAGTATTTTAGTCATTGCACTTTACCTGAACAAACGCATGTTAATGGCAAATATCAACATCAGATTTGTAAAGAGAAAGCTTCGAACAAGCAACAAAAATGGATACATATCTTGCGACAGAAAGTAAAATCTCGAAAAGCGAAAGTATAAGAAATGGAATATGCCTATAAAATTGGATAATTTATTTTTATTTTACGCTAATCTCAAGACTGAAGACTGACATTTTAACAAATTGTCAGCAGTGATAAATTCAGTTCTGCCGGAATTTTGAGTTTCAAAGTTTTACTATACATTTAACATTTACTTAATTGCGCAGCGACATATAATTATGTCGCTGACTTAACATAGATTTCTACATTTAGCTATAAAATTGCTACCTGTTGTGACAGATTTCTAGTGTTTTTCTATACGTCTTTTAAATACCAAATGATAATTTTTAAATACATTTATGTAGCATAATTATTTTAGGCCATTGCACATATTGTGGATATGGATTTTGTAGTGAATATGATAACAAACTAATAATTATAAATGTTATTGGTGTTCTTGTAGACAGAATGAAAAATACTAATGAAAAATTAATTAATGTAAAACATTATGTATAAAAATACTTTATTCTTGTTTAAGTAGAACTTCCGTAACATTATCACAGCGTTTTGGGGGTACTTACGTAATAACGCAAACACTTCAGTTCAGTTTGGCGATGAAAATCAAACAATAAATCTATTTACAAGCGAGTATTTGTTTCTTTTGCTTTGATGGATATGCCATGATGACCTCCTTAAGAATAGCTTCAAATCAGTTTTTCAGTTTAGCGATTGTCCTGCGAATTACTGTGTTCCTGCAAACGTTATACCGCAATGCTTCCATTGCAGGCAAATCCATTGCAGGCAAATTCCATTGCAAGCGTATATTTTAAACGAGTTTAAAATAAAATATATCACGATTTCTCTATAAAAACGATCACGATTTGTCTATCTATATATTTAAATTAGGAAAAATAACGCATGTAAAAATGGCTTAATTTTTCATTACTTCTGAAGAACGTTTATGCCTATTGTTACAACACTTAATTTTGGTTACTTCAGCTGAAGGGTTGCACTAATACGTCAGTACAGTTTTGTGTATTTTAAATGCAAAATGTGTAAGAAAGTGCTTAAAGCCATCACTCATTTTGAAAAAAGGAAAACAAAGACGAAGTGTGATTGTTAGATTCTGTCACTGGGATACATTCAGCATACCTAAACTCGCCTTTGGATCATCTACCAAACTTTACTATGTTATACATAGTAATAGGCAACGTCGAGTGTGTGAGCGGTAGAACTCCTGTACATTGGTAGTTTAACCTATCCTCGAATCCTGATGAACGAACTGGCTGCATGGCAGCTTTATTGGATTTTTCTCATGTAAATCGTGAATGAGAGCTAGTTTCTTTTAAAACCAAGGCATCTCTTCTCTTAAAGTTAGCCGTCCCGTACTTAACCATAATCGATATAATCATCATATAATCTATATAATTATCATATGATGTAAGTTTTATTTATAAGGAAGAGCACTTCGTAATGAAAACTAATTACAGCTGTTCACACAATTTGACTTTTAAGAAATAGCAAAAATAACTACAATTGCTCTGATAAAAAGTGATTTTTAAGTGTAGCCAGTTCATTTCACAGCAAAAGTACGAAATTCGACAGAAATTTCGATACTTGCAATCTTTCTTTCCATCGTATGAAAGAAAGAAAACCTCGTGCAATAGAATGCAAGAAAACCTCGGGCACCTCGGGTTTAAGAATATTGTAGCAGAGCTTACAACTGAAAATAAATTTCCTTTTCAGTTAGCAAGTTATACTACACTGGTTTCCAAAAATTAAGGACGAAGTCGAAAAATTACCATATCAGCTGAACGAAGAGGCAGAGCGGACAGAAAGACCAATCAGGAGATTAAGTAAGGTGATGTACGGTAGCACATGCGCAGATATGCAGGTAGACGTAATGGGGAGTGTCTGAGTAGTATAAAGCATGTTGTCGGTGTAAGATCAGTATTTCTGGCAAAGAGATTGCACGCCGTATAGCAGTTAAAATCACACCGAGTTGCTGCCTCAGCGAGAAATGGCGAATAATCAATCTGTTAGACGACATCTGGATGCTTTTACCCGAGGTCGAATCATTGGGAAGTTGGAGGAAGGCCGCAGTGTGACAAGTGTGGCTGCAGAGTTCGGAATTGCTCACAGCATCGTTTCACGACTTTGGAGACAATTTCAAACTACAGGAACAGCTATCCGGGGGTTTAGTAGTGGTCGTCCACGAGGAACCACACCCGCAGATGACCGATATATTGCCTTACAGGCCAGAAGAAACAGGCGGCAGACAGCGGGAGAAATCGCTAGACACACGACACAGGCGACTGGACGACCGATATCGCGTTTTACCGTGGCCAGAAGACTGCACGGTGGTGGTCTGTTTGCACGACGCCCTGTACGGTGTGTACCTCTAACGCCTGCCCATCGGAGAAGGCGTTCTCTGTGGTGCCGGGAACACCGGAATTGGAGAGACAATGAATGGGGACGAGTACTCTTTACAGATGAGAGCAGATTTAGTCTGAGTTGCGATTCTAGACACATACACATCTGGACAGAGCGGGGAACACGCAATAACCCCTTCAACATCATCAAAAGGGACTGTTTGGAGGTCGCGGAGTTCTCGTTCGAGCAGACATAATGCTTGGTAGCCGGACCGACCTCCATATCTCCCGAGGAGGTTCGTCACCTGGGACTGCTATTGTAACGAGGTTCTTCTTCCTTACATGCGTCTTTTCACAAGGGCTATGGGTCCTCAGTTCCTCTTCATGGACGACAACGCTCTAGCTCATCGCTGTCGAGTTACTGTCGAAGAGCTGTTGGAGAGTGAAGATATTGAACACATGGATTGGTCGGCAAGGTCTCTGGATCTAAATCCCGTCAAGCATGTACGGAACTTACTAGGGAGACCCGTGGCAGCACGTAACTTATCGCCAGTAACGATTCCAAAACTGCGATTGGTGTTACAAGAGAAACGTGCAGCAGTGTCTCAACAGCTCATTAACAACTACATATCCAGCATGCACAAATGATGTGAAACCTGCCTAGCAGTCAGGGAGATCATATCCCCTATTAAAGATAGGATGTTTCTTGCTGGACACCCATCACAGGGATGTTTCGGCCTTCAGTCGCATTGCTCTCCATGCTACTTTTTCAATAAAGCTTCTTTTTATCCCTCTGATTTCTCTTTTAGTAAGTGTTGCTTACATTACTCATGTACTTACGTATTGGGGATTTTACGGTATTAAATATGTTGATTTGGAAAGCTTTTGTACAAAGTTATATTGAAAAAGCCGTCTCGTACTTAATGTTTGCACACCAGTGTGTATAGAGCATTATAGAATCTGCCAGCTCTCTTTTTGGCATCAAATAAGAATTCAGTACTTTTACACACACAGAAATTACGTGATTGTAAAAACGAAAACAAAAATGAAAAATATTTATGCAATACTTTGGGGGGAATAAAGCATAAAGTTTTTGTCCTTTCGCTCCAAAAAATACATAAATAAAAAGCGTAAACGTTTGTTACCCTTTCACTGAGAAGCGCGAATTTCTTAAGCAACCACTTAAATCAAAAGTAGAACGAGCAGCAGTTTTACAATCTTGATCATTTTGGGAAGACACCTAAGTCATAAAATACTGAATATCATGTTTAGTTTACGTTCTGACTCTCTCTGAAATTTTCCGACAGTATTAGAACAAATTTCCAGCGTCAGGTCTTGGGCAATAAGGAAGTAGATTCAGTCGTCCTCAAATAAGGTGAATTGTTTCAAAAAACTTGAAATTTTGTTTCGAATTGAAATTTTTTTAAACTGACTACATTTCATTGCTTCTTTAAAGGCGATTATTAAAATTGTGGATGTAAAACTTTTAATCTAATGTAGCTGTGTTAAGTACTAAACTCAGGCCAAATGAACTTTATTACGGCACAAGGTATTTCTCCCGCCTTCTTCGCATGCCGATTAGGGATTAGGGGATCCGTTCGCCAAATCCTGGTGATGACGATCCACCACCTTTTAGATCGGGAGCCACTACGCGTTCGGGTCATTAGGTTTTTTTAAGCAAGTGCAATGCCCTCGCCGAGATTCGAACTTGTACCTCTAGAATATGCACCGAGTGTGCTACTGTTACACAACAAAGACATGCTGGAAGAAGGGATAAATATCTTATAATTTTCGAACTGTTTATTTAATTTCAATATTTCATATACCTTATAAGTTATTTTTCGCGCCTTCTAAGCATGCCATCGTGGTGTAGTGGTCAGCACGCTCGGCGCGTATTTCTAGAGGTTTGTGGTTCGAGTCCTGGCGAGCGCATTTGCCCATTTTTCATGTCTTCTGCTTCGAAATAAAGCCTAATGTCTCTGCAGTGGTACCCGATATAAAAAAGTGGTGGTTGATGATTCTCCACCACCAAGATTTGGCGATTGTGTCCCTTAATCCCCAGTCGCCCTTTAAAAGAGGAAATATATAAGATATTTCTCCCGCCTTCTTTACATGCCTTCGTGGTGTACTCGGTCAGCACGCTCGACGCGTATTTGAGAGGTCCGTGGTCCGAGACGTTGCTCATTTTTCATGTCTCCTGCTTTCAAAAGTACCTAATGTCTCTACAACGGTAGCATTAACTATTAATTTTCAACGTAACGAATTCTAAAAGTATTGTAATAAAAGTAAATATAAGGGCCTTCTTGAAAAATTTAAATCACTCATCGTGCATCTAAAAAACGTTTAATATATTTGTTGAATTAATAAAGTATTGTTTGTAGTTGCTTTTTGATCGACTATGGCAAAGCACATGAAAGCTACCTTTCTAAGGAAAGAATACAATTGAATAGCAGTTTCTGAGAAAAATTGGCTTATATTAACATTATACGTAAAAAGAAACCATGGATTTGTCGTAAAGCTTCTTGTTCTGGAATTGAACCATCATAAGTTTAATTATATCAAATAAAAGATTTGACATGTTTCAAGAGCATAATTTTTTAATTCAGCTTCACGTTTAATTAAGAGCCTTTTTTTTCTTCACACATATGCATTTTTTCCAATATTGAACACCTCAGCCTTTGAACCATATTCAAAAATCTCTTTTTCTGTTGAAGGATTCATCCACTATGAAAAGAACCTTCCTCTTGGCATTTACATCTTCCTCATTTTATTTTTATTCAAATCTAATTGTTTTACTGAGCAACAATGTATTCAATTTTAAAGTCTAAATGAAGGAAATTTGAAATTACTTCCACATTTTACTGTTTTAACTAGCATCAAATAAATTTCAATCACTTTTAAGCGAGCGCCACATATTAAACGTATGATAAGCACTTTTTTATGCAAAGGCAAAAAAGAAGACATTTCAAATGGTGTTATCCTATATGCATTTTTTCGGTATATAAATCATATTTGAGTACAATTCGCAAAAACATTTTTTGTGCTTTCAATGTGGGTAGTGAGCTTTCTATGAAATATGATTTTAAAATGAAAACATGTATGCTGTCTTCATGGTTTATGTCTTCTTAATAGTAGCATTTTTGTCTTATTTCCTAGCTAGAGAATAACTTAAATGATTTATTGGATAGAGTGCCCCATCACCTTCAGGAGCCTTTGCAAAGTTTACTTGAAATCGACGCTAGAAGACGGCCTAATGCGCAGAACTTCTCTATGGTAAAGTATAAATATTAACTGCTCAGTATGGCATTTGTTAGTATTCTCACTGTGGTATTTGTTTCTAACTCATAACTCTTTTCAATAGCTCTTCTTCACGCAGCAACGAGGACAGGATTTTAAACTTATTCATTTGGCAATTTTCCGTTACATTAACTGTCTCATAAATAGAAAGAAAATGTAGCTTATTCTTGTCTAAATAAAAGCGCATTTTCTATTAAAGTTGGACTTTCATTCTCACGCAATAAAGCAATATAAATTCTTTCAAAATCACAAATTCAAAATCGTGGTTTTCCCGAGCACGTTATTAGAAATTCATACTCGGGGTTGTTATTTTCATTGTTTTTCTGTTGCGTCTATTGCAAAATATCATTTTTGAATTCAGATTAATAACACTAGTTAGCAAATTTTCAACAACAACGTTGAAAATGAGATATTTAACTCCTTTTTATGTTCTCTAATTTCCAGCATCTGCTCAAAAATCATCGTATAATAATAAATCTTACCTTGTTAGATTTATGATGAAATATACTTTCAACTGATGCATAAATTAATCCAACACATTCCATAGTGTAGCTAAAATAAAGGGAAATTCAAGCCCCATCGTAAAGTGATTCATCTGTATATTTTGAATTGCGTTCAAAACCTTATAAGATATTTTCTTCCTCCTTCCAGCATGCCTTCATGGTGTAACGCTAACACACTCGGTGCTTATTCGAGGGGCCCAGGTTCGAGTCCCGGCTGCGCAATGGCAAACCGTACATTGAGTTGATCAATGTTAACGAGCCTCGCTTACTGCGCATGCTCAATAGTATACCGTTGGCGTGGGAGAAAATGCTGGCCAATAAAAATAAACAACCCTACTCAAGCCTCTTCGTCATGTAGTCTTAGCGACTCTTTACGATTGCAGTACTACGGAAATCTGTTTGTGCTTATTGTGTTTGCTTCTGTTTTATTTCATTTTGGTTTATTTTGTTCATAAACATTACATTTAATATCAGTTATTTGTAATAATTTCTTTGGCTTTAATTCAGTCATTTAAACTAGATATATTCCTTAAGTTGTTTAAGTATTTCTGAATGGGATGCATGGTAAATAATCGCTTGCTTTTAATCCTCAGAGGTACAATCAATAAATATTCAGCTCAAGTACAATCAATATACAACATCACGTAATGTTTTCTGTTTTGGAATCCTTCTTAAACGAAAATTTGGGATAGTTTGCAATCGATATTTACATTCCAAGTAATGAAGCAACGTGCAACCTAACAAGTTTTAAAACCCCGAACTGTTTACGTCCAGATAACAGAATATCAACCATATACCATATTTATCTTCTTTTAAAATTATGCCAAAGTCGTAATTGCGCCAAATTTTCTTCTGGGCATTCGCAGTGGGCGTAATTCGTTTAACATTGTTCAACTGAATGTGCGTTCTGCCATTACGCGTCCCGGCTAGAGCATTGCTAATTTTTTATGTCTCATGCTTCTAAATAAGCTAATGACTCTACAGTCTACTCTGTTCTGTCACCAATAAATATGGAAAGTTTCATCCGCATGGATACCATTGTCTGCAGCGGAGATATATCTAAGAGAAAGATTTTTATGAAAAGTATCGTAGTTGGGAACACTTCTTTTATTGCAAGTCTCCAAGCTAATGAAGGAAAATACTTTTAACTATGAATGTATTAGGAATGATGCACCAAATACGCAGTCCTCTTCTTGTTGTGGCATATTGAAATACTCAAATAGTACTTACTTCAAAACAAGGTACTGATACAACCGCTACATGTAAAATGAAGCCTAATGAAAATAGTTTAAGCCCATGGACAGAATGGAGAAGACTTTACCTCAGGAAGTTTCCAAAGATGAGCTACACAGAAATATATTCATCAGCCTCAAAATTCATAAATTCTTACATGAGACAAGAGCTGTGTAAAAGTTAATGATAATACCACCGTTTAGAAACATACGACACCCTATGGTAATAGCGTCTTCTGGGGCTGATAGCAGATAGAACACAGAAGGCGCATAACAAACAGCATCAATTGTATTTCATTCAGTTGTGGGTGAGGCGGGTCGAAGCGAAAAGTAAAAGAACAAGCGCCCCGAAAAAGATGTTTATATAGCGATAACAACACTCTGGCACGAAAATCGAAGTTACGTGAGGTCGTAATGCACAAAAATGTTTATCAGGGCTCGCGAGAGGAATGTGCTGAAGCTTTGAAGCAATATCGTGTTATGACGCGACTATTCCATCAAATAACGGATGCTGTTCGAGATCGACGTTATTTCGAACAACCACAGGTTGCAAACTACACTATTCATATCTTTGACTCTTTGCTGGATATTAACACTTTGCGCTTGTATGTCACCATGTAGTCACCATCCTCCTTTTTAGCCGTATGGAACCTTTTTTTTCTACCGCTGATGGTGTGTGGAGGGAAATGGGACGGAGGGTTAGTGGTTAAGTAAGCACCCAGAAACGGTTGTTCGCAGAGTATCTAGCATTTTTTTCCACCTCGATCCGCCTGCTGATTTTGGGGGAATCTACTACAAGAGTGAATTAACCTGCCGAAAAGGGTGTACGTAGAAATAAATTTTAATTTACCCATTAAACTTGCAAACTTGCAAACCTGAGGTGTAATATATTTCCATAAAAATATTTTCATCTTGATTTAATACAAAAAATTTCCGAGTTGATTAGAAGTCTCCATAAATATAAATGGTAGTACAAAGGATTGATCGTCAATTGACTAGGACGGAGTTAGTCGCTCATATAGCCGTATGCATAAAACCGGGGTGCATATTCTACTCAACAACATTCTTTAATGTAGCAAAACTGCGGCACGTTGGGGACTTCACACACTGTCCGTAGTATACAGTTGGCACTTACACAAAACTTCTTGAAAAATACCAAAACGAAGGTGACGATTTTATTGGACGCATCATCATGATGTACAAACTTGTGACTGACTCCTACGAGTTAGTATGTAGTTGAATCCAATGAATGGAAGCATCCTGATTTCAATAATTTAACTAAAGAGGGTGAGCGTGGCAGGTAATTACGCCAAAGGACTGACCTATGGTGATAAAATATTATCAGGACTACAGAATTGTTTCTGCTGCGTTATATCCAACCCCTGCAAAAACGTATTCAAAAGTTTAAATGATGAACTATTGGTCTAGAAGGTCTTTGGTGAAGTGGTTATGAAAAATAAAAATGTTACTGATAAGTAGTTTAAGAAATCCTGGACGGCGAAAGCAAGTTGTAATGCAGAATGTCTTTAATTTCATCAGCTGCATTACTGCCTGAACTTTATTTCTGAGAATGTAGGATCTATGAGGAAGGAGCATAGGAAAATATTTCCCTTGTATTTATTTAAGACATTTAGAAAATGGAGCACATGTATTAGTGTAGATAGGAGCCTAACAACAAGCAATACAGCAGATGAGGATCAACTAAATTTCAAGAAACACAGAGCCTCAGCTTGCCAGCAGTTCCATAAATTCTGCACAATAAAAAATCTCACCGTCTTTAGATTTCCAGTTAAATAAATGTGTAGCCAACTGCAAAAGAACGAAATACTTTTAACTATAAATAACAAAAATATTTGTCATTTATAGAATACTTTCTATTATATTACTTGCATATTACTTGTTTCTATATTACTTGTATGTTTATTATCATTAATTGTAATAACACTGCAGTTTCTTTTGATGCAATAATATTTCTGCGATTTGTTTAGAATGAATTGTTATATTCGTTATTTATACTTTTTAATTTATTGCTTTAAATGAAGCTTAAATACATGACTTTTTAAATACATCATTTAGTGTATATAAATTTAACCTTCTCTATAATAATACTAATTATTTTTATATTCTTTTTTACCTTTTGTACTACAACTATCGGATCAAATTTCACACTTACATAAATATATTATTGATGTAATTAGAATCATTTGATAATAAAATTTAAATTTTTGTCTCTTGTACCACAGTCTATTTCACTTTTTTTACGAGAATGCTAATTTATAGTGTCCATTTCATTTTCAGGAGAGTCGAATTACTTAAAATAACCTCTCTCCTCATGTGGTGGACAAAAAACTTACACTTATTGACTCGTTAAATTTGAAAGCATTTCTTGATAACGGGACAACTAAGAGTGAACTAAATTTTCTATCTAGCTTATAGGTTACAGCTTTTTCAGCCACTCAATGGTAAGGACAATGAAAGTGGAGGTTATTTGGATAGGATTGGAATATAATGGAACAATTAGTGAAACCATTATCTACACTGGTGAAATAAATTAAGAGAACTTGCATATTTTATGGAATTGCATGAAAAAAACTTAACTGAAGGAAAAACCGCTGCTTCTAGATAAAAATGCAAATCTTGTACGGCAAGTACGTAAGCGTACACGTGTGTGTAGGTGAAGCCAGCAGAAAAACAGGCTTTATAGGCGCGTGGAGGGTAAGACGAATATCGTTCGCTAGCACACATGGCAAATTTCTTGGCGTCATCTTGCAGCAATCAGTTAAATTCACATCGTAACAGTAAAAATGAGTAACCACAAACGTTTAGATGATGGAATGAAGTGGCAAATTGTAGGGAGGCCAGAGGCAGGCCAGTCGTTGTGCCCAGCGTTGTGTATAAACTATGGAAACAGTTCCAGGGTACTAGATTCATAGAGAGAAAGCCTGGGCAAGGTCGTTCAAGAGACACGATGGCCAGAGAAGATCGCTATTTGTCCATTTTAGCTAGGCGTAACAGAGAGGCTACAGCTTCTCAGTTCTCTCGGAACCTGTATGCAGGAACAGGAACCAGTGTAATAAGGGTGACTGTTTCCAAATGACTGAATGAGAGAGGGTTGTTTACCAGAAGACCGGCTGTTTGCGTCCCGCTCACGTCTACAGACAGGCGAGTCCGATTAGCATGGTGCAGGCAGAATAATGATTGGAGTACGTAGCAATGCGCGACCATTCTGTTCACCCGTGAGTCCCATTTTAGCCTAAACACAGATTCTCGCCGTACTTTCATATGGAGAGAGCCAGGGACCCGCTACCTACTCTTCAGTGTCCTCGAAATCAAAAATTATGGCAATGGCGGTGTAATGGTCTGGGCAGACATCATGTTGGATGGCCGCACACCTCTCCACGTCCTTGACAGAGGCTCTGTGACTGATGTGAGGTATAGGAATGAGGTCTGGGAGCCTTATGTTCGCCTTTTCCGGGGTGCAGTGGGCTCCGAATTCATCTTACAGGACGATAACGCTAGGCCACATAAAGCTCTTCTGGTCGACGAATTTCTCGAGAGGATATTCGTCGGATGGATTCTCCAGCCAGATCTCCAGACCTCAACTCGATAGAGCATGTCTGGGATGCTCTGGGGAGGGAATTGCAACTCGCAACCCCTCTCCGAGAACCATCCAGGAACTGAAAACAGCATTGCTGAATGAGTGGGACCATTTGCCACAGGCACTGATAAACTGCCTTATTTCCAGTACGACATCACGCTACGAGGCTTGTATGGCTGTAAGTGGGGACTATACCCCCTGTTAACCCGTTTCTTTTGTGTCCTCTGCAGCCGCTGTTTCAGACCTTCAGACTCTCATGAGTGTTACACACGAACATGTGTGTCTAATATAACTGTTGAATGTTTATTTTGTTTGTATTATATCAGCCTATGTTCACACCGAATTTTATTAAAATCTGTACAGTAGTTCTAAAGATCGTAGATCAAATATGAAAATTCTCTTAATTTATTTCACCAGTGTAGTTCAGCAACGAGGCTTTTCCCGAGGCTATGTTTATGTTAACAAAAGAACTTGAAGTACTGTATGGAAGTACTGACAAATCTCAATATATATAGCATTATTCTAGTCATAAAACGTTCCATAAACTATTCGCGCACACACACACACACACATATATATATATATATATATATCTTATTATATATATATATAATAAGAGATTCTAAACTCAAATTTTCGAATTAAATTAATGTAAATTTTTTCAAAAGGAATATTAACTATTTCCTTTTCAGAACAAAACAGCTTATGTTTAACGTTCTGTGCTAAAACTGTATGTAAGTAACCTATTTACTTAATAGTTAACCTCTGGATCCGGAAGGACATTCAGACAAATTATCGCTCCGTCTTAATCTTTGTAAAATAACTCAACACAGAAGAAGACAAAAAATAAACATATTTATTAGGTCATCAGTCTAACATCTGTATAACATGTTATGTCTCAGGCCTTCAACCCGAGCTCTTACGGTTAGCAAAGCGAAACCAGATTCAAATAAGTCAGACTTCTGGAAAAATATTGGCAAGGCGTTCAGTGATATCTGCTACTAACACTATTTTGAACTCTGTGCTTAAATACATTAAATAATTTGCATTCTTGTGGGACCGACGAAAACAGAAATGAAAGTAAAGCAGAATTGCAGGATAACTGATTAATAAACATAAAACTCTGCAATCTCCCTAAGACTTTAAGAACTACTCTTTCTTATAAGAAGTATCTCAGAAAAGCATTCATAAGAAACTAGTATTGAACAACTTCAGTTTGGATAAATTTGACGATATTCTTTCACCGTTTTAATAATTACGTTTTCTCATCCTAGCAGTATTTTCGTTTAAATCGCTAGTGCAGTTTTAATAAATTAATGCATAAGCTGTAAACAAAGAATTATTTTGCTGTTTTTCTCAATATAAACTTGCAACTGTGTCAACAACTTTCGCATTACTTTATACACTATTATTATTATCATTTTTCACCACCAATAGAAAATCTTACTGTAGATCCTTATGACTAGCTTAGTATAAATTATTTTATTCATTAAGAAAGCAAATTCTCCTTGACGTAGGGCGCATCTAACCGGATTGTGGAGCAGAAATGGTCATGTCGTCTTATTCGGAGTTTCAAGTTTTATTTTTAAGCGAAACATTTCCAAACTTATTTCCAGAATTGTATATCTCATCAGTTAAATCAGCCTATCCGAAGACCAGGAAGGTCATACATTCAGATTCCCGTCGGAACCTAAATCTTTATATCCAAATGAAACTGAAGGCATTACAAAATGTTGTAACGAAAACCACTCTTGCTACTCTGAAAGATTATCCCAAAATTTAATCCCACAGTCCTTCAGATTTAATACCAAATTTAATTTTGACCTCTTTTACGAAGTACCCACAGCCTGAATCTCAACTCTTTCACTGTAAGCGTATTTTCCAGCAAGAACCATAATAATGCTTGAAAGTTCTCTCCGCAAAATTACGCAACTCGACAAAATTCTATTAAAAATGCAGTCCTTAAAAAAGCAACATGAAACAATTCAAATAATGGTATAACGGACACAGACGTCTACTATCATTATTTGAAAATTAGTTTTGATACTCTGTGCTAGTCTGCAGACACTCGAGCATTGAAAGACCCAAGATGCCTCTGAGATATGTAACTGACCTTATAAAAATTTAACAGATCTCAAGCCTCTCATTATCAACAGCAAAAGTGTTTAAAAAATGACATCAGAAGCTAGAATCGCCACAAGACTCGTGCACAGTAAAGAACTGTATTATATCACTTTCAATAACATCTTTTCCGTAGCTCTAGCTGATCACAACAGGATTGGGGCATATTCGGATACGCAGCTATCATCATTAGTGGAATAACGATAAAACATTTCAAGAAACGCAAGGCCTCAGCTTGCCAGTAGTTCCATAAATTCTGCACAGTAAAAAATCTCATCGTCTTATAACAAATATTCTCTACATTCATGATCTCAAAAGAAGGCATAGGTCACCATTGTTACACGGTTAGGACTACGGATGACGTTAATCACGATTTAAGAGCACTTATTGAAAACGACAACTTTGTTGCTGAAATCGTGCTGTATCTGAAATAATAGGATCAAACTTGTCTATTTGTGACAAAAAGATCAGGAAAGAACCGGCTTTAATGCAGGATATTGCAGGCCTGTTGTTTCAGGTGTTAGCTGCCCATGCATGACAAATCTCAGCTGTCAACCTCCGGAGAGGGTACTCAAGACACATGGAAAAACAGTTACATAGTGGCCGGGGTCGCCAATCTCGATATATGCAAAGGTCACTTTCCATGGAACCAGACCTTTCAAGAAAGCTCATTAATGGTCCATACCCAGTAAAGAATTAAATGAGCTCTGAGATGCCACATTTGAGAAATTGACTAATTTTTGGTTAGGAATGTTACACTCTCCTGCTGTAAATTTAGTGCTCCATTCTAGTTGTCATTCATCATAAAGAAGTCGACGTATTTTAAGAAACTCATTTTTATACAAAGGTACTAAAAGTAATGTTTGTTTCGTTAATTTGGCAGTCTGACCAGCTATATTATTGCCAAATTATCGGACAAAGAGAGCAAAGGTTTTTGAATATGTCTCATGATGTGATTTCTGCATTGAATTCTATAAGTTGCATTCAGCCTTGATACAAAGTCCGTACAGATGTCGAAGTAGAAACCGTCAAAGTTGCAGAAGCTCATTGCCGCTTCCAAGGTTAGTTTCGCTTGAACTACAAGAGATAAGAGTTGTTGTGGCTGAGCTTTCTGAGTCATGAGCTTACTATGCTTGTGTCATAGTTCCTACTTTAAGTTTTGAGCCATCAGTATAGATGACCCTTGATGCCGTGGATGTAGCAGATGTTTCCCATTATGTTATAATATAAAACTCTGCAGAGTGGCAATGTATCAAGGATATACTTGTAAGGTTTTAGTTAAACTAACAAAGTTTTATTTTAATTTAAATCTTTCTATCTCTTCTCATTTTCAACTTCCCGTTAGAAGAAGCGCACGTTTTCAGCTTATGCTAATTTGAAGTGGAGCCAACGACTATTTAAGCAAGAGGTAGAAACCTCTCAGTGTGAGAAAGCTTTTAGTCTCAGATCACGGTCACTCTATTCGGTGTTCTCTGACCAGCTAGCAGTTAAATTCTAAGCCATAGTGCTTTAAGTGATTGCTTATTGAAATAAATCCAAGTGAGTCAGTATTAGTAAATCTTGCTACGCACCATTTAGTTTCGAGGCCAAACTCGCGTAATAGTTTTGCGAGCAACGACTAATTTAATTTCTATTTAGTTTTAGTTTAAATTTGATTGTTCATTTTAGACCCAAGTGTGGTCTTTACTTTCTGTATCCCTCCCGAGTCGGGAAGTGGTTGTAAATAATTGTGATCTAATAAAAGAGGATTCTAAATCCCTTTCAAGTGCAGTTCTTCTACCACTTAATCACAGTATCTACCACCAGAACATAGCTGCATTCAGTTCCCTGTTCCAGATCTGGACTTAAAGAGTTCACGAAGATGTTTGCCAAGAATATACACCGAAGACTCAGTCCTGACATACTTTCTTCATAATCTATATAAATAAATTTCTATTTCAGCCTGCAATGTTCACGTTCAATCCGAGGTTGCCCCCGTTGGTACGTTCTCTCTAGCCCACAAAATTTAAAGAGAAATGCACAGAAGAGTATTCAGAGTACAGATAAGGAGAGTATGGTTGCCTCGACAGATGCTAAACAAGGAGAGGCGTTGTGCAGATTTAAAATAAATTCTCCATATGAGATATTTGGTCCCCACACTGAGGCTCCACATAATGCGATCCTTTCTAGTACCACCTGATACTGGATCTTACGCATCCACGATGATGCCTTCCAGTATAATGTTGTTGTTTTGTAAGTAAAATTGGCCGATTTATAGAGTCCTTCTTTAATGTGTCTTATATGTGGCCTTTTCTAGAGATTCCACTGTTTTCTTACAGCATCATCCGTATCCGTATGTGAAGCCACCGACGGGAACGATGGTTGGAAATTTACATTCTGTATTGCCATACATCCCCTATCCTCTGAATGGACGGTATGGATACCATAAGGTATTCATCTCACTCAGCTCTAGTCCATATATCCGGTACTATGACCGGCCACCGCTACATTACTAAGGTTAGGTTAGATTAGGTTAGGTTACGGCAAAGTACACGAGGGCTATCTGCCTAAAGGGAGGGATGCCTTCGTGGAGGACCTTTCTAAGGGAAACTGGCTCGTATACACGTTACACATGGGGAATACCACGAAAACGCCCCTGCAGCCAGCCCGTTCGCGAGATTCGAACCTCGGACCGAACTACCAGTGTTCAGCGTCTTTACCGCTCGGCCACTGGTGGGCTCTACATTACTAAGGATTTAGTGCCCATGGCTGAACCATGTAATCGAGGCCTTCGTCAACGCACCTATCACCAGAACAAAGTAACTTGTTGTCCACGCTATCCTACGTTTCCTCAGTTACGCATACTGTATGATTCCTGCCTCTTTGGCGCGTTCTCCGTATCTGTCACAAACTGAAAAAATTTACTAATTGGTTACAGAAAGACTAATAAGACGCACTCCGTCTCGAGCAAACATCTTTCAGTTTGCTTCTGATAAAACCTCTACTTGAAGAGTACGATTTATTCTCTTTGATTTCATGTTTGAGCCTGAAATAACAGCTTGTGACCTGAATTTAATGAGAATCAACTACTTGAATATAAGATTTCATAAGTAATTTTCATGACTATTATTCTCACAACGTGATTTAAGAAAAGTGAGGTTTTACAAACTGAAATATATGCGAGGCCCCCCAGCTTGTTTTGATGTCCTAATACTAGTGTTGATAATCGTGCGAAAAATGACAGGGCCTAAGAAATTTTCAACTTCCTTACCACGTGCTGAAGCGGTGTAATTCGAAATCACATCCGGCTGGCGATCGGGAGATCAATTAAAACAATAAAGAGCACGTCCGGCTAGCGATTGATTTTACAAAGATAATTTAAGGAATTGTGGAGCACATTTTTCTTTGTCATCAAATAGACAAGACAGAAAAAGTCAGTTTGGGAAATTTTCATGACTTAAGAATTCGAAAAAACTCTGAAAGAAAAAATATTCTATTACTCTAAAAATTTTTTTGAAGAAAGCCAAGAAATGGCAAAATAGTGCAGGTATCAAATAATTTTGAAATCGTTTATGATTACCTAAATTCTGTTTACTGAAATGTATGTGCAAAATATAGTGTTTCAAAAGAAACTTTTTTTAAATATTGATTATCATAGTCTTCAATCTAATGCAGACAAATATTTTTTCCTAAACACTTGCCTCTCTCTTTGAAATCTATTTTAATTTGTTCATTTATTTTCTTGTTATTTCATTTTTAGTTTGCTACTTTAATTATTTTAGCATGCTTTAAGACGAGGCGAATTTCTAAGGTTCGACCAATAAGATTAAGATTAAAAACAAATCATGATCTGATTAAAATGTAAGTCTCCTCTATTTTTCTTACATTACTAACTAAACTTAAACCAGTCCTAGGGGCAAAAGTTAACGAAATACCAACTACATGGCTTATTTTAATGATGGAGGTTTTTTTCAGTTCCTTTAAAAGTTCCTTTTGGAAACTGAAGTTGAAGAAATAGAAGTGGCTAAAAAAAATTACGTTTGCATTTACAATAATTCATATTAATTATTTTCTGCTTATACGCATGACAGCAGAAGAACTTTTGCTAGACGTTTCCCGTTTCTAAAATGAAATTTAACTTCTCTCTAGTAAGTGTGGAAAGTTCTCACGTAAGCTTATGGAAGACATATATTATCAAAAATAGGAGATGCATTATTCCCTTAATTACGATACTTATCCCTAAAGTTATGATAAATAAAGAACTGCCTGACTCCCTATCGATTTATAAATTGATGGAAAATAAATAGATTTTTTATTTAAGAGTTTAAAATGTAAAATACATTAATACACACCGGGTCCACTAAAGTTCTTACTTGGCCTTTATTTTCGCAAGCGTTATTCGTAATTAGACATTTACTTTCACTTACGGAAATGTTTTAAAGGGCGCAAATATCATATTTCGTAATATTTCAATTTAAAAATATAAGCTTCATGAAACTTACAACACCTAACTTTTTGTATGTTCCCCGGCGCCTATACTTATATTTAGGAAAAACTTATGATCATTATAAAAAATAAAATGCAAAACGTGCGACCCCTATTTGACAAAAATAGACCGAGGTATTTCATTTCAAATTTGAATATCATATTCAAGGGCAGTAGTCAAACAACAGAGCAAAATGATTGCTTTTGGGTGAAATTAAAAATAAAATATCAGTTTAGAAAACGCTTCTGATATTAATATATTAGTGGACGCGTATTTCTGTGCATATTGTCGTGAAAAGTATTGGTCAGTATAGTTTGTTTCAAAAAGGACATATTATTCATCGAAATTTACGGATTTCTCTTTCTAGAAAACATGGACAGGCTTTGGTATTGGCATATTGTCAATTCGTATTACTATTTGCATAAATAAAAAATTAAAAATATCTCTAGTTAAATAAATTATTTATGAAGCTATTAGATTAGGATTCTAAAGTAAAAAAACTGCTTAAGAATATTGATAACATATTCCTAACGCTTCAAAAAGTATGCAGTTTCTGTATGAAAATTCTTTCGGCATACCAAATGTAACAAGATTATAAATTAAAAAATGTTACGCACTAATGAATCATAAAATAATATGCCTGAATGGCATTTAAGAGGAAAAGTGTCAAACTGAAATTATTCTAATTTATATATATTAACCCACCTTTCAAGCTAAGTGGAAAATGACGTCAAAAATCCCAAATTTTTTAAATAAATATCTCATTCAATTTTTGTCGAACGGGATTCGCAACTTTTTGTCCTTTTTATAATGTGTCAAAAAGTTTCCTAAATGTAGTTACAAGGATCGGAAAACCACATGAAATGTTAGATATCTTAATTTGTCCAAGACTGACTTTTTTAAATTTGAAATTAGCAAAACATAAATATTTGGGTTATTCAAAACATTTTTGCTATCGGATGTGCATGTCTATGACAAATGGTCGCAAAACTAAAAGCCGAGTAATGACTTTTGTGGACACCATGTATAACTTATGCATATATGTACTAAATTCAATACAGAAAAATAAAAAGTAAAACTGAGCTTTCGTTTCAATGACAGTGACAGAGCTTTCTACTCCGATTGCAGAAATATTTGTTTCCTCTAGTAGAAATACTATTATCAAACTGAACTAAAATAAAGATTTCAAATAATTTAGTTCCTTTTTAAGTCAGCCCTGCTTTTAGTCGCTATAATTGCAATCTGAAACATCATATTTAATTATTTTAATAATTATCTAAAATTTTCCAGAAACCTCAATTTAAATTTACATGTAGACATTTTCCGGTGAGGAGAGTTATTATGTAAACTTTAGTCATCCTCTAAATTGGCTGACAGTTATTCTTTATTCACTCTGCTATAGCTAAAACTAAACCGTTTGCATTTCTTTTTCTTTCGCCTTGTATCCACTGCAGAACGAAGCAGTTTAAGAATGGCTATAAGTTAGGTCGGTTTTTTTAATATGAAAAAGCGGCAGAGGGCTATCTACCTAAAGTAACGGATGCCTTCATGAAGGACTTTCAAAGGGAAACTGGCTCGTATTCGCATTGCGGATCAATTAAAGAACGGAGAATGCTTTCTAATTCTTTACTTGCCTTCAAAACGCGAAAACAGATGGTATGTTTTGGCATTGCTTTTTCGGTGTCGTTCTGCATGAAGTGCTGTTAATTCAGCAGCCATCAAAGTAATTGGTGCCTACCACTTAATGATTAGTATCAACTCTGGGAGAGGCGGTCCAATAGACAGTTTCGGTTGTCTGTAAGAAATAAATTAAAACTTGCTTTTCATTCGACTTCTCTCTTGAATTTTGACGTCTTAATAGTTAATTGAAAAATGAAGAAGATAAAAGTTTTACAAAAATGATTTGGAAATATTTTAACCGTTTTAAAATGGCAATCATTGACTTCAGTACTCGATTTATAGATCTACTGAATATTGAAATTCTCGATTGGATTAAGCCTCCTGTTATTCTTATATAAACCGGAACAACGCATAAAACAAACGTTTGATAATCATTTTAGACCTGTCTGTTATCTGAAAGCCAAACCGTTGTTAAAAGGTTATACTAACAAAAGATTATGAAAAAGTGAACTTCTTAAAGGCCCTAAAATTTGCGCAACGTTATTATCTGTTTATTCCATTCATCATAACTTTTATTTCATTAGTCATTACTTTTATTCCATTAGTTCTTCATATAGTTGAAGCTGGACTTAGCCATGCTAAACCGCTTAAGTCAAGAAGTAAAACATGCTGAATTTAGAAGAAATAGAATTTATGCTTAAAACTCATTAGCCAGAAAGCCCTCTGCAAATCTTCTCACAAAAGCACACTTAGCTTTCGCATTAAAAAAATTATTTCAGTACAAGAATCTCATATTGCTTGAATGATTGCAAATGCTTTTTAATATACAACGTATTATGAACTACCGTAATTATTAGTATTTAAAAAACCTCTTACAAAATAGAATTAAAATGTATTGTAGTGCCCAATGCAGATCTCCATATTTTTGTAGCATCATCAAAGCAGCAGTTGTTGAGATAAGAATTTTGGTAAACATTGTCGTAAATACATGCTATAAACACACACTAAATTGAGAAATTAGAAGTATCCCAGTTTTGCTGTATTCAGACTAAATGTAAACTGCATTCATAAAATTAATTTCTTATTTCAAATACATTTTCCAATACTTACGAGACAGCGCACAGTTGCTTATGTGAGTACCTGTATCACCCAGAAGATCACAGGAGGACAAATTATTTCGCATTTCAAAATTTCATGAAAGACATGAACGGTATGACCTTTACCACAGGTGGATAATGTTTGTTTCAGCCTATCGAGAAAGCGATGTAAAGAAAATTATTTCAAAATCATCATTCGAGGAAAGGTCAGCTTATTGAATACACTCATGTCCATAAATTAAGGATAATTCGGAGTCACCCTGAAATCGAACACTAAAATAAACATATCACCTGTAAAATCACTACACACATCTTCAAGAATCACATGCAAATTTCAGGAAGTAACCAGATGACACCGATGCTACGTCACAATGACGACAGTGTAAGAAAGTGATATATAAGGAATACAGGCATAGAAGTAAAATTGTTCTCAGGCGCTTTATAAGCATTTCAGTGCAGTAACCGAATAGTTAGGACACAAAGGACGCATTTCGATGATTTTTTACGTGGTAGAATGATCGGCCGTCTGGAATGTGGGCGTACCCAACTGGAAGTATCAGACGAACTTGGAATTGCCCAAAGTGTCATCTCCAAGCTTTGTCAACCATTCCAAGATGATGATAATGTGAGTAGACGTTATAGCACAGGTCACCCCAGAGTTACAACGCCGAATGAGGACCGGTATTTGGCAGTTACTGCCAAAAGAAACATGCGGAGCACAGCCTCAGACCTGTCTCGTCAGCTCTCTTCAGCCACTGGTACGACTATTTCAAGGCAGACCGTGTACAGACGCTTAAGGCAGATTGGTCTATAGGCTCGTAGACCTGTCAGATGCGTTCCACTTACTGCAACTCACTGTCGCCTGCGGTTAGCCTGGAGTAGAGAGCATGCATTGTGGACACCGCAACAGTGGGATTGTGTGATGTTTTCCGACGAGTCCAGGTTTAGCTTGCAGTCTGATTCTCGCCGGACTTTCATATGGAGAGCTCCAGGTACCCGTTACCACCAAGAAAACATCATTGAACGACACCGTTACGGTGGTGCAGGAGTGCTCGTTTGGGGTGGAATTATTCTGGGTTCCAGAACTGACCTGCATGCTCAAATTGGAACCATGACAAACCAAATCTATCGGGACGTCATTCTGGAACAACATGTACGTTTGTTTCGGGGCGCCATGGGCGCACAATTTGTGTTTATGGATGACAACGCCCGTCCTCACCGTGCAAACATCGTAAGCGAATGCCTTCAATCGGAGGATATCACCCGTATGGACTGGCCAGCATTCTCACCGGACTTGAATCCAGTAGAGCACGTGTGGGACATGCTTGGCCGACGAGTTGCAGCCCGTCAACCTCCTCCTACATGTCTACCGGAACTTCGGAGAGCATTGCTTTTTGAGTGGTGTAATATCCCCTAAGATCAGATCGATAATTTGATACTCAGCATGCCTAGGCGTTGTACGGACTGTGTTGCATCGTCTGGGAGACATACAATGTGTTAACAATCATACCAACCATGTAATATTGTTTTTTTGTAAATAGGTTTTTTTTTGTAATTTGCTCCAGGGAGCAAAAATCGCTAATTTTTTTAATAATATCAAACATATAGCATCTTTTTTTGCTCTTTATCTTTTGTTTAATAAATAAGCTTTACAAATAAGTTAAATTTGTTTTGCTTCTAACTCTTCCTTTGCCTGATTTTGCATTATCCTTAATTTATGGACATGAGTGTATTTAGTATCCCAGAAATTCGCCTTTTCGAGAATAGTTTTCTTTCTTCAGCTAGATTAACCTAAATTTTAAGAGTGACTGATATTCGAGTAATTCTTGTTGTACGAATATTATAATCTTTTAAACTAAGTTTCCTAAGCCGCAAATCTTTTTTGTATGTATGTTTAATCAGCTACTCTTAAGTCTCTTGGAGCTATAATAACTTTGCCGAAGATTTTTGTTGACTGACTCGGTACTTTCTCTCCTTAAGTAATGTTTTATATTCCCTAATGATACCTCCTTGATTGAACAGTTGTTTGGTTATGAAAAAGAAGGCTCTCACATTATTCTCGATGGTAATCATTCTTACCTATGAACGTCTGAGTTTTGTGGTTGAATATGCTACCTTAGTATTACACTATGACAGTCTTGGCTCTGGGGGCATAAAATACCCGTACCCGGTTCCTACTGTCAAAAAGGCAGCCTATACTGTCCCAGAGAGTAGTGGCCTAAGCCATCCCAATAGGTTGCGCAACAACCTATGCTCCTCACCCTTCGTGGTCTCGGTACCCTGGGAGTAATGACCCTGGGAAGCCAGTTCTGTGATGGGTGTATAAAAAAGATTTCAATTTTAAAAATTCGCATTATGTAGATGGAAAAATCAAGGGCGTTGCGGCAAGCGATTGATTACATTTCTCCTCTTAGAGGAGCTTTTGACGTGATGCCACCTCTCACCTAACACGGTCGCAGGTTTCAGCCTATGTACTGGCCTTATCAATGCGGTGTAACGCATAATAAAATTGCCTGTGAATGTACCTACCAATAGCCAAATGGTTAGCTAAGTCTTGATAGTTTGCTTCCAGGTCTAAGGGCCAACTGTACGGAGTTTTGCATTATGCGAATTTGTCCACACATTATGAATATGGTATACATTCTCGTTGAAGTCTTGTATGAAAGCGCTCGTCCTTCAGCAGACAGCTCTGGTGTTCTTTGCTTAATCGTTTGAGGAAAAACATTTGAAAAGTTTGAATGGAAAATAGTAGATGGTACTTTTTAAAAGTGAAGAGAAACATGTTAAATTAAAACATAAAATTAGACAAAGTAACAACCTTCTGTTTGGGGTTTACTTTAAAGCCAAAGGAAGGTTGTTCCTTAGCCTTTCCTTAGCCTTCCCTTAGTTGTTCCTTTCCTCCTTTCATATTTTTACGTGGCTTAAGTTAATATTCTACTGATTGGAATTTTTCTTTACAGAAGCCATAGATAAGCTTAAGTATTATAGCTTCAGGACTCTCATCGTTTGATACTGTCTTCAGTCTATTTTAAAAGCAAAACAAAAATTGTTATTTTTAGAAAAGCATTACTTCTAAATTTCAAACATATGTTTTGTATATGGCTATTACATGCTCCACACTTCTTCAAGGTAACCCGATAACTGCGTATTCGAATCAAAATTCCAAAGAAGAAAGTTTCTTATTTTACTTGCTAGTGACAAATATTAGAAGTCATTAAAAAATAGCTGTTCTTACAACAAATTTTAGTTGAACTTAAACTGTTTCCTTATTAAATTACAAATACCATAAATCTCTTCTAGATCAAGTATTTTATGGAGCCAGCAGTGCATGCTCTGCAGTATCTGGATGTCATTCAAATGAAAGACTCAACGCATAAATCCCACTTCTACCATAATTTGCAAGGAACTCTATTTAGCATTCCAAAGGTATGTTCTTTGATGTTAATATTCATTGCTAAACGAATGTTTCTTAAATAGTGTTCATAAGTTACTGATATAGAATCCCACGACAAATGAAACGAATGGCATCTACGAAACTAACGGTATAAGCATATAGCTTAGTTAAAGCAGAAGTGTTTCCTACCGTTTTTATTTTATTGCCTTCTTTGGTTAGAACAATTGCACACAATTAACCTAATTTTTGTTTAGCACTGGGCTGAGAAGTGTTTTTTCCAGTTTGTACTGAACTGAAAATTTCTTTATCTCAATCTCTTTCTTGCTCAAGATCTGAATTATTTAACACGAATTCTAATCATCTTACAAGCGCTATTCACCTGATATCTCTGACAGAAGTGTTAAAACATTTTAATTTGCTAGAGAAATAATAGTTCAAACGGATAGTCATAACTTGCATTTTCTCTTTCCCCTTGTTTTAGTTACACAATTGTGTCTGTTATCCCTTCTGTCATTACTTTCAGGTCATAATTATTCGGATATGTTCCGCACCTAAGGATTTTAGACATGGATTGAGGTTAAAACTATATATATATATAATACGCTTTTACTAATATGTCTTATTATACGTAAGGTAATTCAAAAGCTCTTTGAAACACTTTAGAGGTGGACCAGACACACATCAGACTATACTCACGTAGGAATATGTATCCGAGATTGCCCCCTGACTATGCTAGAGAACATTCTTTTCTAGGAATTGCATTGGGAAAGAAGAGTCTTGCAAGGGGAGGTATTTTTGTTTCATTTCGTATCTGTGTAAAGAAAGGAATCGGAGGAACCTCAGAGCTAGTGCATCGTGAATGATACTCACCCAAACACATATCCCCTTATCAGATGCAAAGCGTATGATAAGGGGATAATTACAGGTAATATGGAAATGGATTCTTCTACATTAACACTTCTTGTAGCCAGGTAAGACAGACGTTCATATTTGTCACAGAAGAAGTGAAGGTACACCAGATTCAGCCTAATTCGGCTTAAAATGCACGAAAAGTTTCGCGTTACGTTTCTGAACGTCAGTTGTCAGTATGTATCAAGCATTATACAAGGAACGTTTTTATTCTTTCTATATGTAAATGGTCCTGTGGTTAAAGTGTTTCTATACTTTCCATATGTAAACGATCCTGTGATTGAAGCCAAGAAATTAGTCCAAGAGAGTGGAATTAGTGCCCTGAAAAGTTACCTAGTTCTTGCAAAGAAAATATGGTACACACACACACGCAGGCACACAGAATTTCTAGACAGGTGTCTCTTCGTTTTTAAAACTGCCTTTACAGCTGATCGTATTGTTAATGTGTAATAATGTGGCCGCATGAAAATTATGCGACTACAAGCCCCCGTGTTGTGCAGCATGAATTCACCATAAGTATTTCAATGGACATTCTTTGGCAGTTGTGTGCTTGGACCATATCGTCTTCCATTGTGACTAAATGACCGCAATTATCGGATATCTTTGCAGACAGTGTTTCTGGAACTAGGCCATGATATTTTTGCATCTGTGCAGCGCCATCCTGATTGGTGATTGGTGATTGGTATAATGGTTAATAATGCTGGCTGCCGTATCGTTGAGCATGGGTTTGAATCTCGGTGAAAGCATGGATGTTTGTAAGAGTATAGGATCTGTACAGCATGGTGGCGCCTAAAATACTGGCGAGGTGAAAGCCCATTCAAGTTAGTTGATCGAAAAAGAAGGCTTGAAGAACTTCGGATTCATCCATCCGTGTAATCTTCATCATAACTGAGGCAGAGCTACATAATTACTGCGGCGAAAGTATATCTGTCCGACCAAAAACGAAATTCTAGTTTCCCGCCTACTAGTGCATCTGTGTAGCGGCATATGTAGTTTCAGCACAGATAAAAAATAGCACATTTTAGCTTCCTGTGAGGATTTATATCAGCAGCAACTTACTTGTACAATGGATTGGCATGAGAATACCTTAGCTTGGCCACTAAGATCACTTAACTTACTCCCCTATGATTTCTTTGTCTTATGCATCTTAAACGTCTTCTGACATCTCCGTAGTCTCTGACACTGACTTCCCCGCAAGGATCACTGACTCACAAGACAGCAGCACCGCGTATCCATGGGGTATCAGAAGCGCATGTAACAGTATCATACCATCATGTGAGCAGCATGTATAGCACCACGTAATATCAGCAGCGCGAATTCATGAGATGTCCGATAGTTTTTAACATATTCGCTGATGCATGCTTCGAAGTTTCAGGATATTGCAACATTTGCTTTGCATTAACACGAATAGGAGGAAACTCGAGCATTTCCTTTGAAACTGATAAGTAGGTATATGGCAAATAAACGTATTTCCTTATGTTACTTGTGTTTTTTCTGCATCTCCAAGAGGGCATTTAAACGGTGTCAAAGTTATCACAATGTTCATAGTCATTAACTTCGTTAACTTAAATTAGTAATTAGCTTCGTTCAACCTTGTGAAATAGAATTTAAACCGTAGAGATAAAGTTGCGCTTGCTTTAATCTGCATTTGACTCAGCGAAATCGTCGATAGGATGTCATCTCGTTTTTGCTTCTCTGCGATTAGTCGGTTCATAATACCAGGTTGGTATAAAGTGAAGCAGTTAAAATATTTAGACAAAATTCTTTTATTAGGCCCCGCGACGTAAGCAACCCCCCGTCTGTATGCCTAGCAATGGATTTTGGCTGATGCAAGTTGTGACAGTAAAGCCTTCGTTTGAAAGCTCCATAACACTCTCGGCAGGCGATTGCGACTACATGTTCTTATGTGGAAAGGATTTGTTTTTGTGTTCCTGACATACCTTTATTGTTTGTTGAAAACGTTTTGGATGTAACTTAAAGACAAGAACTTTAAAATTTCATAGTATGGAACAAGAAATTGAAGTTGAAAAAGAAAACGTTTGTTAATCAATCATTTCTGTCATTAAGTTGTTTGTTTCTCGACCAATTTCTAGACCAGTGTATTGTGTCAAATATGTCAAAAGCATTTCAGCTAACAAGTTGGAATCCTTTCAAGATTTTCATATACTCGCAAATATTACAGTTTTTCTCAAACACTGGAATTATGTCTTTATTATCCTCCAACCTTCAAACAATTAACTTATGATTCATTTTTGCTGTTTATTTACCTCAAAACGTAGTAATATACATTTTTCTTATCCTCTCGTTATAAAAGTTTTTATACCCCTTTTTTAGCTTTCATCGTTTATTGTTCCTTCATTCTCATGAATCTGTCTTTGTATGCTAGCTAGACTTACCAAAGAAGTTAGTATGGTAAAGCTAATGAAATTTCTTATTTTCATATTTTAAAAAATATCATTTGTTTACTAATATTGTTAAAAATTATTTTACTTACTCATTGCTTTATTTGATCCGATTTATGTAGGTATTATACTTTATCAACCCATAATAGCAGCTTTAAAATTTTACGCTATAGCTTAAGAAAAGCCTCGTCGATTATAAGTTCTGCTACAGCTTTTGAATCTTTGCTTTTCTTGAAAGTTTATTTTAAAATAATTACTGTTAGTCCTAGAGTTGCAACTTTATTATTAGTAGTAAATAGTTAGATCTGCGCTTTAAACTGATTGCAGCATTTAAGCTGGTATAGATTAGACTGTTACAAAGATGATTACAAGATTCTCATATATTGTTTGATAAATAAGAATCGTTTTTAATACACAAATTCACCTGGCTTGCAGAAGACAAGCATACACTAGTCTTAAGAAAATATTCTCCACAGTTTTAAAACAATCCGAAATTTTCTTAAAATTTTAAATTTATATAATGCACGTTCTTAACGGTTGAGTAGAAAGTCTGTAAATAATGTTTTCACTTACTTTAATAATAATAATACATCAGCGATCAATAAATCAAATGCAGTAAACCAACTATGTATATTTATGAAAACGTAAAATTTAATAACACTTCCCAAGGCAATGATGAAACTATCATTTTTTCTCATTGTGGCATAATACAGTTTTTCCATAATAAAGTTACCATTATTTCGCCATTAACCAGTTATTTATAATTTTAGCCTTTACTATAACTTTTACTTTCCGTTTCTTCTTTAGAAATGTAAATGAGTTAGAGAGTACTTAAGCTGAGGTGTTGGGATGGTAAAACAGAGCGCGTTTCTGCCGCTTATGGTCACATTACTTAGTTTTGCCAGCTCTGATAAGTTTGTAATTGTCCGATTTTGCGTTATTTTCTGGCGACATTTAAATTGTTACTCTGGTTAGAGTTTTGAGTTAACTTCTATTTAAATTTACATGCCTTCAGCCTACTTTTTAATTTAAATTTAGCTGTTATTTTTATTTAATCGCCACAAAATCGTAATTGTCATTACACTAGGAAGAAAACAATCGTTAGAATTTTCTTCACTTGTAATGCTGTCTTGAAGAAGATAAATTCTTAGTCATAATAATACAGTTAAAATTTATGCGTAATAACTACTCTTGCAAAAAATCCTTTTTCATTATTTCTTTTTTTTAGGTAAGATCTTTTCATGCACAATGTCATTATAACTCTAAGTAGTTTCTCACAGCATCGTTATATGCTAACAAAATCTTTCTCCTCTTTATTTCTGTGCAGAAACTTTGGTTTCAGCATGTCTTGCCCTCACTAAAGACAGAACTTCAATCTCCAGAAGTTTTAGCAGCTGCCTTGCAGCCTTTGCTGTTTATGATTGAAGAGAGCACAACAGAAGAATATCAAAATGAAATTTTGCCCGTGTTCAGGACAGTATTTAGTATGCCTAAATCCGTTCAGGTAAGACAGCCTTTTATTTGTCTCACGTCACGATTACCACTAGAAATAAGTAATAAATTCTCTTCGGTTGGATTAACTGGTAAATTACAGAGTGTTTCCAAATGATAATAAATAAATTTAATAATAAGTGCGAAAGTGCATTTAATAACTTACACAAAGTGATACGAAAATTTAGGAGTCGTTACCGCATTGTCTGAACGCAAGATACACACAAAACATAGAGTTCTAGATGCTATCGCTATAGTCAGAAAAAAAAGATTCTGACTACATTATGGTATGAATCATTGATAATTTTCATTTATCACTTGTAAAACTAAATCTGAGAAACGTCCTCCAAAAAATAAATACAAGTCAGGAAAGAGTTAATCAAAATATTTAAAACTGCAAAATGTCACTAGGCTCAAAAATTGGACGCTTATATTGTTTCTAATAAATAAATACCTTCATACATTTGTGACTTTTATGGACATACGTTTTATATATAATAAAGACGGTTACAAAAAACTTGAATTTTATAAACTTTTAACAATGATAGTTAGCTATATCTTTATCTGCTAAGCAGTGTTTCCAAGTCTGTGGTACACGTAGTCCCGGGAATATAAAATATTACTTTTAGAATTACGAAAAGAAATTAAATAATGACGAAGAAAGCAAAATTACGTCAACGACATATGCGACATCATTAACTGAAAATGCGACACCATTGTCAGAGAGTAATAAAGAGAGGAGAGCGATTTACCTTCGTTAGTTGATTCTAGAACTGTCAAATATTCAAAATGAGGCTTTCCGATCTTATAGAAATTAGATGTTCTTTAATCAGCGGAAGCTCTGCTGGTTCGTTTTCTTAGTTATTTTCGTAAGTGTTCGTATGTGTTGAAATATTATGTTGATCGAAAAGTAATACAAAATCGGCATAGATAATTCCAAATAGTAAAAAAATATATTTTTGTGCAAATGTAAGTATCAATATGCATGCATCGTTACAATTTCTGCCCGTAGTTCAGACAAAATTTCATACTTTCTGAAGAATTCTATAATGCATTTTCTCCCTCCTTTCCGCATGCCTTTAGGGTGTGACTGGAAGCATGATGAACGCGTATTCGAAAGGTCCAGGGTTCGAATCCGGGCAAGGGCACTGCACAATTTTCACGTCTCCTGCTTAAAAAAAAACATAATGACTCACAAGGGGCGCCCAAACTAAAATGGATGGATGCTAATTCGTCACCACCAGGATTTGGCGACTGAGTCCTCCCATCCCAGTCGCCGTTTAAAAAGGGGTGTAAATAAGGTACTTTCTCCCTCCTTTCCGCATACCTTCATAGTGTAATTGGAAGCATACTCGACCCGTGTTCGATAGGTTCAGGGTTCGAGTCCCGATGAGGTCACTGCACATTTTTCACGTCTCCTGTTTCAAAATAACCTAATGGCTCTACAGATATTTTGATATTGTTGCAAAATCATCAGTTATTAATTTTTCATCATTCTATTTACTGTGGAAGTCTTTGTCAACAAGAAATAATATGCAGCTATTTAATTTGATAAAAGCTATAGATGACTATGTATAAACACTTAGGCGAATGTGCAAGAACGTCCCACTTTTTAATTAGGGCTGATACGGCGTTAACCTGCTGGTTTTACACATCTGGTATGCTGGTTAATGCAGGTCCCTTGGTTCTTAAAGATGATTTCAATCTATCTAATACGACAAAAATTTTCTGCACTAACGGTCTGGTTAATTTATAATAGCTGAAAAGTAAAACATGTCTTACTTACCCCCGCTTGCTGCAAAACCTGCTTTAGATGCCATCCAGGTATTTATGTAAAACCTGGTTTCTTTTTTTGTGCTCACTCACTATCTTTCTGGAGTAGCATTAGCAAAACGAATCTTTTTTTTCAACTTAAGATACAAACCCCTTAATAAAGACTCATTTCTTCGGAACAGAGATTCCAGTAACTGGAACTAGTAATACTCTTTCCTGATGGCTTTCAGCTGTGAGTTCATACGCAAAAGCGCCACTGCCATTAAAACACTTATTATTTATTTCAAGTGATCTGTTGCTGTTTTCTGTGTACAGTGAAAGTTCTATATTATTTCTTTATCGGTGATATATAGGTTTTTGACTGCATCATATTCAGATTACCATTTAACCACCACCTCTTGGTCTGCAACTTTAAGGCCCTGAATTAAAGTTTAAGTTTTTCACTTCAGAACTTCTGTAATTTACTTTGCTTTGACATTCACTGATAGCACCTGTATATACTGAAAACGTCTTCAGAATGACGTTCCCAGAACTTTCATGTAGGTGAGCAATGTGAAACAGGTTCAGGTGCATTAACCGTGGGCATCACTAATGGAGTGAGGATTCTAAATCTCTCATCAGCTTCCGATGTCGTCATTATCTAATTAATGGCTAATATCGTCAGCACACTGTTTATTTCATAGGATAAAATTTATCTTACTTCTTCTTGGACGTCTTGGACAATAATTTTATCTTGCTTTCATTCCTGACGAGCTAATGTTAGCGGTACAAGACTTAAACGTTTTTAGTTAGTTATAAAATGACATCATTTACCTATCAATAGCATTATTGAAAAGATAATTCAGTTGACTTGGGAAAGTAAGGGCAGATTACCAAGATTATAGTAATTTGCAAAAGTAAGGATTTAAGAATCACTTAAGCAGCCATCTATTCATTTGAATTTTGACAAGCCAGAGTTCTTTATTATTTTTTCATCAATCTAATATTTTACTTAACTAACGCAATTTTGACTTTTTAGTTATCAAAAGCTTTTATCATCATAGTTTATAGCAAAATCAAACTATAGATTCCAGTTTAATCTCAAAAGTGTCCCTAGCGGACTCATAATCATGCAAATTGACCGTGGAATTTCCATTCGTCTTAGTCTTATTCGACTACTGCCTTCCTGATACTGGAGAATATATAACCGGGCATCCGACTCTGTCCAGTAACATCTATTGATTAATAAGAGGAGCGTACGGACATGGCTTCGCCGCGTTGGCTCATGCATAGTATAATAGAGAACCTTAAACTAAATGTCCCCGCAGACATTTAACGCGCTTGCCTTTGCAAATGCCTAGAAACAAAAGAAAGAAAGTGGGGATGACCAGGCGTCAATAGCAACAAAATTTTGCTGCTGCCATGTTTAGAAGTGTATTTTGTCGCACAGCTTTTAAATAAATTAAATTTTATAAATGACGAAGTTAAATTTTTGCTCTATTACATCATCTATAAAAACTGTTAAAATGAAGCAAATGACTTCTCTTAAAAACGTTAATTCCGTCTTTTAGGATATTGCTTCAACATATTATTTTAAAATAGAAGAATGTTAAAAGACTTTTTGGTACAAATAAAAGAGTGTAAATTTGAAATAAGAGCTACCATTTTAAGCGCATTAAATTATTAAATTCGAATTAGCTTGTTTGTTCAAAACATCCAAATAAACCAGGACTGGACTGATAACCCCAAAACTAATAGTTTTCATATTTTATGATGTAAATAAGAAAACATTGTATACGTGTATGCAATAACAGTGATTTATGACCAAAAGACAATATGTAAATAATTACGTTCATTAATGGATTATGTCAAATCAAATTGCATTAGTTTGAAAAGGAATAATTGTCCAAGGACAGAAATATATGACTTTAATAGATTATTAAAATATCTCCCAGTGGAACTGAACTTAATTTTCGCCGTTCGTTGACAAAATTCATGATAGAATATCCATCGATGTCAATATTATTCCAGAAGAAAATTTCTGAAAGGGAAGGCATATGCTCCTTTGTAGATAGCATGAGATCATTTTGAATCGCATATTTTCGATAATTGTATTTCTATTAAATTGTCTTCTACTGCATTCATAATGCATTACTACCAGTTTTAATCACATAATTTCCTAACTTCTTGTACGCGATACTTGTGTAGGAGTTTAAAATTACAATGGAAATAAAAATTTAAATATTTTAATTATTGCATGGTATTACTTATTTTATAAAATAATTAAATAAAGAACACATTTAAAACGAAGATTTTTCTAATGAATTTGCTTTATTCTAGCATATTCAAAGTTAACATTTCTATCGAAAATGATTTGTTCAGAGTTCACTTTTATTTTTTATGAAAATGTGTCTGATCATGGGATAACTGAATAGATTGTTATTTGAAATTACCCTTTCCCAGTTAGTTCAAGCACACAGGAAACTTCTGTACGTAATACTGTTAAAAAAATTAAAGGTGTGTTGCTTTGTGACTAAAGCAAATCTTGTTTACCATCAACAGAAACCTGTACGTGTCTCTGTCTTTTGCCTTGTAGATTTTTACTGAGAGATGCCTCAATAAGAATAATACATAATAATATAATAGCTAACTCTTCAGTGAATACAAAAAGCTAAGTTCTTCAGTTTAATATTTAATTTACTGATAAATGAGTTTCGTTAAGTTTGCTTAATAAGGATATAAGGTATTTCTCCCGCCTTCTTCGCATGCCTTCGTGGTGTAGTGGTCTGCATTCTCGTCGCGTAACCGAGAGGTCCGTGGTTCGTTTCCCCACGAAGGCGTTGCTCATTTTTCATGTCTTCAAAATAAACTTAATGTCTCTACACTGGCGCCCGAACTAAAAAAAGGGGTTGGATGATGATTCTCCACCACCGCGATTTGGCGATTGGGTCCCCGAAACCCCAGTCGCCCTTTAAAAGGGGGAGTATATAAGGTATTTCTCCCGCCTTCTTCGCATGCCTTCGTGGTGTAGTGGTCTGCATGCTCGATGCGTAACCGAAAGGTCCGTCGTTCGATTCCCGGCGAAGGCGTTGCTCATTTTTCATGTCTGATTCTTCGAAATAAACCTAATGTCTCTACTGAAGACACTAGACTGAATACTCTACTGTACTGAAGACACTAGACAGATGTTTTAAAAATATTGCTGCATTAAACTTCCTTTGAAAAGCTGTTCATAAATCTATATGAGTCACGTGAAGTAGGCCTTCAGATTATTGAAGGTTCAGTCACCGCATTCACCTATGCGGGTCCTAGAGCTGTAAATGCTTAGCATGCACAGCTAGAAACTGGAAGAGCAGTTGTTCAAATCCCGATCATGGCCTAGTTGAATTTTCACGTGTTTCATGTCTAGAAATTTCTAGTTATCTGTCTAAAAAGGCATTTCCGCTTTAATATTAATATCTCTACAATGTGATATGATCAAAATTAACAACAAATTAAAATTTAGGATTTGGATATTTAGATAACAGCAGTGCGCACGAATACTGTCTACCTTATGGGACCGATTCATTTTTGATGCCCGGGCTAAACTATCAGAATTCACCAGTTTTATCTCTCGACCGCTAATGAGCAGTTAAAGTTTAATGACCATGTACCAGTTATTAATACAAACAGGTAATCATGCTGTATTTCTGAATTTAAATTCCTTAAATACACTGTTTACGTTTGAAAACATTCATTTGGGAGCAGCTAAGCATACTGCGTTTCCAAAACGTAAGTTTTCTGAAGAATTAAATTATTAATTAGTAAACATTTAAATTAGTAAACATTAATTTGTGAGCATGATTTCAAATTACTCTAAAATACAAATGCTAAAATCTGAAAATTTTTATTCAAGAAAGATCAGTTTTGATATACTTGCTATGTCAACTTTTTTTTCCTTTTGTTAAACAAAAGATGTTTAAATTATAAAATTTTGCAAATTTATGGCTTCTCAATTTTTTTTTTTCTCAAAAACCTTTAATAGACTAAAGACTAATTTACTAATTAGATCTCTGGCCTAGAAAATTTCCTGAACTTTTACAAAATAAAAGTAATCTCAAAGCCTATCTCATATGACCCATAGATCCATTTGAAAACTGGGTGTCTTAGTTTGTTTAGGTTTAGGTTTGTAATTTTTCTGAAATGTTTCGTATTTAAATTTCGCATATAACTTTCCGGATTTTTATTCAAATACCGTAATTATGAATAGCATATTCTTAATTAAAATTTAAACTTTAATAAATATCATTTGTTTTCTTTTGTCACATTGCTTAGCTTTGGTTATTTGATAAGAAATTTTCTTCTTCCTAGCTGCGTACCTTTATAATTGGAAGCACATCCGGCTGGCATCCGGAAGATGCGGAGTTCGAATCCCGATGACGGCATCTCTAATATTCTCACATTTTCTGCCTAAAAAAAATTCTAAATCGCTCTATAGTTAGCCGCCAGTATGTTAGTTAAAATTACACTTTCATCTATTTGCTAGTTATAACGTTAAGAATGCTTTTAGCTTTGCCTTTCGGCTGCTCAAAACTAAATCAAATCTAAAATTTTATTTTTCCTTTATTATACACTCACGTTTGTGAAAATTGCAAAACCAAGAAGGAATCGTCATAATTGAATGCAATTTAATACACAGTTGAGTGGTAGTGGTACAAATAAATGATTAAATGTTCAAAGCAAACAAACAAGAACAAGAGATCAGAATCAGTATTTTGTGTGGCCACCACGCGCCGCAATAAGTGCTGCTACACGACGTGGCATGGAGTCAAACAAAGTTTGAATGTCTGACTGAGGAAGAGCATTCCATATCGTTTGTACGCGTACCCAAAGTTCGTCTGCAGACGCAACAGGACGAGGATCACGAGCAAGACGCCGACCAATGACATCCCACACATGTTCAATTGGCGACATATCCGGGGAACACGCAGGCCAAGGAAGAAGCTGTACCTGCTGCGCTGCAAAGAAGGATTTAACAATCCGAGCAGTATGAGGGCGGGCATTGTCCTGTTGAAATACAGCGCCTGGCAAGCTTTGAAGGAAGGGAACAGCTTCGGGCTGTAGAACTTCACGGATATACCGGTTGCTGTTCAGATTGCCCACAATTCGTAGCAATTGAGATCGTCTATGATATGCTATGGCGCCCCAGACCATAACTCCGGGTGTTCGTCCACTGTGGCGTTCGATAATGCACTCCGGAAGGTGGCGTTCACCGGCATAGCGTCTGACACGAATGCGGCCATCATGGTACCACAAATTAAAGCGGGATTCGTCAGAAAACACGACATGCTGCCAATCAGCACGCCAGTCTCTATGCTGATTGGCCCATTGTAGCCGCAGGCGGCGATGGTCGTGCGTTAGGGGGATCCTGTATAAAGGAGTCCGTGCGCGCAGTCCACACTGCAGCAGACGTCTACGAATTGATGAAGCACACAATGAAACACCTGTAGCTATTGACCACAGTGCTGCCAATTGTCTAGAGGAAGCTGTACGGTCCGTCCGCGCCATGCGGACCAGGTGTCTATCATCGCGAGCTGACGTCACATTTCGGGGTCCACTCCCGGATTTCCGAGTTGTCCGACACTCGTCCGTCCACTGCTTCCAAACGCGCATCACTGTGCTGCTGTTACGCTGCACACGAGAGGCTACTGCACGATACGACAATCCAGCTTCACGAAGGCCGATGATTCTCCCTCGTTCAAACTCTGTAAGTTGTTCAAATCTCGCTCTCTTTCGTCGACGAGGCATAAGTACAGATTGAGTTAACGTTTACCACTAGCAGATAACCACCGATAACCATACACGCCTCGCTACAGCCGTCTATTTATTCGGATCCATCAGCCGTTCAGAGGGCGCTGCTCAGCATACGCATGCGCTACGGATTTGCAATTCTAATCATTTGCATATCATGCGCTACTTTGCATTTCCTGAAAATTTCAGCTCACTCGCGTCATTCATGGTGTTGCAATTTTCACAAACGTGAGTGTATAAATGACATAGAATAGAATCCAGCTTCAGATGCTCCGTTTTGTTGCTTGTAATTTTACGTTGAGATTGAACTAAGCGTTAACCATTCCACAGATTAATTATTTCCACAGATTTATATATTTATTTATTTATTTATTTATTTATTTATTTAATAATAATTTTATTGATGTATATAATTAAATTAATAAATAACATTTATTAATTAATTTAATTATAGATATGCAAGATATGAAACATGAAACAAACTTCTAATTTTAATTGGTCATAACCTCTTTTATTTTTTACTTAATTTGGGGACTTCGGCTCTCTATCTTAAAAATAGCGCTATAAGTCTAAACTGCGTCATTTAAATTAATCATGCCATCCCACGTAGCGTTTAATGCAGATACCTCTTGTCTTCGGAGTGAGAAGGGCGGGTTGGTCCTTACGTCAAATC
Source organism: Stegodyphus mimosarum (assembly GCA_000611955.2). Lineage (NCBI taxonomy): Eukaryota > Metazoa > Arthropoda > Arachnida > Araneae > Eresidae > Stegodyphus > Stegodyphus mimosarum. Next base: position 128,866 of record KK112714.1, on the reverse strand, counting down.
GCAGCTGATACCCACTTGGATGCGAGCACGGTGCAACGGCTATGGCGAACATGATTGGAACAAGGGAATGTGGGAAGAAGGAGGGGTGCAGGTGCAGCCAGAGTGAGGTCAGCAAGCGTGGATCGACATATCCGCCAACAAGCTGTGGCGGTCCCGCAATTCACTTGTACCGCGATTCTGCAGCATGTGCAAGATAACCTGGATGTTCCCGTGTCGATGAGAGCCATTTCCCGTCGATTGGTTGAACGTGGCCTGCACTCACGGCGCCCGTTAAGAAGACTGCCATTGACCCCACAGCATAGACGCCAACGTTTAGAATGGTGCCGGACTGCAGCGATGTGGATGACAGAATGGCGAAACGTCGTGTTCTAAGATGAGTCACGCTTCTGTTTATCTAGTGACAGTCGCCGCATATGTGTGTGGAGTCGACGTGGAGACAAATCTAATCCGGCAGTAACTGTGGAGCGCCTCACCGCGCGACAGCGTTACATAATGGTTTGGAGCGCTATTGCCTACGATTGCAGGTCACCTCTAGTTCCTATTCAGGGCACTATGACGGCCCAACGATACTTGGATAATGTACTGCGGCCGGTGGCAATCTCCTACCTTCAGGGGCTGCCTAATGCAATTTTTCAGCAAGATAACGCTCGACCAGACAGTGCTCGCATCTGCCAACATGCTCTGCAAGGTATACAGATGCTTCCCTGGCCACTGTACTTTCCTGTCCTGTCACCAATCGAACATGTGTGGGATGTGATTGGACGCCGTTTGCAGGCTCTGCCCCTGCCTCGTTCAGAAAACGAACTTTGGGAAATGGTTGAAAGTGAATGTAGAGCCATCCCTTAGGACACCGTCCGTACTCTTATTGACCCTATGCCTAGATGTGTTTGTTCGTGCATTGCTGTCCGCGTTGGTCTTACATCCTACTGAGCCGACGCCGTTCTCGCTTTGTATTCTGACTATCATTTTGAAATAAAGATTACTTATTGCTGCTTGCTGTCTCTGTTTTTTTTCCAAATTTCATCACTTTCTGACCACTTGTTTTTGGTGCTGCATTTTCAATGTCAAGCAGTGCATATATATATATATATATACCTTCACCATAAGCCACAACCTTATATTGGCCAACAACCAATATATTGGCCTTCACCATAAGCCACAACGACTGCACGCTGAATCTTCTTCTATGGCTCAGAAATATTACACACACACACATATATATATATATATATATATAT
>KK112714.1:60077-127594 GCA_000611955.2 Stegodyphus mimosarum | reverse complement strand
AAAAATACATGATATATATATATATATATACTGTGACTAAAAAATATAGTGCAAATTTTGCCTGAATGTAAGTATAGAGACCGAAGGAACAAGCATGTAATATTAATTTCTTGAAATTTAAAAATATGAAAACGTAAATTTTTGCGTTATTTAAAACACTTTTTTGGTTGTAAGTATACGTCTACGACCAACGGTTTTGAAATTAAAGCCGAGTAAGGACTTTTGTCGACACGGTATACGTATTACAGAAATGAAGAGGTTCACAGTAGATGTCTAATTATTATCGCTACTTTTATTCATTTATTTATTACATGAGTTACTTGAACGTAATTTTGCATATGATTTTTGAACCAAGTAATGTAAAAATGATTTGGACAGGAAGCGAGCGTGTTTTTCAATAATTACAGGATTAAGTTTCACATATTTATTTCACTTGGGGTGATGAAAAATGGAAGTCATTAATGATAACAAACGAGCAAAGCCTTCGCCGAGAATCGAACCAGGGACCTCTTGGTTACGCGTCGAGCATGCAGACCACTACACCACGAAGGCATGCGAAGAACTCGGGAGAAATACCTTATATACTTACCCTTTTAGACGGCAAATGGGGATTAGGGACGCCAATCGCCAAATAGTGGTGGTGGAGAATCATCATCTACCACCTTTTAGTTCGGGCGCTACTTGTAGAGTCATTAGGTTATTTCGGAGCAGGAGTGATGAAAAATGAGCAACGCCTTCGCTGGGAATGAACCACGGACTTCTCAATTATGCGTCGAGCATGCAGACCACTACACCACGAAGGCACGCGAAGAAGGCGGGAGAAGTACCTTATTACTTGTTTACGTGGCACAGGTAAGCTTTATGAAAATCGCAAAGTTTTTTAACTGATCGTCACGTTATCAAATTACTACTATTGGTCTCTTAATTATTTCGGTTTGATTGCAACCGGTTAATTGACTTTAGTGTAACCTTTATCATTACATAAGTCATTAAAGTTACATATAACGATCACGTGCCAGGAATTAATTTTGAAAAGACATATTTCAGAAAACTTTATTATAAACATTTTACCATTTTAGATTATAAAAGGGAAATAACAAATTAAAAAGTATGCTTAAAGGGTATTTCAAATTAAAGTTAAAAATTTGCCTTGCTCATCTGTTCTTACCTCTTTAAAAAATAAAACGTTTCCGGCAAGGAGCATCTTTTCTGAGAAAAGCATTGAAGCAGTACTATGATAAAAAGCAATATTGTGCAAGTATTATGATAGTTATGGTTATATTTAAAAATTTTAAATCTCTATTATACAGCTTCAAAAGATGCAGCGCGTAAGTTTTGGCATTACATTTTTTTTAAATAGACGTAATTTTTAATCTTCACGAGTCGTATTGAAATTTCAAATGCATAGTTTTAAATTCAAATCTGCATATTAAGATTCTTCTAAAATTGTATCTCCATATTTTATGCAATGTTCTGGAGACTTCGTTAGAATAATTTAAAAATTGAATCAAAGGGAGATTTTTTAAAGATTTACTTCTGTATCACATAGTAATGTTTTTATGTTTTTTCTGATTATGTCATGAACTTCGGAGGACACGAATACCACCAATCATATAGCAAATGATCTCTACAGATGAACAGTTGCATCGCTATCTCATATTTGATAAATTTTGATTTATTTGCTGGAGAAAATAAATATTACAAAAATAACTTGTGAATAAGTTCTCTCATCACATGAATATTTCAGAGTAAGTTTACTTATCCACAGGCACACAATGACAGATATTAACACTTTCGTATCTTCCCAAATAGCATCTGTTTTTTTAGCAAAGAAGTCACCTCGAAGAAAATTGTTTCCCAGATCTAATAGAAAATTATTTTTGATGATTTTTAAGAAATTATAAAGTGATACATTACAAGAGAAAATAGATTTAACAGTGGAACAATACATTGAGTTATAGCAGATTCTATAATAAGAAGATTCTCAAATTTTAATTTTGATTTAATTTGCATTCAGTCCAGCTGCTTTGAAGCTGTTTTCGTTACTTCAGGATAATAATAATTATTATATTTCTTTATGAAAGCTTTTCCTTTTTTTTAAATTTTATCACAGAATTTCCCATATTTATCTCTACTTACTCAGCATTTTTTTAAATTTTATCACAGAATTTCCCATATTTATCTCTACTTACCCAGCATTTATATTGATATATTGCTACAAATCGCAAAAACATTTACATATACTTTTCTGCGTCCTCAAGCAATTCAAACAAAAATGAATACATTGAATTTGTTACTAAGGAATAAAGAATTTTTACATCAGTAATAAAATCTCTACTTTCTCAAATAAGAATGAAGCTAAAAGAGCATGTATCAGAATAGAAGTTTCAGATGGGTCAGTGCTACTGTCGACAGTTATTGTTATTGCTGCTTTGAAGAGTGAGGATTTTGACCAAAATGGATACATCATACGTTATTGATTACAAGAAGATTAGGAGGGAAAAGGGATAAATTCTCCGTGATAAAAATTTTTAAAAAGGCTCTTATAGCAATATATAGTGTTTATTTTGATGATCTAAACGGCTTTAATGGGAACTCCCCAGCAGCTAATTTCTTTTGATGAGTTCTGCATAGTTTTTCACTTTAAGGAAAAAGACAGAAGCCTAAGTAAAAGCTATATTGCATAATAGGTAATTTACGGTTAGAAGGTCAGAATCGCTGAGGGAGGTATTTACATACAGTAGGAATTCTCAAGGCCAAAATGACAGCCAACCATGTCTTCGTACTGACTTCTACTTCGTAAAACTATTAGCATTGAGAAAAAGCAGTTTTTTCACACATAGACTAACAGAATAGGAAATAAAATATATTTTGGGGGCGTTTTCAATACACTCTGTTATTTAATCACTTTGCAAACGACTGTTTTGTATCTCATTTTATAACGTTTGATGGACATCTCGTTTGATGAGTACGACCACTTATGTATTTTTATTATTAGTTCATAAAGATAATTTTTTTTTATTTTCATGAAGACTCAATACAGCTCTGTAAGTTTATAAGGTATTTCCCCCGCCTTCTTAGCATGCCTTCGTGGTGTAGTGGTCAACACGCTCGGTGCGTATTCAAGAGGTCCGTCGTTCGAGTCCCGGTGAGGACATGGCTCTTTTGTTGGATTTCCCTGTTTCGAAAAAATGCCTAATGTCTCTACAAGTTTAAAAATAAAGGTTTTCATTTTGAACGCATGCGTGAATTTCTTGCTCGCTTGCCTAATTTCTCAATTACTGAAACCTACAGTTATTTTGTGTATTTGGATGTATGTGTTTTGGTGTTCTGATACAAACTCTTTTCTTTTTATTTACATGGAGTAAGTGTTTTCTTAAAATTAGACTCTAATTATGAGCAAAGCTTTCGTAACGAGAATGTTTGGGCTGTGTTTGCATACGTGAGTGCCAGCTGATTGACTATTTTACGGAAGGAAGCGATCACGTATTTCGTAAAAGATAATATATTACGAAAGAGAGACGAAAATTGTGAAAACAAACGCGTATGCATAAGATTTTTAAACTTACAGAACGATAGCAGGCTTCCATGGAAGAAGAGTCTTATAATTTTGTGTATAAAGATAAAATAATTTAAATAAATTTGTAGGGATTTATACTTATTTTAAATAACCAGTTTACTTTAATTTTAAGTTACTTTCCTATAAGCCTTCATTCCCCTAATTGTCAGTGCCAGAATATTTACATTTGGTAGCACGCGCAAGAAATGCAAATTCTACTAATGGAAGAATAAGTTAAATATCGACCAGTTCCAGTAGAGAAAGAGAGAGTCCGGGAAATTCCCGTGCGTGCTTATACGCAAACTTCTGTTTAGCAGTTACTGCTGGTTTCAAGTGGCTTAATCGCTATTATCTTGCAGCCACTCGACTCATTTGAGCGCTGTAGGCTACAGGATTATATAAGCCCTGTAGGGGTAATTCTACTATTTGTGAATATCTCTTAAATTTGATTCTACTGTTTCAGTTACCGCCCAAGTTGAGGCGTAGTATGTTAGCGTCAAGTTGACGCATTGTAAATAAGTTAAAGAGTTTAATAAAGGGCAGTTTTAACCCTTCCTCAGTGCAATCACTATCTCTCAAGATTCTACACAACAGAAGGACAGGAGGACTTTATAACTTGTTTAAAAATTCCCTTTATTTATTTTTTATTTACATTTATTTGTTTATTAATTTTATTGTCAGTTATCCACGATTTACCAATCATTAAACTTTATTACTATTATTGCCATTATCCAGTATTATTCATTACCTATTATTACCATTGCCCAATATTATTCATTACCCATTATTACCTTACCTAGAAGAAACGTAAAAGGAGCTATCAAACGTCAGGTCAACGAACTATGCAAAAATGGGATTTTATTTATTGCGAGTCCTTCAGAAAATTTACTGTGCATTATTTCCGAAAGCATTCTATTGGGTAATAGAATATATGATAGAAACAAACGCTACAGAAAACACCAGATTGAATTAGAAGGAAAATTGAAGTTAACTACTGAGTCTGAATTACGGAAAGAATATCTGATTACCAAAAAGAAGAAATGAAACAGACACAAAATGTATTTGTGAAACGAAGTTTTGAAAGTGCGCCAGAGCTGGAAGCGTCTAAGGAAATTGCCTTTGTGTTGGCTAAGCTCAGAAGCGCAAGCTTTTTTCTGAAGAAAAGGAAAACCTCTCTTGAAAAATTTTCAGAATTTCTTGATGATAAGAATGTTGAAAAAGAAGTAACTTAATTTCTCTATCCAAGAAAAACAGTTACAATGCGCATCGAAAAACTTTCCCATGGCATTTTTTTGCAAAGGAAAGGCAATGTTCATGTTTGTTGTTTTTTCCTTTATTTTGCATTGGATGAATCTGCTGACATATGTGCTCTAGCTCATTACAAAAGGTTTTAATGGCTATTATGACACCTTTAAAGAACTTACAGATATTGAATTCCTTCATGGAAAAACTAGAGAGTTAGATATATTTGGCAAAATAAAAGTAACGTCAGCGACTAAATTCCAGGCAGCTCATTAGTAATTTTACTGACTAATCGATACAGCTTCTGAGACTTCAACTTTGCTTAAAAGAATTTTTGGTCATTATCTACTATCGTATCATTGAATTACATTTAAAAAGTGTCTGAGTGAAAAAGCTAAGTTTGAATCATGTTACGATACCAGCTGTAACGTGTGTAAACAAAATTAAAGAAACACGGTTAAACAGGAGTGAATTCAGAGAATATTGTGAAATTTTAGATATGGAATATCGTGATTCTTTATTGTGAGGAGCCCTGGGTATCTAGATAAAAGTTTACCAGCCCATTTTGAAAAAATGAAAGAGTATTTTGAGAAGAAAAATCTCGATTCTGTGTTTCGAAGTGAATGTTTAATTTCGTATTTTTAGATTGTCATCAATTACCTCAGTGTCCTAAACTTGAAACTGAAGGGTAAGAACAAGCTGTTTTCTATCTTAGTGAATGACATCAGTACATTAAAAAAATTAAACTTCTCCTCTCTCAGTTAGAAAACGGGGATTTAAGTCCATTTCCACATTTAAAAGAAAGCAGTGAATCTGCTGAAGATAATATCAACTTTACCATCTAAGAAACTCATATTACTGCAAGAGTGTTTTAGCAATCTTTTTGCCATTCTTGCTGAAGAAGACTGCATAGTTGCAATTAAAAATGCTTTTTCACTTTATAAAATAGCTTAACTTTTCCTAGTAATAGATCTCAAAATCAATTCTTTATTTGAAATGAAATTTAATGAACGAACTTCATCACACTCAGATGCTTCTGACGTAACCAATTTCTGGGAATCATTGCTCTGTAAAGCTTTTTCTAAGCTGAGAAATTTGTCTGTCATTTTGGAATGACATAAAAGCATGGTAGATATAAACAAGTTTCATCCATTTTCTGTTTATAAGAACAATATACTATCGCAACTGACTGATACCAGTCTGAAAACTATTTGAGCCTTCTGAATTAATTCTAAAAATTACAAGCTTAACTGTTTCAAAAAACCTCATTAAAGTAATTAATATTCATCTTGTCTGTATTTAAAATCCTTTTATTCAAAGCTATTAAATGCGTTTATATTATTACATGTATAATAAATCCTTTTGTGCATATCTAAATAATAATACTACTATATTTTATAAGGGCTGAAAAGGTTGTATAGAGCTTCATAATAAAAAAATGAAAAATTGCAGTATAAACTATAAAAGATTGTCCACCGCTATTGTAAACGCTATAGCAATTAAGAATTGAATCACTGCTATCCCGTATTTTTCGAATCACTGCGTAAATCAACTACTGGCACAGGCAACAGGCTTATATGGCAATAATAATTTTTTTTATCTTTGTACCCTAAACGTTAATGCGAGCGAAGAGTTTCCATAGGAACGCTGAACTTATACATATTATTATATCTTACTAGACGAAAGGGTTATGCACAGATTCATAATACTGCATTGCGATGAAATTTCGAATCTGACGTTCAAGATTATATTTTTCATGCACAAGGCGCACGCCTGATGTTCGATAATTACAAACGCACATCTCATGTATTTTGTTACTATTCTGTACATATTACACACACACACAAACATATGTAATGGAAAGCAGTCTTAGAAGTAATGAATACTGTAGAGACAGTTGATGACGTAGAACAAGAAATATGGCATTTCGTCATTGTGATGAAGCAAACTTAGAGGTACTGATGGCGTAGAAACGTAAATAGCATAGAACGTAGAATGTTGAATCCGTAATCAACAGCAAGAATTATGACTGCGTAGAATGTTGATTCATAATGAACAAAAAACTGGCAGCTGACGCACATTAAAGCTTCATTTTTATTTCAATTGTAATTAAACACTTGGCGGCCACAATCCACTAGGCACATTAATCGTGTCTTTTCAAGAAAATTTATATTTTTGATATTATTGCGATAGGAAGAAAAGCAGCATGAAAGTTAGAAGCAAAGGTGCGCAGTTAATCCATCATAGAAGCTCATCATAAAAAAGGTTTCAGTTCTCAAAACTTTCTTCAACGACAACTTCCGAATTAGTTACGTTGGCAACAACTTCTGAATTAGTTACGTCATTAGAGTTACGCAAGTCATATGATAAGGATTGATCTAGAAATGACGCAGTCCAGAAAAAGACTTTACTATTTTTAGAATAGAGAGGGAGAATTAAGTTGAATGCGACCGACGAAGATGATGAAACTGGGTTTTTACAAATCACCAATCTTTATTTTCAAGCATATCAAATCATTTTCTTAGTAGATATAATATTTCTAGATCATATGCAATTAAAATATTTTCTTATATACACAGATTAACGGAGATAAGACATCAGTTTAGAATAAGAGAAATACAGGCAGAGTAGCGTAGAGTTGATAATGTGGCAGAAGCTAGGAAAAGAATGATGTAATTAACTCGAGAGCGATATTTATGCCGAAGTAAATTCAATTCTAGAGACAAACTATGATTGGGTAATTTTAGCTTTACTTTCCTTTTTCAAACAGCGTTATGTAACGTAGAAAGATCTCCAATTTAGGAGAACAGATGAATTTAGGGGAACAGCACCGAATCTAGAATAGTTAATTTTGAGGTCGCCAGTTATTTTTAAAGCAATCATCGTATTTTCTTATATCTTACATATCCCCCTTCAAAAAAACGGATGGGAGAGCAGGGTGGTAAAAAAGCATTAGCGAAGCAGGAGAAAGTTTGGCGTATGAGGAAAGACATGAGGAAGCATCAAGAACATGGCCTGCAGATATTCCTATGCCCTGCCATTATTTATTCTCGTATACAGATGCCTTTCTCGTAAACAGATTATGAATTACTTAAACGTATAATTTATAACTATCACAATAGCAATATAAATTTTAAATACAACTAAGTAATAAATTAGCACAAATATAATTTTTTTAAAGCCCTCAAGTTGTTAAAATCTCCAATGTCTTTTGAGTGTTGAATGAAAACTTTCTTCTGTAGACATCGTTTTTGATCTAATTTGCATAATTAATAGTACAACACACCATTGAGAATTTGCAATAATTAAAACTGAATCTACTGTTTCTGAAATATTTACACCAAAACACGAAATTAAATCAAACTAATCACTTTGCACTGAAATTTCTGAAGATCTGCAGAATCATGCACATTTTTTCTGAAGAATTTACACTAAATCACTTTTGACTGAATAACCAATTTTTAGAAGCACCAAAAATACACTTTGGAAAAATATTTTGAAACTCCAGTCTTGAATATCGATGACACACGCGTAAATACATTACTAGACTCTTTCAGAAGATGTACAAACTACAATTTTTTTCACTAATCACGTTGCAGATATCGACGTTGACACCAGTAGTGAAGACACAGGAAAAACAGCACTGGAGTTTTCATCGCACATACATCACCGCGTAACCGTCAAAGAAAACTATACAGCAAATACGGAGTTCACGTTTTAATTTTTTGTTTTCGCGATCTTTTGATAGCAGAGTTCGAAAACCATTGTGAAAACTTTCACCACCAGAATGGTCCTGTCGACTTTTTATATGTGATGACTGAAATGCGTAGAAGAAATCCGGATACTTTAAGAGCTTGCAGTCGTCATGGCCGGGGTTGAATGTGTGCAGACGAAGATGACGAAACTGGGTTTTTACAAATCGCCAATCGTTATTTTCAAGCACATCAAATCATTTTCTTAGTAGATAAAATATTTCTAGATCATACGCAAGTATGTTCTTATATACGCAGATTAACGTGGATACGACATCAGTTTAGAATAAGAGAAAGATAAGCAGAGTAGCATAGGATTGACAGTGTGGCAGGGGCTAGGAAAGGAATGACGTAATTAACTCGAGAGCAGTATTTATACCGAAGTAGAGGCAATTGTAGAGACAAGCTATGATTGGTTAATTTTAGGTTTTAATTTCATTTTTAAATCAGCGTTATATAACATAAAAAAAACGCGAATTTGGCAGAACAGATGAATTAAAGGGGAGAGCACCAAATCTAGAATAGTTTATTTTGAGGTCACCAATTGTTTGTAAAGCAGCCATCGTATTTTGTTATATCCTATATGTGTGTGTGTGTGTGTGTGTGTGTGTGTGTTTGTGCGCGCATGCGCGTGCAATATGTGTGTGTGTGTTTGTGCGCGCATGCGCGTGCAATATGTGTGTGTGTGTGTGCGCGCGCGTGCGTGTAAGTGTGTGTAAGTGTAAGATATAACAAAATGCGATTCATCCTTTCTCCGAAATTCGAGATCATTCGAAATTATGTAACGTTACAAATAAAAATGGTGATTCGCCGAAATTAGTTTTGTCAACTTTTTATTCCTGCCTTATCCACCCAGCCATGTCTACAGCCAAAAGTTAGAAAGAACGGATTCATGACAGTACACTTAGTAGTATATTAAATATATATAATTTTTGAATGAAAACAAAACTCCAAACGTTTAGACATGTGTCTGTAAAATATCTCCTACGAGATGGTATTCAAGTTCGTATTAATTAAAACTGTTCGGAAAAATTTACAAATATTATTCAAAATTTACATTTGTTTAAATAAATTAGAAAAGAGTGATTCACCTTTTCTTTGATTAAAGCTAAACTATATTTTTAGAAAAAAAAATTAAATGTAATCCGTAGTAAAGAAGTATTACCAAATAACATTAATGAAATAAAATTTTGAGTGATGCTTAAAAAATACTTTTAAGAGTAGTTTCTCTCAAACTTCATATCGAGGGCTAGACGAAAAGTCAGACCATGGGAAAAAATAAGCACGTCATTTCAAAAAAGGCCAATTGTGTGTCCAAACATATATGTTAAAGCATAGCTGTGTAAAACCATAATAAGTATAGGAGATTCAACTCATTCCTTTCAGACCTGAAAAATTCACTTTAAATTTTTACGATCGGCCAGCTAAAATCAGAAATATAGAACTTTTTCCTCCCCCGCTTAGTGTACGTGAGGAGGCTGTTAAACAATGTTTCGTAACCAAAATGTTTTTCTCTTCCACCTCACGATTCTCCGTCATTTAGGAAAATGAGATAAATAAAATTCTGTTATATTCCAAATCATCAATTGTGAAACGCATGGAAGAAACACACTATCTGCAAGAGAATGAATCACATGTAAAGCTGTTTGTTATATATACACTGTTCATTGTTGTATTGTAAAAAAACTACATTGCTGTGATTTATAGTTTCTATTCCTTTTTCTAGGCTACTGTAACGTTGCTGGAAAATTTAGACATCATCATGAAGAAAACTCCAAAAAGCGATATAAAGGCAGATGTTTTGCCGATGTTGTATAGTGCATTTGAATCTACGACACCACAGATTCAGGTAAAGTACGAATTTCAGTTTCTTAAAACGCTTTTCTGTCTATTCAACAATTTCCGTTAAACTGTTTTCTTTATTCCTGTTGCTGCACACAAACTCGAATTTATTAGTGGACTGTGAAATTATTTAACATTTATTTTCATCAATTTTACACAGCTCATGACCACTCAAAGTCATAATTTCTTTCAGAGGCTCTTAGATCACATTCTCACGTAACAAAACCTCCAAGAGCTCAAGATGCGCGCGCAGATTAAACATACCGCCCGCCTTGACATAATGTAATCATTCAAAATTATAAATCTTACAATGAAACACTTTACACAGTATCACAATATAAAATACACGTAAATAATTGACATGATAAACATGAACATAATAACATCAATAACTACTAAAGAACACAATAATCAATTACTAACATACTTTGTTTTAATTTGGCATAGGTAAAACACAATTTTTATTAATTGATCTCTTAAAAATACCGGTTTTCGTTTTCACTGAAACTACTCTCACATTATTGTCTTTATCTAAAAATATCTCTACGATTCTGCCAAGGGTCCAGTTATATACAGGAATTAAGATTACCATAGTTCCAATTTTTACATTTTCTTTTTCAAAGAACCATTTAGTTCTTCCTTGCATTGTACTGAAATAGTTATTTCTCCAGTACTTCCATATTGTTTGCACGATTTTAGTCAATTTTTGCCAGCTCTTTAATTTATTATAATTAAAGTTTAAAATATTAGGTTCTGCAATAGCAGTGATAGGTCTGCCTATCAGGAAATAGTCTGGTGTCAAGATATCAAAGTCCTCTGGTTCAGATGATAAAGGATGCAAGGGACGAGAATTCAAGATCCCCTAAATTTGAACAATTACTATAAGAAACTCCTCATAGGTTAACTTCAAATTGCCTACTACGCGTTTCAAATGAAACTTAACAGATTTGACACCTGCCTCCCAAAGCCCTCCATGATTAGGAGCTCTAGCGGGAATAAAAAACTAATACGATACTCTCACTCGATAAAGAATTACCTAATTTGTCATCTAGCTTGCTGACTAGCCTATTAAATTTATTTAATTCTGCGTTACCACCAACAAAATTGGTTGCTTTATCTGAAAATATGCGTGGAACATCATCTGGTCCGTGGACTGGAAGAGCTATGGATAGAGCATCGACAAGTAACGAGTAAATCAGCAGTTTCGATTTAAAAATAAAGTGGCATTTTATTTTTAAATCGAAACTGCTGATTTACTCGTTACTTGTCGATGACTCTTAATTCATAGCTCTCCGGCTTAACGAACCAGATGTTGTTGCACACAAACTCGAATTTACTAGTGGACTGTAAAATTATTTAATATTTATTTTCATCAATTTTACACAACTCATGACCTCTCAAAGCCATGACTTCTCTCAGAGACTCTTAGATCACATTCTCACGTAACAAAAACTCCAAGAGCTCAAGACGCCTGCGCAGATGCACGCATTGAGATGCGCGCGTAGACTTAAATAACTCCTAAATAAAGACTATAAGCTTTTAACAACTTTTAATAACCTTTTTTTTTCTTATTTAGAATAATCAGCTTGAAATAATTTAATGAGGAAAATATAATTTTGAAAAGAAAATGATATAAGGAAATGCAAATCTGAGATCACATTGTGCAGACTTGTTACACTGTACCATTAGGAATAATACAAGTCAGGCCAGGAATCAGGATACTGGACACCATTATATGATGATAAAGATACTGTCCCGTTATGTTACTGATACAGCAAAGTATCCTACCAGAAGCTCCGTGCAAACTTACCAAAAACTTTCATGCAGCTATTATTTACTAGGATTTTTATACTAATACACAGACATTTTCGTAACACTTATTTCTCACAAATATCTTGCCCTTGTTCCGAAAATTATTTTACAGTATTGTTGATTTTGGGATGAAATTACAGATTATTTAAAGTATGTCTTTGAAACTCGAGCTCATTTGCAGTTTGTCTAATGCTGTTTTGTGCTTGTGTTAATGGCCATCAGAAGCGGTAGCGTTGTGGAGATCCTCTTTCGCCGCAAACACAGTTGTCTGAGGAAGAGCTATTTCTCTCATAGTAATACGTGGGGAAGAGTCCATGATTCATTTAAACGAGGATTATTGATACACTTTTTTCCGTTTATTACGCTTATTAGTTCATGTGTTCTCCTTCTTGGGGAAAAGATTTCCAATCTTTCTGCCAAATTTGATTTACTTTCTTGTGTGCTTTTTTAGGCATGATTTTGGCCAATTTAATTTCATATCTTCGGAATCAGGAATAGCGGCTATGTCTTTAGCAAGGAAGTCGGAGTCTTCGTTCCCTTCATTCCCTACATGTATCTTTTGGCTATTTCCTTGGAGGAGATGAAAGATTTCTTGTACTATTGGAGAAGAATGTTTGAAGTTCGCTAAGGCATATGGCGAAAATTCAGATTATGACTGAATTGTGAGATGATTACATTTGTAAGATCTCCCTGGCCCAACTTGTCAGAAACTGGGGTAGTGACTGCAACTAATGTGTGAATTTACACAGAAACGTAAGAAAGAGTTAGAACCCTTTTTATTTTATCTTTAAAATGACAAATACGTCTACTTGACGTTCACAAACTGCGCCAACCCGGCGATAAACTAAAACAAAACACAAAACTGAAATTAATAACTAGGTGACAAATATAAAGCACTACCGACGAGGCTCTGAGATCCTAAACCAACCGCGTTTTTAATTACCGCTGAGATTTCAGCCAGATTACTGATTAAACAGTTGAAACCTAGCACTTCTGCAACGCTAGGCACACAGGCCGACACGCGCTGATCTAAATTCTACCGAGGAATCTCACTAGCGTAACTTCAAAGCAAGACTCTCACACTCTGGTTTCGTCTACTATTTAATTCAACGAGCTTCCGCTAAATTTGAATAAACTGCGCGTGCTACTACAATTTACATACTCTGGCACGGGCATTTCTAGGGGGAAAATGAAGGCTAAACAGGAAAGATGATTTAAAATAAATGTTAGTTAAAATAAATATAAACCCTACACATTTATTATTAATTGCAAGTTCTACTGCCTTTTTAATTGCTAAACTTCCGCTTGAAAACTTTTCTGGACACAGGCGTCCTTTCCATGGTATTTTTAGATTTTCGGTTTTATGAAAACGAAGGCTTATACCACTTTCCCATTTATTTTGTATCCATCTATAAATGCTGTTCGGTAGATACTGATATATAAATATTAGTATCTACCAAGTATGCTCTTTAAAGTAAATTTTGATGTTAGGAGAAGTTGTAGAGTGCTGAGAATATGGAAAGTTAGGAATTCAAAATTTTTAGGAGCGCGAGTTATTTGGTATAAAAGAGCCTGATTTTTAAGTCGTAATATTTTGGTTTCGAACGCTTCTTCATATATATTGTAATACACAGTCCAGTCACATTAATGTGACCATCTGTCAAAAGCCAGAATAACCACCTTTCGCAGAGCGGACTGCTGCGAGACGTGCAGGAAGAGAGTCACATAGGTCCCTGAAGGTGTTCTCTGGGATGTTGAGCCATGCCGACTCTAATGCCGTGGCCAGCTGCGCTAGATTACGCGGTTGAGGATCCATGGCGCGAACAACTCGATCGAGATGGTCCCACAGATGCTCGATTGGGTTTAAGTCAGGTGAGTTTGCTGGCCAGGGGAGGACGGTAAACTCATCCTGGTGCTCTTCGAACCACGCACGTACACTGGCAGCTGTATGGCACCTCGCATTGTCCTGCTGGAAGATGCCATCATCCTGAGGAAAAACAATGCGCATGTAGGGGTGAACATGGTCCGCAAGGACAGATGCGTACTTGTATTGATCCATTGTGCCTTCCACAATGATCAGTGAACCTAGAGAATGCCAGGAAAACATTCCCCAGACCATAATGCTCCCGCCTCCAGCTTGGACCGTTCCGGCAATGGTTGCAGGGTGGTTCCTTTCAGAGGTTTCACGCCTTATACGCCAACGTCCATCTGTCCGATGGAGCATAAAACGCGATTCATCCGAAAACGCAACCTGTCGCCACTCAGTGGACGTCCAGCTGCTGTACTGGCGTGCAAATTCTAGCCTTCGCCGTCGATGAACAGCAGTCAGCATAGGTGCACGAACCAGGCGTCTGCTTCGGAGGCCCAGACGCAGCAATGTTCGCTGAATAGTACTTTGGGAGACACTTTTGGTAGCCCCTTGGTTCATTTTGGTGGTCAGTTGCTCAACGGTAGCCCGTCTATCTGCCCGAACGCATCTCCGCAACCGTCGTTCGCCTCTGTCATCTATGGCCCGTGGTGCACCACATTTGCCACGTCGCTGATTTTGGACAGTCCCATTTTGCCATGCACGGTACACTTTTACCACGGCGGCACGCGAACAGTTCACAAACTCAGCCGTTTCGGAAATGCTTCCACCCTTGGCCCGAAAGCCAATGATCATGCCCTTTTGGAAGTCGGATAAATCGCTTCGTTTCTGCATTACGCCAACGATTGAAATGTTTTCCGAAGCCCTCACACACCCTTTATATACGCTCAACTGCACTGTGCTGCCACCTGCCTTCTGTGATTGGTTATTTAACTCTGACATGGAAAGTACGTGGTGGTCACATTAATGTGACTGGACTGTGTATTTCATATGTGTGTTATAGTGTATGTAATATTTCTGTTTGAAAAACTTCGGATAATTAATTGCTTTACAGGAGGTGTTCCAGAGAGGACGCACAGTGCATTGTTAGACATGGTGCGAGATTTTGTTATGATAAAAAGAAATGGTCATTGAATAGCACGGAACTGTTCCTTGATCCTTTCTACCATAGGAATAGTCCAGATAGCTGCTTTGTAGTTAACAATTTTCTCTATCACGTTATTCAACAGTGGCTTCTGGATATGAGGATTTAAGACCCAATCCTTTACATTAAATGTGAGGTACAGCATCTGGTCAAGCAATCAAACGAACTCAAAGAAATATTTCAGTTTTATGTCGAATGAAGTCATGCTAGCGCAATCAGAGGAATTCGGATTGAAATTGGGTCAGAGAATCAAAGGCCGTTTTTTGCTGTGTTAGTCCTACGAATGTTGTAAAGTGAATAGCCACCGATCGACAAATTATTTCGCTAAACGATAACACGGTATACCGATACTAGTGATGATCGGAAAGAAAAACACATTTTTTAATAAAATTTAGTTTATATAAAATGCGCAAATCTTGAAAACGTAGTAATTGTCACTTTAAACATCTTTTCCAAGAACTAGTTTGATTCGACGTCAGATTTTTTCTGTAGGAAAAATGTTGATTGATTAAGTATACTAAAACCTCCCGCTGCCTTTCTTAAAGTAAAGTGAAAACGTATGAAAAAGACTTACGTTATTTCTTTACACGCACGTAAATATTATTCTCTGTTTAAAGCGCATATTCGGTCGCTCTAATGTCGCTTAATAACAATTATATTTTTGTAAGTTTATAAAAGGGCAGGCAGCAGTACGTTCTCAGAAGACAAATTATAGTCATTCTTTTCAGTCCCAGACTCTCTGGTCTCGAAGTCTAAAAATAAATTTCATACAAGAGTTTTTCATATTTTTTTTCTATCTCTCATATTCGTTACATTTTAGTTCTTTTCGTCCTTATACCCAAATACTACCTGTTTCGTAAATATGTTTTCATCCCGGCAATTTATTTGTGCTGCTCTCCTATCTCTTTCACAAAGGAATTCAATATTCTGGAGTTATTCCTCATTCTCGGGGTTACCGTCTTATTATCATAGGTGTGTTCTACAGGAAAAGTTTTAGAATTTCACTCCTTTCAATTTAAAGATGACTAAAGGCACTTCATCTGCTGCTATTAATCCTTCTTTTATTCTTAAACTCACTCCTCTTCTTTCGAAATTTTTCATGCATTAGGGCTTTATTCTATCTTTCAAACCTGAAATAAAGCTAAAGGCTCAAACACACGCCTGAATTGCATTCATGGGGTATGAATAAAATTCTTTTAGTATACGATTCGGTTTGGTTTCATTTATTTAATTATGTGAAAGCACACTAGGACAACTGTTTAAGGAAAGAGATACCTTCGTGGAGGACTACTAAGAAATTGTTTTCTCTGCTAAGAAACTTTTTTCTCGTGTGTGCAGCCAACCCGTTCGCCTGAAATCGAACAAATGTTGAACTTCCAGTGTTCAGTGATCTTTCCGCTCGGCCAATGGTGGAGGCTTTAAAATACGATGATTTTCTATGCATAAGGCTATATAGGTCTTTAACATTCGGTATTAGACAGCATGCGTAATGTATCTAATCGTGATTAGAGAAATCATGTATCATAATTTAAGATCAAAATTACAACTGTCGATTTAAAATTTTGCAACTCCTGGTCAAATAAACTCACTCTCTGATTTCGAAGTTTCAGAAATTTTGGAATACTTTTAAATTTCCGCCTTCTGAACTGAGAAACTCTACTTGGTTCACTTTGCTATTGTTAAAGACTAAGAAAAAAATGGTTCCAAGCAGCCCCACCTTCATCTGATTAAGTACTTCAGCATCCGCCCACTCTATTCTTGACTTCTGTTCCAAATGATAACATTTATAACGAAGCTTCAATAAAACTAACAAAGTAATTTAAAGTCCAAGGTACGTACGACCTAGAGATGCATCTTAGCTATTAGTTTTACAGTGTCCTACATTCATGACGTGTAGGAAGGTCACGACAGTGTAGGCTCAACCATCTGGTTGTTTAGGTTATAAGGTATTTCTCCCGCCTTCTTCGCATACCTTCGTGGTGTAGTTATCAGCACGCTGGGCGCATATTTAAGAGGTCCGTGGTTCGGGTCCCGGCGAAGGCGTTTCTCATTTTTCGTCTCTCCTGCTTTCAAAAAATACACTATGTCTCTACAGTGGCGCCCGAACTAAAAACGATGGTGGATGATCATTCTCCACCACCAGGATTTGGCGATTGGGTCCCCTAATCCCCAGTCGCTCATTAAAAGGGGGAGTATATAAGGTATTTCTCCCGCCTTCTTCGCATGCCTTCGTGGTGTAGTGGTCAGCTCGCTGGGTGCGTATTCCAGAGGTCTGTGGTTCGAGTCCGGGAGAAGGCGTTGCTCATTTTTCGTCTCTCCTGCTTTCAAAAAATACCTTATGTCTCCACAAGGTTAGGTTCACGAGGTCTGAAAATGCATTTTCTGCCAGCGGTATTTTCTGCGGCTGAATACTAATTACCATCAATAATTCGAGAAAGGCAGTTTTCGTTACGAAATATTAGAATATTGCAACCTAGTAATTATGACCATATGCCCGCTAATATGACAGCTAACCTAATTGCAAGATTTCAGTCTTAGTTTCTAGTTTTCGGTGTATATCTACTTATCTGCTAGACGCAGTAAGGCAGTGAACCGACACGTCGGAAAACAGTCTTTAAAATAAAGCATCACATATAACGTTATAGTAAACATAATAGCAAAATACAACTCTTTAACAGAATGCCTCCTCTCAGTTTGCAACCAGTAGGCATAAAGAGGCATGAAATCTATAGTTGACAATATAGATGTACTTTGTGGAGCTCTAATCTATTCTGAATACTAAATTTTGGAACCATAAAACAGTCAGATGACTTATTATCTTGTCTGCAATTTTCCTAATTATTTCTTCAAATATGCATAAGAGGTAAACTGGATATTTAGTTGTGTTGTTTATCTTCTTATAGTTGATACCAAAACCCAATAGTCTGTGGTCTGGCTTTGCGGGGGGTCAACTATTCATTTTTAAACATGAAACTGCTAGATTAACTTTGGGACTCCTTGTGGGAATAATAATCCTAATTTTAAGCATGTTCTTGATATGGTTCTTCGTGATTTCTTCTTTATTTTTTTCTTAGATGTAGGAATTTGCACTGCAAGAAGAAATATCCATTGTGTCTATATTATGTGTAATTGTGTGTATGAATCCAAGGATCTCATCAAAGCCGCCAAAACTGTGCTTACCAGCTTCACAATCTTTTCCGTTTTTTCCACCCGCAATGTTTTCAGGTCTAGGTCTGATGGCGATATTTCCTTCTCTTGCATTCTCTTCATATTTACTTCGACCATCTCTGGCTGAAAGTCGATCCACGTTCCTACTTACTTCAGATAATTCAAACCAAACATAATACTTGCCTATAAATTTTTGACCACATAAAACAGAATGCGATGTGTTTCATTCTTGTTCTGGACATTTAACGTCATACTGTCTATGTTACTCATCCTGCGCCTTTATGACTTTCGTCCTTACAACTGTTAACAACCTGTACCTCCTAAATCATTTCTTAAAAATAAAAAAATCTTATATCTTCTCCGCTAAAAAAGTAAACATCTTCTCCGCCAAGAAACTGTTCTATGTTCCTGTATCCAATAACGATACTGAAACTATTCTAATCAAAATTACCTATATATAAGGTAATTCCACGTTTCTGAACGCCAAGCTATTTAACTATATCTGGAAGTTCTGCTCATACTGGGGTGACTGTCCTAGCCTTTAGCATCCCTTCCTGGTTTAAGCCACTCGCCTTATTATTGTTTACACCAACTTTTCTTTTTCTATCCAAATCCTTTTTCATTGCCTCTTTGCTCTCTACAGTTCGTGTATCCAACGAGGTGTCCTTCTAGTGACATTCCTAGTTCTGCAACCGAACCTTCTGTCTCCTCTCTCGCCAAATC
Organism: Stegodyphus mimosarum; assembly: GCA_000611955.2. Taxonomy (NCBI): domain Eukaryota; kingdom Metazoa; phylum Arthropoda; class Arachnida; order Araneae; family Eresidae; genus Stegodyphus; species Stegodyphus mimosarum. The sequence continues at coordinate 108,485 of KK112714.1, read as the reverse complement.
TATTACCGTAGTTACCGATAAAACATGTCACTATAGGCAGCTAGGTGGTTCTTGAATCTTTCCGTCGAATTTGCCGACATTCCTCCAGATTGTAGTCTCACAAGGGCTGAACTTTGCCATTCTCCAGGCATTCTTAACTATACATGTTAGATGCCAGTGTATGGATTTAATCTACTCTAAATGCTAATTTCTAGAACAGCAGAGATTGCTACTTGTCGTCCCATCTTTTTGAAATTAAATAGCTGAGAGGAATATGTCAAATAAACCTTTTTATTTAATCGTTAGGCTGACAGTCACACAGCTTGAGCAATAACAGGTAATCAATTTCCTGATTTTCGGGAAATTTAGAAACTAATACTAAAGTAAAATTTAATTATTACGTTACAAGGTGATGCACGCCTACGAAAGTCAGTTCAAGGGCTTAAAATTTCACGGCCAATACGACTAGCAAATCTGAAGCTGAGTTAAGTAATCCACTTTCATTAAGAAATAATAACGTGACTGCCAGAGATAGTTACCGAAAGCACTCTATTAAACTCGAGGTTCTGTGCTTAAATTCAGTAATTAATTTGCATTCTGATGGGAGCTGATGAATGTAGAAGCGAAAGTATGAAAACAATGATAATATAATTGATTATTTAACATAACACCATACAACATAAGCGTGACAAAATACGATTGTTGACTTAAACCGATGAAAGCAATAATAGGATACCTGTGTTACAGAAAACAGTAGACACGAATATCAACAGCATTATACGAATCTAGGTGATAAGAAAACCGCCGGCTTGGACGTATTGAATAACGAGAACATACGCCTTCTCTACCATGAATGTACACATATATCACAGGCCTTCTTAAAAGTGCTTGGTGACCCATCCATTTTGAAGCGGTTCCAGCAACGAATGAGACCCTGTTCAGATATTTCTGCTCCTGCATCATATAAGCTCATATTCCATTTCAAGCTTGGTTACTATTTGGACAGAAATATTTCATTAATTTATGTCAATATGGAAGGCAATATTGATCTTAGATATTGTGGTTTACGTGGACAAACTCCATTTTTCATAAAATAATGTATCTAAAATCGCATCTCGAGAAGAATAATCATCTAAGGGATATTCCGGTGGCTGGTTGCTCAACATTATTTTATGAACATCTCTCAAGAAAATTTATAACTTCACTTCTATTTATCTTACCGATAAACACCATGAATAACACTCTCACAGCCAAAAGTATCAGCAAAGGTTGTTCTCATTTCTCCTGTCTGTGGATAGAAAAGCATAGGTTTTACTGGCATGTGCAGATAATTTTTAATAGTTCGTGGTCTCTCTGAAACCGATATGCACAGAAGAGCCCAGATTAGCCCGAACATCTTATCCAGCTGGTGTGAGAGTCACAAAATCCCCTGCTTCGTCATATGACGCTGTAAAAGCCAAAAGCGCTCTACGTACCTCCAGCAATTCAAAATGCCTATCCAATTCGATTCATATCTCCAGTAAATCATGAAAGATACCGCATAGCAAATATTCATTTTGATGAATAAGAAATTTCTTTTATCTGAGGATAGGTGTATGTTTGTAGTCTATCGGGTACATCACTATAGTGTACTAAATCACTACGTACGTTGTTGTACTGGAAGAGAACTATTTCTCTTGGTAAAATCATTAGCTATCTTCACATTAACAACCTTTATATCAAACAAAAACAAGCTACAAGAAACATGCTGTGCACACGAGCACAAGTTCCTGAAATACAAATCCATTTACAGTTATATACATACAGTTTCTTTACCGTTAAAATTCAGTTTTAGGTTATAGAGGTATTAGGTTATTTTGATGCTGGAGAGGTGAAGAATGAGCAATGTCCTCGCCAGGACTCGAACCACGGACCTCTCGAATACGCGTCGAGCGTGCTGACCACTACACCACGAAGGCATGCTAAGAAGGCGAGAGAAATACCTTATATACTCCCTCTTTTAAAGGGCGACTGGAGATTAGGGGATACAGTCGCCAAATCCTGGTGGTGGAGAATCATCATCCACCACCTTTATTTTAGTTCGAGTGCCACTGCAGAGACATTAGGCTTTATTTCGAAGCAGAAGACAGGAAAGATGAGCAATGCCCTCGCCGGGACTCGAACCACAGACCTCTCGAAATACGCGCCGAGCGTGCTGACCACTACACCACGATGGCATGCTTAGAAGGCGGGAAAAATAACTTATAAGGTATATGAAATATTTGAATTAAATAGACAGTTAGAAAATTATAAGATATTTATCCCTTCTTCCAGCATGTCTTCGTGGTGTAACAGTAGCACACTCGGGGTATATTCGAGAGGTCCATGTTTGAATCCCGGCGAGGGCATTGCACATTTCTCACGTCACTTGCTTAAAAAAACCTAATGACCCGAACGCGTTGTGGCGCCCGACCTAAGGGTTGGTGGGCGATAATTCCTCATCACCAGGATTTGGCGATCGGATTTCATAATCCCTAGTCGCCCTTTAAAATGGAGAGTACATAAAGCATTTTCTCCCCCCTTCGAGCATGCTTTCATGGTGTAACGGTAACACACTCAGCGCGTATTCGAGAGGTCGTGGTTCGAATCCCGGCGAAGGCACAGCACATTTCTCATTTCTCTTGCTTCAAAAAACACCACCTCATGTCATTACAAAGTAAATAATAGTTCAAAAATATCCAGCTAGCATTAAACTGCCCCGCTATCCCTCCTCTAAAGTTCTGTGTGTACTGACACATCATACGTAGCGAGGATTAAATCTTTAGCCGAATGAGTAATTTTTTTCGGAGGCAAAGATGGTACATCGATTGACGATTCCTTTGAGATAGTGATCTTTCGGTTGGTGAACTGTCGCTAGGAGTAACTAGTGCTGTTGGTGAATTTTCACTAGGAATAACTGAAGTTGTTGGTGATAGGTTTGTGATAACTGAAGTTGTTGGTGATACGTTTGTGATAAATGAAGTTGTTGGTGATACGTCTGTGTTGGAGATACGTATTTAGTATTGAAGGCTGGCTTCAAATGGTCAATTCCAATAACGGATTCTTTTCCATTTATCAGATTGTTGAAGTGTTTACCAGTTCGGTTAATAATGCGATAGGGACCATTATATGACTGTGTCAATGGTGCTTTTACTAGTGTCATTGCACACAAAACCACGACAGCTAAGTAGAGGTGCTCGAAACAGCAAAACTAAATGTGTGATAAGTAGAAGTTGGAGATAATTCCCGCATGGTATTGCGCAGATGCTGGAAGAAAACATGCAGTATCCGTCTACAACAGGTGCTTAGAGGGATGCAAGAATTCTCCTGGTAAGGACAAAGCTGTTCCCTAGAGCATCTCGGAATAAGTATTACCAAGGTCCTCATTGAAAGTTGAGCTGAAGCCAAGAACGATAAACGGTAAAATTTCTGTCCAGGTGTGTTATTTTGACACTTTGAGACTTGCTTAATGGTTAAGGATGAGGCGAAAAACGTTCACCCCTACCATTACTAGATGGGTGATATGGTTAGAGTGTGAAGAATTCTTAAAATCTTGTTAAATGAGAAATAAAATGAAACTCGAACTGTCGTCCTTTGTCCGTAGCTGTAATTTTTGGGACTTCGAATCTTAGATACAATGTGTAACGAATGTGCAAGCGACTGTTTCAGCCGTAGTTCCGTGATGTAAAATTTCAAGATTAGCTTAATCAGGCAAATATGTATTTAAACGGGAGAAATAATTCTCATTCAATTTTTTCAAATATAATATGTGTTACATTCAAAACATCATTGATGCGTGATATCTAGCAAAACTAATTTGTTTATTTTCTACTTTTTTCAAACTATGAAGCTTCTTATAACAATAATCAATGCATTCGTAAGCAATAAGAATAATTGAATAATTTTCATTAACTGGCATCTTCATTTTGCATTATCCTGAAGTATTACTACACATTCGAATTCCACAAAATATCCAAAAAGAAGAGAAAAGAACAGCGTTTTTTAAATGTTTAGTTCTAGACTAAAATAAATTTATTTTTAATAAAGGAATACTACATTCATTTTGACAAGAGATGACTTTCTCATACTTAACTGGGCAAAATCTTTTATTTTTAACTCGTACGCATTATTGCAGCTGTAATATATTTTGAGTTATATATGAATGCGATAACGTTCATCTTAATATTTATCATGAATTAATATAAAAATATGTGTATATGCAAATAGTATGAGTAATGGAAAAAATTATCTGTTTTTTATTTATTTTAAAAGACTGAATTGTTTTGGTTTTTTGATGAAGCACACACATGTTGAGGCTCAATAAATGGGTTTCCGTAAAACTTTCCATTACTGTTGTCATTTAAATACGGGAAATAGCTTCAAGGAGGAAAAAATTCTTTGAATCTACTGAATTTAATTTAAGGTTCGTTGTCTTAATTTTCCGGTAAAAGGTTTCTAAGGATGAAAAATACATAACGCTTGAACAACTTTGAGAAATTCAGTTACATACACAGATCTTCTCTCTAGAGAAGGGCTTCTCAATAGAAATATTGTTCCAGCCATATATTTGCAGTCGAATTCCAAATATTCACATAAAATTGCTAATAAAAGAGTAGTAAGGAAAATTTTTCTAACTACATAATTTAGTATTTTTTTGTTTTGTGTTCTTTTACAAATCTAAGATTTTATGATTGCAATGAAATTCTCTAAATAGGAAAAGCCCCATTTCAGTAATAACAGCCGTAAGTATAAAAAATATTATTTCATACTCAGCACAAAAAATGAATGAGATATTTTCAACTATTTCATAATAATTTTTCCAAATTTATGAAAACAATTATTCGTATTGTGCATTCGATTTCTGCATTTTAAATTTTCATTGATATATCTAAATTTTCGCTTTTGAAATTTTATTGCTGAAAATGTTGATTGTGAGATTAAAATTTTTTTGAACATGGATAGCTGTTTTGAACATGGATAGCAGTTATGAACACTAAATGCTAAGCATAAAAAAAACCTTCCTTTAAACAATCACATCCACGTCTCCAAAAATGATTCATCATTTTGCATGCTAATTTGGCTTTAATTAAATAATAGCAGATGAGTTCCAAGCATCATTATGTGTATTCAAATTAAGCAGAACAGTAACAACTCTTTGCAGGCAGAAGTTATGCATTCAATGAGTAAGAGTGATAATTTTCTGAAATTAAAAAGTATAAAATGAAATATATATATATATGTGCAATATTTTTTATGTAAATTTAATTCATTGAAAATAAAATGAAAATAAAAGTCTCCATTGACCAGTGACTATATTTAAAGTATTAATTAGCCAGATATCACTGGTAACTGTTGTATTTAATGGGTCAAGAGCTAGAAGGATGAAATACTAAAAGAAATTAAGCAAGATTAGGAGTAAGATTTGTACGTCGCTGAGATAGCATTTATTCTGCGTCGTGCCATGCGGAATCAAACGCCATCCAGCAGACAGAACCAAATCATGACCTTGAGGCTAAAGAAGCAGACCATGTGGCCCTTTATTTCACAAGTAACGACTGATAATACATTTTCTCGTTATACTATACAGATACTTAGACGATTATATACAAATGCTATGTGGGCACACTGTTCTATAATAAAGTGCATTGTAGAGCTATACTATACAAGCTATATATAAGTAGAAGTATAAAGCAACTAAGCAAGGAATTACTAATAGATATGCAAATACGGGTATAAATCGAATTAGATTACAAAAATACAGTGTATTCTTGATTATCTAGGTTAATTCCAGGGAAGCACGTCATAGATAATTGAAAAACACGGATACTCCAAATTATCAATTTTTACGCATAGTGTATGTGTTTAATTCTTTACAAAATCAGTAATTTTACTTTGGTTTTGATATTTGTCGAATTTCACTCCGTATTTTTCGAAGTGCTATTTTATCATTGTATTTGAATCCCCTTTGAGCGACGGAGACCAACAGAGTTTTAGCAGAAGTCATTGACTTGGAACGAATGTAGCTGTCAGTATCTTCTTTGCTTGCATTTTCAGTATCACTCTGTGCCTCTTCTGTTCTTGTGACATTTGAAACAATATGCGCGTCACTCAAGCACTCAATGACCGGCTCAGTGGAATCTCCATCGAACCATTCCTCGATATTTTCCTGATCAATATTTTCGAAGCATTTTATGGATAATCGAGAGTATACTGTAATGACAAAAGCAATTAGGATGCGAAAAGCAATTTAAGTACATATACAATACAAGTGCCAGGGATATAGAATACAAGTGCCAAATTTAATACAGAATAAAATGTAGACGACAAAATTAGAAACTTTTTAAACGCAAAATTCATTTGATAACAGACATTGCTCAATACAAGCAGTTTCAATGTTAATGTGATTCAAATGCCTGTGAAAGCAAAACTGCATACATCACACTTAAAATATTGTTCCGAATACTTAACTCAGTCGTGAATAAAATGAGATAATTAAACATTGTTATCAACACTGAATATTTGAACTTCATGGTAGAGGAAGATCACAAAATAGGTACTAGTTTCGTAAATATCGGTGGAATTCATATCGGGACAAATCTCTTCTTGGATATTAAAGGAATGAACATTTCAAAACTTTTGAAAAATCACCAAACTCTCGATCAGCACATGAATGCACGATCTCCAGATATAATTAGAATATTTTCAAGTTACAAGCAGGATAAAATGCAACATTAGGCTCAATAACTAATTATTCATAATTAGTTATAGAATATACCATATATTCATATTACATATATCCATATATCCATATATACATAATGCCTAACCGATCAATACAGAAACCCCAAAATATCTTTGATTCAACCAAAGTTTATTCTTAGAAATAGACTGGCGTGACTGAATATGCGTTTACTGGAGAACTTCATGGAATTTCTCTCTAAGGCACTTCGCCTTAGATAGATGAATCAGCTTGTCAACATAATTATTGCCCATTACACTTCCCAAGAAAGACAGTTTCAGGAAGGGGCTAAAATTACTTTATGCCGTGATTAAAAATGACTTCATGTTTTAATGCTGAGATATCGATTATTCCCAAACCCGCCAGAGTTGTTTGCCTAAGGGGAATCCCTTGATAAAGGAGATACAGAAGCGTCTTTTAACTAAACGAACGTCCTAAGGCTTTTTGAGCATAAATGTCTTTGTGCATCGGCGTCATGGGAAATAATAGATACAACTTCTAAATGGACAACTATGGATCTCAGCCTCTCCACAGTTTCCTTTACCAGCTCATACTTTGAAACGCAAAGGAATTACTACTTGATATTTAGCAGCAAAGTTGGAATCGGAGATACCGTGAATTCATTCCTTGTATTTATTCAATTACATTGATCAGTAATGTCGATCGATCGCTCACCAACGGTTGACAGGTAAAGTCACTAAGCACTGATGGTTCGACCTCATTTCCATTACACGTGAACGGGCTGGCTGCGTGTGTACTTTCGTGGTTTTCCCCATGTGTAACGTGGATATGAACCAGTTTCCCTTATAAACTCCTCCACGGAGGCATCCCTGCTCCTAGGCCTAAAGATAGCTTTGGCATAACTTCCCAAAGAGTAATCTGGATGAGCAGCAAGCCCCCAATGGCACACCTTTTCCGTGGCCATAGCTCATTTTTCCATTATTGAATATCGTTTCTGACACTGGGGTGTCAAACCTGTCTCAGTCTGAAATGTTTCAGGATGCAAATTATTATACGTCGTGTCCCATAAATGTCCTTCCAGGGCCCTTATTTATGCAACATTTGGACGTAAACATGTACTACCTCCAGTTACAAAAGTGCTTTAAATGAAAGAAATTTTTGTGTTTTGGCATTTTTATTTTAAAATTCGGGTTTGTAAAAATTACGAAATCTGACTCTGTATACCTCATCCTGATCTCTACTTATATTTAAGAACATTTTATACGTATTATAAAAATTATATTATAAAATGTGTGACAGCCGTAGGATACAAATCGACCCTGACATACCATTTTAAAGTTGAAGATCCTTTTCAGGTCCCTACATCAATTGGAGAGCTGAATGTTTGACCATGTACATAACTAAAAACAAAATTTCGATTTAGAAAGAGGTTTCTGATGTTAATAAATTAAATGAGAAGCATTCCTTTACAAAGAGTTTAGAAAAGTGTTTAACAATGTAATTTTGCTTTTTTGTTTTCAAGAAGAAGGATCTGATCGCTTATCGAAAATTATCGCTTAGTTCAAATAACAGAGATCGTAAACTCAGGAAGGGTTAATTAACTTTTATTCACTCAAAACAAGATGAACAGTCGGCTCCTTTCCTTGGGCTTACAACAAAGCCTCCACTTGGGCTTAAAAGTAAAAAATAAGAACTAACTATATCTAACTAAGAGATTACCCGAAGCTAACACAAATATAACAGAGTTTGCCCTTAGTTTTAAACTAGCTGGCGAACTGTCAAAAAGCACGTAATATACGGCTGAGCGTAACACCAGTTAGAGAGACTTACCCCCAAAGGCAAATGGATTCCTAGCTCTCTCTCTCGAAGTAAGTTGAACTTTCCTTTAACACTATTTCTTCCTCATTTGCATTCAACGCTATTCTAAAACCTCATTCTGGTAGGGAGTTGTAAGTTGAAACGAGGCAAGATAGAAAAGGTTAACTAAATTAAAATAACTGTTCTTACAAGTTAAATAAGTTATTATATTATGATTCTAAGGTAACAAAACTTCATGAAATTATTAGTAACGTATTTTAGTCTTTGGAAACTTATAAATTCTTGTGTGAAAATTCTTTATTTATACCAAATTATAAATTAAACAATGTTACACTCCAGCAAATTACAAAACATATCATTGATTGATATTTAAGAAGAAGAAATTGAACCTCGAATTATTCTAGTTTAGCTATTAATTGAGCCCTTATGGAAAGTTGAAAATGGCATCAGTTACCCAAATTATTTTAATTAAATAACTCAATCAACTTTTATAATACTGGAGTCAAACGTTTTAAGTTTTTATTTTATAATGAGTATCATATTTCCCTAAATATTAGTATAGGGACAAGGGAACCATATAAAACATTATATTTCGTAATTTTTATAAATTTGATTTTTAAAATAAAGAAATGCAGAAACATTAATATTTATTTATGTTATATAAAACATTTTTGTGATTGGAAATACATGTCTACCCCAAATGTTTGGGAACAAAAGAGTCGGATAAGGACTTCGGCGAACAACGTGCGCATATTCAGGAATTATATCTCAAGAAATTAACAATGGGCCAACAATGCTTCCCAAAATGTACTCGCACTGAATAATACTGAACACTGCTTGGAGTTACCTGCTACGTTTGCCGACAGAATTTCTTTGAAAACTAATATTCTAACAATCTGACTTCACATGTATTTGATTTTTCCTACGCTTTTCATTATTTTGAAAAACACTTTGGTTCCTGTTAGTGTTGTGACATGTTTCCTGGACAAATTATCTGTCAAATTACAGCAACATGAGTTTCGTGACCACTGTACATCACTGTGACTATTGTATTGCTTTACTGTCAAAGTAATGTAAATTTTATGCATTGCTTTTTTTGTACACCAGTGTTATACAGTGTGCACTTAGACTAATCTTAAATCTCTCACTGTTAAACATTGTTCGTTTTATGTAAACTACGGTCTCTATCCAATGCAATCCATATTTTCTTGTTACTTACATCCTGGAGATTGACTATCCTCTTGGTACTGGTCGTGTCTTGACATGAGGCTGTTATACGCTCTCGCATTCATTGGATATGATCTCTGAATAGCTCTTCATATAGGCAGACTGTACAATCTGTGGTGGTGAAATACTGGAAGTGCCTAAGGAGACGGATGTCTTCGTGGAGGATTGTCTTTAGAAGACTAATTTGTAACACATGGGGAAATCCTGAAACTTTCATGTAGCCAACAATTTCCACTTGGATTCGATCCCAGATGGAACTAACTATCTGTGTTTAGCAGCTAGGCCACTAGTAGACTCAGTCCTATCCGAAATATTCGGATCCTCAAAGCTTTCGAAGTTACTGTTGCTAAATCAAAGTCACTTTGGCGGTCTGCTGGAACTTTAGCTTCTGCTCACGCTGTTAATCTCTTGTATAATTAATTGATGAACTTCAGCTTCTGCTCACGCTGTTAATCTCTTGTATAATTAATTTATGTAATCCTCTGAATGCGCAGGTAGTACTAGGGTATATTGCTCGTAAGAGTAAAAAAAACATTTCACGAATTACCAGTCATTTCGGGTATTCAACATCAACATTAGGTGTTTAAGCTCAAAGAAAACAATCCTCTACACATCTGGAATTTATTCTTGTGTTTACATGTACATTTTTCTCTCCAACCTTCTCATTTCTGTCCTACCATTAAATTCAAATTCCTGATACAGTTTTCAAACGAAATGAAATTTAAAAGTCACGCATTATAACATTTAAACTAATTAAAGTTTTATTTTAAATTTATTTCATTTTTATTTTATTATAAATATTAACCTTCCACCTTTTAAAACGACATTAAATAGCGAAATGAAAAGCATTTCATCTGCTATACAAATCTATCTCTAGAGTTCACGGAATAAAATAGAAGTTGCAACTCTGAATCAGCCACTGTTGATTTTACTGAAAGTTCCCTATTCATTATTAATCACATCTTTTCAGGTAAAATAGCTCGTTTATTAACTTAAAAGGCACACTGTATTTGATATTAGTATTGACAATTATTATGTTTTAAAAATTTATAATATATTTATTATACGTTTATCAGTTTAATCAACCATAATTTCAATACTGCCAAATGTTATTCTACTTCATTAAACCGGAGGACTTTTAAATCTCTAAATACATGGGATGAGAAGTAACTTCTTTTTATTTATATACTGGAGCAAAAATCTAAACCCCATTTTATGTAACTTATTAAATTATAGATCCCTTCTTCTAAGGAATTTCTTAGTAATTTTTCGCAGTTAAATGGAAGAATTTTTGTTCACGGGTAAGTTGATCGACACATTGATCAAATCATTCCTTTCCTTTTCTACTTTTCCATTCAGATTTACTTCTTCCTGTTCATCGCGTTTTCACGTTTCTACTCCACTCGAGTTTCAAAACGTAAATGGATGAGGAAATTTGCAATTGAAATGAAATGAGCTAAAGCTGAAAAATATCTTTTTGTGCCTATTCTCCTTTTCATTAAAAAAGTAACTTGACAGAGTGAATTTTCTTCAATTTCTGTCATAAAATCGATCTTTGGTTCGAATTTTAAGCTAGCCACACATTTAAATCTCATCTTTCTAAACATGTAAAGCTATGAAAGTTTAAATAACCGTAATATACAAACATAACTTGCGATAGTTTCGATAAAATTGCTGAATATAAGGCTAAAACCAGTGCGAAAGTAACACCGACTTTTTCAGATTTTAAAATTTTCCTTCCATATGTTATCTCGTATGATCGAATATTACATACACTTCAACGGACAATATTAAGCCTTTTACTTTCACACGGCTGCAGTTATTCATTTGTTGGAACGCTACACATCTTTGGCAGCATCTTCAACCGTCCACGATGATCGTTAAGTTAACTTGGAGGCCTTATAACTTCAAAAAATGAATGTAGTTTGAAATACATAGCACGTGATCAAAACAATGTCTGCCTCTAAGTTAAAAGGAAGTGATCTAGAAGAATATGCTTACTATGGATGCAAATAAAGATGAGACAAAAAATATGATTTTAGCAACTGAGTTACTTAAATATTCTAAATATTCTTCTGATGTCGCTTCATGTATAGCCGTTTGATTCGTTACCTTTATGGGCTTTAAACACAATGATGTACTTGGTTTTTATCAAATCATTAATTATCTTAAATGATCTATTATCTTAATCTTTAATATCTTTAAATGATGTTCCGGCTGAAATTTTCCAACTCTGGCGAAATACACTTCTAATTTCAAAAGTATTGATTATTTTTCAGTTCGCGATTTAACATTTGACTGAGGTGTCTAAATGTTGCTATTTATACAACGGTGAAAGAACGGAATATCAATGAAAATCACTACAAATGCTTAGAAAAATATTGCAAACAAAGAAAAAATCTTTGGAAGTTATGTGAAATTATTGCGTGTAAAGGTAAACAGTACGTTTAGATGCAAACGAAAGAACTGTAAATATAAAGGCTATTACCGCTAACCGGTATGCATATAAAGAGTTTTAATCCCATACAATTGCTAAAAATTACCCAAAAATGGGATTATTTTCATAAATATTTCATTAAAATAACAAACATTATTCAAACAAATTAAAACCGTAAACTTGATTCAGTCTCAGTTTCAAAGATGTGACAATAAAGGCGAAATTATAAACTATGTAAATAATTGCTGTAAATACGTATTCATTGAGGCACAGTTAAATGTAAGCGAGTGAAAACGAACTAAAGGCTTTTCAGGACAGATAATTTTAATCCAATGAAAGATTTTTAACTATGTGAGGGCAGATGTGATGTCTACCTACAAAAGATAAATACGGATAAGCATACATGTTTAGGATAAAAATATATGTTCAGGATAATGAATAAGTTCAGAGGCTAAATGTAATGGCCCTACTAATTCAGTACCAGCCAGTACTAGCTCAATACGCTTTCGAGTACGTACGGAAAATGTTTCCAATTTCAAGTTATAGTCAAAGCTTTGATTATCAAAATCATAGTTGCACAACTAAACACATCGCAAGAAGCAAAAGCAACTTTCTGCATAGAGAAATACAGTAGTTCGAACTATGATACAGGTATGTTCTGCTGTAAAGCCCATTCAACACTGGGGAACAGTGCAGGGAAAATTTTTTCTTTTTCGAAGCCAGTTTAAATTTGGAAATGCAGCTAAGTATATATTACACCAGAGTTAGTCAAAAACATTACATTTGTCAAATAAACAATATTAGTCGAAAGCAAAATCAAACATATATTAGTCGAAAGCAGAGTCAAACATACATTAGTCAAAACGTCGAAGTCTTCACATACAACATTATTGAATAAAGGCTGAGTTAGTTTTACACAAATGGTGTTATTCGTAAAATTCATCACAAACAAATGTGTGAAAACTAAAATTTAATCAAGTTTTTGACACTGCATTACATTTGCCTTTTTTGGAAGTATAGGATAATAATATACTACCGAAGTGCTTGCGGGGACATTTTGCCGAAGTTATGTGAATTAAAATGATGATTACCGGAAAATTTAAAAAGGGCACCGATAACTAAAAGTAATACTATTGGCAGTAAAAATTTACGATTAAATGATACATAATAAAGCACTTTGAATCAAAACAATATTTTTTTAATATTTAACTACTTTAAATTTACCTAATAAATAAAAAAATTAATGAAATTTAAAATAATGTGTTGAATTTTTTTCATGGATTTTTATGCAAACAATCGATTCTAATTTCGATGTTATTAACAAATGTGTGGTTATTTCACTCTAGATTTGCATAAGCGAAAAGCAAATTATACTCATTTTATAAGCGTTAACTAGGACTAAGGATAAAAAAATGTGATTGACATACTTGACAAATCAAAAACATAAACAATACTTCATATTTGGTTGCCTTGACAAGAAATATGGATGAAAATAGCTATAACTAAGCACCCTCATTTATTTTTAAAAATACAGCAAACAATCTATTATAATTCCATGCAAGTAATATATTAATTTTCTTTTGTAATTTTTGCTATTCACTGTACATGTCGAATCATTTATTACGTGGATTTTGAATGGTCATTGTTACGTGGAATGGTGAATTTAATTCTATATAGGGAGATTGTTCCTTTTCAAGCTCATAACTGAAATACAAAGAGGAAACCTCACATGCCATTTTATTCAAAAGTTAAGTAAAACCTCATCATTTGTGACCAGACATTTGTGCATTTAAACTCTTGGAGGGTCGATTAAAACCACGATGCCAGCGCGCATGGCTTTGAGAAGCACTCTTCTAAGTCCGTTAGTGACTGGGGGATTACAGCCGCATTTACATGCTCCATTGCGAGTTCAGCTCCTGGCAGTTGGGCGACCGAACTGGTTGCGTCGATTTGTCGTGTTTTTTCACATGTGCAGCGTAAATTCTAAAAGATATCCTTCGTTCGCTTTTGAAAAATACACATGTGTAGAACAAAAATAAAATCCTGAAACTGAGTTAACATCATGTTGCAAACGTTTCATATACTACATGTGTTACATTATAGCTAATGTTTTGTAGATATATAATAGAAGAGCAGCTAACGTGCAAGGAATCACTAGGACAGTGTAATTATGTAATGTTATGCAAAATATAGAGAAGGAAAGCAGTATTTTAAAACAGATATTTAAATTCAGTTCTTGAGTTCATACAACTTAATACAATTAATGTAATTAAAATATAGGTACAAATTACTTGCGTATCTTTATTTATGTACCACATAATACAGAATTTAATTTAAATCAAAATCTACAAACAGTTTGAAGAAATCAGTAGGACAACGTAGTTTTTCTGTTTCATATTTTCTGTTATGATACAGCTCTCTTTGAACTATTAACAATTTTGAAATGCTCTCAGTATTATCGAAATCTGTCGTGGTCTTGCAGCCGTCCTGGATTGTTAGGGACTGACTAACTATTAGGCTAAATGCTAGCCCTAAACAAAAGGGGGTGGAATGAAATTCCGTGCAAAGCTTGGTTGTATGTGGGTTGACTTTCTCCCACTTCGCGTATGTAACATTTGTTCTCTCCTTCCATGCATTTAAGTCACTGCATTTTAAGTTTTATTGCCGATGACGGCAATAAAACAGTTAAACGACTGATGAATTCTGTCATTCCCGATGAATGCATAATGAACAGTCATTAACTGAAATCATTAAATATAATCATTGCAAGAGTTGAAATCCTCTTTGTCTGTTTGTTTAGAAAGTCTAAATTTTTTGTAGCACCGCAAGAGGTAGTGGTGTCCTCACATAGCAAAGAAAGTCCTTCTGGATGTTATATGAAATTGTGCGGCTTTACGTCTTCCTAGATATTCTGACATTTCTTCTAACATCTGGTCCATCCTTTAACTTTTATTTGTTTATTTATTCTATTTTTGCTTGCGGAAGTTGGTTTCTTTTGGCAGTAGACTTACCATCCTCATATTAATTCTCTTATTCTTCTACCCTTAAAATTTAATTACAGCTCCCATTTTTTATAATCTCACAGTATGTATCTACTCGATAAGATTTTATTGAACTTTGACAAATCGAATGTTGATAAAATGATTTTTAATGGTTTTATATCAGTTTTAATTTTTTTATTCATTATTTATTATTATTTTATTTATTATAATTTTATTTATTATTATTTTATTTTTTGGCGCCTGCAATAAAATGACCATCTCTTCCGGCCTTAGGAGTGGCCAATGTCGAAAAAAGACAAAATAGTGCCCTCCGTTCTGAAAAAAAACTTAATTAAGCATTGAAACTCAGCACAAGAGTAATCCCGCCTGTATATCTGCTTATTCAACAAGGATTCTATCCTTGCAAGATTGCGTAGAAACAACTTGAGCATTTTCTTCGTGCTTTAGCAGCTTATTTTCAAAGCATTCAATATTCATTTTATTTTTCAACACTTTTAACGACAAAGTCGTCTCTTGAGTGGCTTATAATTTTATGTATAACTCAATATTATAGTATTTGGTTGTAGTGTATTTATAAGGTATATCTCCCACATTCTTAGCGTGCCTTCGTGGTGTAATGGTCAGCACACTGAGCCGGTATTTCAGAGGTCCGTGGTTCGATTCCCGGCGAAGGAATTGCATATTTTTCATGTCTCCTGCTTCAAAATAACCTAATGTCTCTACATATTTATCCACAAATTAAATTTAAAATTTCGTAACTGAAATTTTGTTCAAGAATATCCACAGATTTCTCTAAGCCTCTGCAAAAGTTTCTTTACAAAATTCGTTTCTTTTCTTACTGGTGAAATTTCGTAAGAATAGAATATAAAGAATTGATTCAATATACGGCATGTGGTTATTTCAAAACAAGTGAAACATTCAAATTCTAAACTATTTTTGAACGATATTCTGTTACTTTATCCCCGCTCCCTAATTGTCCTTATTTGCGGTATTGATATAATACCAACGCTATAGGTAAAAATTTGTATGCAATAAAATCTGATAAATTCGAGTGAAGCTTCAAAATCATGTGGCACTATAAGTATGGGGACTCGTAACTGGAAGGAATTATAATTAAGTCTGACAGTACTATTTTTAATAATACATGAGGCTCTCTTTTGGTATTTCTTTCATTCCCTAGATAAGTGGTAATCAAACTTTTGGCATGGCAACCCTACTTGGGACATCGTAATAACATACCGATCCAATGTAGCTCTCAAAACAATTTTCTCTATGATGTATTTCTATTCAATTAAATTTATTTACAATTTTTTTCATCAGCCTTGAGTTCCCAATGTAGGTTTTTGCGACCCATAGACTGACTACCATTGCCTTATGTCATTTGAAACTTATGCCAGCACTAAAAGAATAGAACATAATTTATGAAGCAATTTGGAAGAGCTATTATTTTGTGCAACCAATTTTTTTAATAAAACTGATTTAACAATAAATAGCAATTATAATGTGAAATAAAGGAAATCTGAAATGTTTTAACAATCATTCTAATTTACGAATGGTAAAAATAACAAACGTGTGATTCTTAAAATGTTCCTAAAATTTAATTAATGCATTATTAAAACGTTAAATTCTGAACATTTAAAATGAAATTTCCATGTGTTAATAAAGCCAACTAAATGTATTCTTTTTGAGTACTCAAGCAAAATCAGTGCTAATTATCTATAGCTTAATCCTCCGTATAATAACACAAAGTAGCACTACTAATGTAAAAGAATGGTTGACGCAGACAGAAAGAGAAAGCAAGGAAAACTCGGAGAAAATTATAAATTGTTGTTATTTATATGTAACAGGATTTTTCACTATTTTTTCAGTGTGCCGCTCTTCAGGCAGTAACTCAGATATCTGATATTCTGGAAGAACAAGCAGTGCGGAAGATGGTTCTGCCAAGAACGAAACAAGTGTTTGATAACAACTCAGGAGTTAAGGTAAAATTTAATTTAATTTGTTCTATAAATGTACATCTTTATAGTGGACGCATTTTCCCATGTTTGATGCAGTTGAAATTCGTTCCTTTTTTGTAATGTCCACACACTTTTTTCTCCTTTGTGCCTTGCTTGTTAGTTGCTTGAAACAATTCCTTACACTGATTGTCATCATCTCGAAAATAATCAATACATAAAGGTACTACTTTTCTTTCACAGCCGCACTGATTACAGATAGCAAACATTGCCGGAATGATTAAAGGTTCTTTTAGGTAAAGGTTGTAGTAGATAATAGATTTCGTCTTTGAAAAATTTTTAAACTAACCAAATGTTTTCTAAATGCTTAGAAATTCGCATTTGGGCGGAATGAAATTTGGTATTTAGGCTCCAAATATGATATTTCATGAAAGACAACATCTAGATGAAGGAGAATCTCATGTTTGACAAAATTAGCGGTAACTGCAATTGACAGTTTTCGAGGCAGATAGCTTATGGATGTAGAATATGTAAAAGTGTCAAAATTGAGACATATTACGAAACAAAGCATCTCCTAAAATATACCAAAAGTACTAGAAAATATCATGAAGATAAGTCCAGAAACGGTTATTTGTCAAAACATTAAGTCCCACCTATTTTCTAGATTTCAGGAAAGCATTTAAGCGCATCATCTTTCATTTAGTTTAATATGCACACCTCAGATCAACGCTCTTAATGCTTAAGCCTTACACTGCTTACCATTTTTATCAATATTGCACGAAAGCGACGAGGAAAATTCAGAACTCCTGTTATTTCAGTTTTAATATTGGTAGAAACAATATGGTAGTATTTTATTCAACAAAAATTCCATCAAGAATAATGACATTCACCCCGAATGCTTTCAGAGTATACGTTTATTCACAGTGAATCTGAAAAATAGGATTCCATTACCGATAACAGAATGATATTCTGTGTTTAAACTAAAACCTTTTTGATTCAGGAAGTAATTAATAATATAAAATGTCGCAAAAACTCAAACTACATTGCATGCTGGTAATTGCTTTGTACTAAATATGTATTACTTAACAGTTTCTCTAATATGTGGTTATGCTCTTTGTGGCATATATATTATTACTTAAAATTTTCTCTAGTATCGAATTGCTTTTGTCAGAACTTTCACCTTGTTCTTGAAAAAGCTGAGCTTGCGTTTAACAGACTATTGGCAATTTATCTACAATATTTTAAATTCAATTTGCCCTTTTATAAAATAGGCTAAGAAGGTTTAAAATGTGCATGTCTTCAATAATAAAGCACGTAACTAACTCGGTATTCCATTCAAAGACACCAATTACTGTGAACGCTAAAAATGCTACGTGAAAGGTGAGAACAAACGAAGGATTTTGTAAAGCAATCAGATTTTTATGAAGGAAAGAGTAAGTGATGTCATAACTAATCTTTGGAAGCGCTGGAAAGAGATTGATCTGAAAAGGAAACAATAATTAACATCATAAATTGCACAACATGCCTGCTGTGATGAATCTTTGGTTAATCCTGCTGTTTGGCCTACATAAAAATGGCACAGATATTTAATGTAATTCAAGAGTCTTTAATGATTCCTATTGGTATCTAGTTATTTAGAATCGAATATATAATGTGGTATTTGTAATAGTTTGGTGTTGGCTTGAGGTCAGAAAGAGTGATTCCATAGCAAATACGAAGTTCACTGTGAAACGTTAAACAAATAGTCTATAAATCTACAGAGCATCGCCTTCTGAAAACTTTTAAATATGTTTGCAGTTAAAAAAAATGAAACATAAATCTTGTCTTACCAAACGCCTGAAATCCAGAAAATCTGCTTGACTTATCATACTGTCATATTGCGTTTCCTCAAATAGGGACGAAGTTGTATCCAAAGAAATTTAATTTGGATAGTCTTAGTGACTGTGTTTGATAAGACCGCAGAAAAAGATTTGAGTTCCTTCAAGCGTAGTAGTAGTAATAAGTGGAAGTGTAGTTTTGTGGGCTAGAGACGAGAAGTTAATGCTGGTACTGAAACATTGTTAGCCTTTATAATTGAAAGTGCTTAGATCATATAATATGAGAAGTCTCTGAGTCAGAATCTCATATTATTTTTTGCTTCTTAGAAATAAATCTTCAGCTGCAATTGAACAGAGTAACGAATGCTCGATCTGAAAGTATAACTTCGAAGTTTGAAGCATTTCTTGCTATCGGAATTCTTGTGACTGGTTTGCATATAGGCACACAGGCTATGAAAAATATGTGGGTATCAGTAGCATTAAGCATCTATGAAAACGAAAGGCAACGAAACATTTAACTTAAAATACTCAGAGGAGGTAGAAGTCACTGCGACTTTGTTAAAATCTTGCAGAGCAGGGAAAAATCGTTTTTGAGGTAATTTGGGAAAATGTCAGCTTCATTTAGTTTGATGAAAATTTAATAATGAATTCATGACTGGTTCCATCATTCCGGGACTGGTTTGAATCAGTTAAAATTTTCCCTCTTCCTAAAGAAAGGAGTATTTCTTATTTATAATTTCTTTTGTTGTAATAAAAATGCAAATTATTAACCTTAAATTAACAGACTACATTCCTACATTCATTTTGAAGATAAATATCATTTATTAAAACAACTTAAATGAATCAGTAAATTTACAACGCTATCTATATACTGACTGATACTATATGAAATGCTTTCAAACTGTAAAATTTTATCTACGTGCCTCAGTTTACGCTCAGTAACACAAATTAGTATCTAAAAAAAACTATGTTGAAGTTTAGTGTTTTGAGTTTCTTCAAGATCTAAAAATGCAATGAAAAAACGCATCACAGGTACATTAGCGTGAAAGGAACTTCTGACGCGAATGCATCGGTGGTGCCTTTGTAGATTCACTTTTACTATAGACAGTCGCAACGCTCTTAATGCTTAAGCACATTCGAAATCTTTGATTGAAGCTAATGCTTATGTGGAACAAGAATCCTAAAAACATTGAACAGTAAACTAAATGTGATATTTGGTAAGGAGTTTTGCAAAGCAGAAGGACAGATTCAGAAGTTTTTACCTGTGTCTCACCATATTAGACGTGACATCCCTGCTCTGGATTTGGCCAAAGTTATACATTGATATGTCTGAACCTGCAGCTGGACACCCAGGACCTTCAGTATTTGGATACAATTCAGTATTTGGTTCAGTATTTTGGTTCAGCATTTGGTGGAAGCACTTAATACGTTTTCTCACGGTGGATAAAGAAGATATCGCTATGAATATATATAGAGGTATGATACAATTATCTGTTAAGACTGAGAAAAGCTATCATAAATTATTTGAAATAAAATGGCATGTATATCGTAGGGAAACACTTAACCATTCTTCAGTATTTTATTGATGAGGTACTTGAAAAATAGTAATACGCGAGTGGTCGTCAAAGCCCATCCTTGTGTTACATACATTTCGATTATGAGTCGCATTAGCAGCAGCCTGTGAACAGACAGTAAACTATGACTATTAGCAGAGTATTTGTAAAGAACGTTAGAATTTTTCATATCTTCGAAACCCAAGAAATCCGCAATACCCTGGCCGGGATTAGAACTATGGACCTCCCGACTGCAAACTAGACGGGCTTTACAATTACACCCGGAAGGCACGCGGTAAACCAAAGAAATCCGCAATGCCCTCACCGAAGTTGGAACTCCATGTCTCCTAGATGTTAACTGGATGTGCTTTCATGTTACTTCACAAAATTGTGCAGTTAAAAAGGGTGAAAATGTTTTGCACGTTTAAAGGATTTTTTAAACATTTCAAGCTTTTTATTACGGCTAGGCTCAAGTTTAATACAAACTCAATCGTTATTCCCGCACATTTTGACAGACAGATCTTCCTTATCCGATACAAGAAGGCATATTAGATGCTTATACTCGCTGTGACCAGAAACTGAAAGCTATGATTGCACACACATTGTCTAATTATGACAATCCCAATCTTTAGCGCCCTGTCTTTATCAGTAAAACAAAACCGAGGCTTTGATAGTCTGTCCCTTAATAGACTTAAAATTGTTAATAGTCTTAAAATATCTTAATCAGTTCTTGTAAATGTGAGCTAAAATTCGTTGTATTGTATAAAAAATAGCTTCATTTTCTAAATTAAAAAGTAATGTCAATCGGAAAATGTGTGTGTTATCCACTTAACAAGAAAATATGAAAGGATAAAGAATAAAAGGGAAAGTGACCAAAGCGTACAGTTCCATGGAAGTTTAATTTTAAAAACGTAAAGCATCGAAAACTATAAAGTATGTAACATTAGTTATAAAATACAATTGTATTTATAACAATGCTATATAAATCTAAATATATAATTAAGATGCTAACAAAATTCATACGTTTCCTAAGAGCTGCAAAGCTGCCTTAGAGGAATAGTTCTCCCACTGCGTTGACATTCGAGAAGAAATTTTACCAACCAGCCCAACTACTTTTTCTGCAGAGGCATTAATGAACAGCTAATTCAGACATGCCAGAGACGGAGTATTATTTCTAATATTCAAACTTAGGCTGCAAGATTATGATTCAACAGCTTTCAATAACTGAAAATGACAGATGTTAAACTTAACACCTCCGTCGCAATCCGTCTAGTTTGCGTAATTTTACTGGAAGACCATATCAAAATACATGCCAGATACTAACAACATCACGCGAATAATGGCATCCTTTTATTTCTTTGGTTTAAATTTTTAAGAAAGTACAATCTTATATCATTTGTGCGTTATATCGCAATATCACGATATTGTAAATCATTCTTATTGAAAATCCCCTGAGGAAGTTTTTATTTTCTTCCTTCATACATATCCGCTTATTGATATATATAAATCTGTACATATATAAAACATAAATTAAGTCAAATTTCACTAATTAAGCTCTAGCTGAGCTAAAGATTGCACGTAAACCTACCAATAAATGATACCATAAACTTATAAAAGTAAATTAATATTAGATAAAATAAAGGGTAAAATTTGTAAAACTTAAAAGCATTTTTTTAGAAAAGAAAGGAAAATGTAAGTAAAACCGTGAAACAGCAGAGAAAGGAAAAGTATTAAGCCCACAATAAATTCAGAAAGAAAAATAAATAAACTGTATTTAAACAGAACATTTGAATTTTGAAAGCATTTGCAAATAAAATGTAAGAGCCACAAGGTAAAGTCTGAAAGTACTTTCAAACAGTAGGTCGTAAATAATTAAATAAGTAGTAAATAACAAAAAATAATTCTTGTAAAATTATGGAAATTCATCACTGAAAAAGACGAAGAAGGAAACAGAAATTTTATCTCAGGCCAATTCGAAATTCCTGCATATACGATGAATACAAAAAACGGACACAAAAGGTTAACTGCGTGGTTAATTTATAGCGTGAGGAGAGCATAAATCATGTAACTTTCCATCTGGTTTCTGTCGTAAATGTATGACCATATTCACCAATAATTATCATCTTTTGAATGTAGAGGATATTAATGCTTCTGTTTTTCTGCTGTCAGAAACGATATGTTCAAAGCTTTCCGAAGAGCGTGGACTGTATCTTGGGTAATCTTCCATTGAAACGAGTTCAAAGCTCCCATTGTTGGAAATTTATTTTCTACGGAATGGCAACGCAAGAGAGATTGTTATTCTAAAACGAGAGGTGGCTGAATTCAGTTGTAACGTTTATTTTGTGGATCTTGCGCATTTTAAATGAACCTGTTGCACTGTGCTGAGGAGTATTAAAATACTATATTCTAAAAGATCTTTCATCTTGTCTAATTTTTAACAAGACGCTCATTATTTTCACGTAAACTAACGATGGTGTTTACGACATTATGGCGCCCCCGGGTGGGCGCGTTTGTTGAAAATATGTCAGATGGAAGAATAGATAGGGTTAACCTTATACTTCCGTTTTGAAGTTATTGATTATTGTTTTATTGAAGTTTAAATATTATTCTCACTTAATTTGTTTCCGAATATTTTTAACTTTTAAGACAAAATGGAAGTGATGAAAAGAAATAAAACTGCGCAACGTTCCGCTTTTACGAAAGTTTATAAAAGGCTAGAAGAACTTTTAAATGATGTTAATTTTGATCATGAAGAAACAGAAAAATGTTTTTATTTGTTCAAACGAAAGGCAGAATCATTAGAATTAACGTACAGTGCTTATTTAGATACTATAACAGATGATAAAGAATTCGAATCAGAATTTGAAATAGTAGAGGACTATCGAGAAAAGGCGGTTAGGATACAATTAAAAGCGGAACGATTTCTCGATAATATTAAGAGGAAATTAAACGAAATCCAAAATGCACCGTCAGAGAGTAGTCAGAAATTAATTGCTGATGAAAATACATGTAAAATTTTGTGCCAACGCCTACCGAAAGTAGAACTTTATAACTTCGCAGGTGATTTAAAAAATTGGCTTACGTTCTGGAATCAGTTTGAAAACATACATGAAAATAATAATTTAACGAATGCAGACAAATTCCATTATTTTATATAGTCAACAAAAGTGAAATCAGAAGCTAGGGATATTGTGGAAATCTGTTTCCGTGAAATCAAATGAACGAAAATTATCCTTTGGCTGTAGAAAGCCTCACTGAGAGATATGGCCGTAAAGAACTTTTAATTGATTTTTATGTTCGAGAATCAATAAAACTTGTTTTGGATAACGCAGCAAAAAAGAAGCACGATTCTCTGAGTAGTTTGTATAACAAACTTTCAACTCAACATAGAGCCCTGAGCAGTCTCGGTGTAACAACTGATCAGTGTGAGACAATTTTATATCCTCTTGTAGAAAGTGCTATTTCTATTCATGTATTACGATCATTTGAAAGACAACGAAAAATTACTGAATCTGAACAAAATATTTCGAGCCTTGATGCAATAGTTGATTTTCTGAAAAGCGAAGTTTAGTCAGAAGAAAAAATAAAATTAAGCAGAGCGGACATTTTCCCTCTTTCTGAACGTAAGCACTTGACAATTAGCCAAAGTATTCATTCCGCGTCGGATTTGATAAATCATGATGAAATACCTTCTTGTTCATTTTGTTTAAAAGATTATGAAACGCGTAATCGTAATTGTAAAAAAGTGTTTAATATTCCGTTAGATGAAAAAATGCCTGCGGTAAAAAAGAAAAGTTTATGCAGAATATGCTTTGTTAAAGGTCACCTCAGTAACAATGTCGATCAAATGTTAGGTGTCAAATCTGTTTAAAAAGGCATTTGAAATTTTTTTGTAATAGTCTTGAATGTAATAAAGCTAGTGAAATGCATAAGCAGGAAAATGATGAAAAAAGGGAGAAAACAATAGATTCTTTGCATTCACGTGCTACGAATGACGTTTTCCTTCAGACCTTGGTTGTAAACACAGAGGGTAAGAATAAAAGGCGTAAAGTTAGATTAATGATTGATACGGGAAGTTCAAAAAGTTATGCTTTAAGGTCTACTGCGGAAGAAATGGGTTTTGACTTGCAATGGGAGGAAGAATTCAGTCATTCTTTATTTGATGGAACGAAAACTGAAATCTATAAACATAAATGTTACAATATTTATTTGGGTAGCCTTGATGGTAATTATTCGTGTACATTAAATGTCGTAGACCATGATGTTATTTGTAATGATATTTCAAGCATAAGATATGGTTCTTGGATTCACGAATTAGGAAATAAAGAAATACGCTTAACTGATACCCAAGAGAATCAGGCCCTATTGAAATACTGTTAGGGGCAGACGTTGCAGGGTTATTTACTGTCAAACGAGAAGAACTAAAAACAGGCTTAGTGGCTATAGAAACAAAATTGAGGTGGACGTTGATGGGTAAAGTACCTCATTCCGAACATCAACACAATGTAAATATGACTATAGTTTCTATGTTATCTCAAGAAGACCTGCTCATTTCATCGTTGTGGGACTTAGAATTGTTGGGTATCTCAGATGCTGTTGAACAAAAAACTAAAGAAGAGTCGAGAAGAGCTGTCGTGGTTCATTTCCAAGAATCAATTCGTCAAATAGAAAATGGTAGGTACGAGGTTAATATGCCTTGGAAAATTGAGCATGTAGTCTTACCTGACAATTAAGACCTGTCTTTGAAAAGACTCGAACCTACTACTAAGAAGTTTCAGAAAATCGGGTATCGTGAAAAGTATCATGAAGTCTTTAATGATTGGCTGCAGGAAGGAGTGATTGAAGTTCCCCAAAAGGAATTATCTTTACCCGTTTCTCATTGCCTCCCACATCGTCCAGTTATTGACGAAATGTCCTTACTTTCTTCCATGAAAATAAGACCTGTTTTCGATGCTTCGGCAAAGCTTTCTAATCAGCCATCTCTAAATGATTGCTTAGAAACTGGAATTAATTTGATTGAAACTATTCCTTCTATTCTAGAAAGATTTCGCTTATATGAAATTGGTATGATTTCAGACATCAGAAGAGCTTTTTTAGAGATATCTCTCAATGAAAGAGATCGAGATTTTTTACGATTCCTTTGGTATGATGATGATGGTAGAGTAAAGACATTTCGTCACACCCGTGTGGTATTTGGCATTACCTGCAGTCCGTTTTTGCTGATAGCGGTTATTGACCATCATTTGTCCAAAGAATCGTGGAAAGGAAACTATTCTGAAGAAATACTGAAGAAACTACGAGATAGTTTTTATGTTGATAATTGCGTGACAAGTATACAGACAGCTTCAGAGTTGAACACCTTCATTGAAACCGCTACAAACATAATGAAAGAAGGCATGTTTGATCTTAGAGGATGGGAAAGCACCGTTATTCCTCCTTGTTCTTCTACATGACCTACGTCGCATGTATTGGGACTGTTATGGAACAGAAATTCAGATACAGTAGAAATCGATACCGAAGCCTTGAAATTTGACGAGACAGAGAAAATAACCAAACGAAAAATTCTTTCACTTATAAGTCGTATATATGATCCTATAATCTTTCTTTCACCTGCTATGATACAAGCTAAGATCGCGCGAACACTATTTAAATACCCGACCGGGCTAGAATTAGCGTCGCTAATTAACTGAAATAACTCACAGGACCCGACATATGCTGTTACTATCTTCTGTAGTTGCGGAAAATATGTCAGGACGAAGTGTTCGGTGCATACTCTTGGCGAACATATTCGTGAAGTAATCTAAGTCCTGATCTTGAACAGGGAGCTGAATGCAGCTATGTTCTGTGGTAGAAAACTGTGGTTAAGTGGTAGAAGAACTGCACGTAAGAATGATTTAAAATCTTCTTTTATTAACTCACAATTATATACAGCCACTTCCCAACTCGGGAGGGATAACAGAAAATAATGACCGCACTTGTGTCTAAACTGAACAATCAAATAATTTAAACGAAATTTAAGTAGTCGTTGCTCACAGAGCTATAAACGCGAGGTTGGCCCCTATGCTAAATGGTCCGTAGCAAGATTTAATTAATACTAACGCACTTAGGTTTACTTCAATAAGTAATAGAGTAACAGCGCTAAGGCTTAGAATTTAAATACTAGCTTGTCAGGCGAACGTCGAACAGAGCAGCAGTGATCTGTGACTAAAAGCTCTCTCACCCTGAGTAGTTCCTCGTTACCGTTTAAATACCAAAACTTGGCTCCACCTCAAATTAGCATAAAGCTGAAACGCGCGCTCATTCTAATGGGAAGTTGAAATAAGAAATCATAGGAAAAGAAAATTAAAAATAAAACTTTATTAGTTTAAACTAAAACCTTACAAATACACCGCCTCGCGTACTCTACGCAGCGTTTTCCTTGCACCTAAACGACCCGCTGTGGGGCTATCATGAAGTTCCTGCAAAATACTCAACCATAGTGTGGCGTGAATATCTGGTTTCAGTTCGTGGTTTTCATTTGTTGATTTAGAATAGAACAACAGATTATCTATGATCTCGTAATTTCGGGCCCTATTTCTAATTGCAGCAAGATCTACATGTTAAAAATTATCTGAGTCTTTAAATAACCATAGATATCACCGAAATCTGGATCCTTCGGTAATTCAACTATAAAACTATAATTGTTTCACGGGAATCTAAAACTTTAGAAGTTAACATAGCACATTTTATGTGATTCCCATTTTCATCCAGTTTAATTCTTGAGAAAGCGTCGGCCACTGTATTTTCCTTGCCGGGAGTGTGCTTAATTATTAAGTTGTATTCATGTAACTTTAAGGCCCATCTAATTAATCTAGGAGTTAAATTCTTTCCAGAATATAATCTGCCTACGGCCGCATGATCAGATGTCAAGTTCTACTGTCCTTCTGTTGTGTAGAATCTTGACAAATAGTGATTGCACTGAGGAATGGTTAAAACAGCCCTTTACTAAACTCTTTAACTTATTTACAGTACGTCAACTTGACGCGAACATACTACGCCTCAACTTGGGCGGTAACTGAAACAGTATAATCAAACTTAAAATAAGAGATATTCACAAGTAGTAGAATTACACTACAGGGCTTATATAATCCTGTAGCCTACAGCGTGTAGATTAGTCTAGTGGCAGCAGCGCTTAAACCACGCCAAACCAGCAGTAACTGCTAAACAGAAGTTTGCATATAAACACGCAGGGCAATTTCCCGGACTCTCTCTTTCTCTACTGAAACGTCAATATTTAACTTATTCTTCCACTAGTAGAATTTCCATTTCTTACGCGCGCTACCAAATTTAAATATTCTGGCACTGACAATTAGGGGAATGAGGGCTTATAGGAAAGTAACTTAAAATTAAAATTAACTGGTTATTTAAAATAAATATAAATCCCTACAATCTTTAATCTAATATAATAGCATTGTCTGATAGAAGATGATATGAATTTTTTTCTTGTATATTGAATTCTTGGTGGAGTATTATTACCTGTGATACATATTTTTCGTCGTAGAACACAAACATCAGATTTGGAATACCCAGGTAAACTTGTTGTTGCGAAATTCATTTTCCCAACCTGGGAATTTTCTAGGTCTTGAAGTTTCGCATAATACATCTTATTTTTTCAGAACTATTTTTTAGTGGATATTATATAAACTTTAAGGAGTTTACCGCAATGCTTTCCACTTCTGACTTAATCTTTAAACTGCTTATAAATAGGACTGCCTATAAAAAGAACTACTTCAAAATTATGATTCAAATTATTCAAATTGTTTACATATATGAAAAACGCATGAATGTCAAATATAAGGCAAAAAATAACTTTCGATTACAGCAGCTTTTAAATAAAACTCCGGTTATATGAAAGCTACGTTGCACACAATACCAGTGCCGAATTGTTATGTTGCCCAGTTTTACGACTTCAAATTTCTCATAAATTTTAAAATTTCTAATTACACTTTGCAATCTAATTCTCTCTAAAAAGTACGTATTCGAAGACAAATTTGCATTATTAATTTTGGTAGATTTATCCGATGCAAAATAGATTGGCCAACCCCCTCTTTTGTTCCTCCTTAATTTTGTGTATAATTGATAGAAAAAGTGGAATTTTATTTCAAATTCTTGTTAAGTTTATTTTCAATTAATTAATAACCTAAAATAGTAAATGAATCAATCTTTAAATTCCTTCATAGTTCTAAATCACATCATTCGCTCCAGGTGTATGTCAACTAAGAAAACATGAAAGAAGACGACAAAGTGTGAGTAAGATTATTCGGAAACTAAATTCTATGTTGAGCGTGATATATGACTGACAGATCCTTCTTTTCGCATAAATAAGAAATTTAATTCTTGAAGAATAAATACGTAATTTGTTTGCCAAGAACGAAGTGCATAATGAAGCACACGGGGTCTTGGGAGATATTAGTTCTTTCCTTCTTAAAAGCAATAACTTTAAATTTTGCTTGAGGGTAATCGAGACAACTGTTCTGGAAAAGACTTTCTTCTTATTCGCGTTTGCCGCTCATTGAAGCCAAAATCATTACATTGTTTATTTAAAAGTCGAACAATCGAGCATAGAGCCCATTTTTATCTTTAATTTACGTAATTCACACCAGATATAGCAGATGGCTGATTGTGACGTCTAATCTCTTCGTGATTGTAAAGTGTTTTGACTGGCTGCTGTTATTTGTATCTATATGTAAATTTGTTTAAAACTGTGGTTATGAATTTGAGGAAATAATTTATAAAATATGATAGATATATTTATAAATATATTTATAAATTTTGCTTTGTTAGTCATTAAGAATCGAAACAGAAGATTTTGGATATAAGAGGATTATCACGTTCAAATTAAAAAGATTGTAAACACGTATGAAGAGAACAGTGCTAATATAGAAACTAGAATAATACGATTTCCAAATGATATTTACATCAGTAGATTACCTGATTGCTAGAGAAGCGAAACATCTGGAATTCAGAATCAATGTATCTGGACTAAGTAACAGGAGAATGGATTTCGCTGCTTTTTTTTTAATTTTGAGCATTTGGAAAGAAAATCTCAACCAAATGTTTGTAAGCAAATTTATGTTATTTACAGTTGCGCCGGTATATTCTTAAAATGCGTGCGTTATTGTTACCTTAGAATGTAGTCCATGTGATACCGTATGAAATTCCGTTGCAATAAGTTAGAATAGTGGGCAACTAGCGAATCACACGCTCACATTTAGACTGCGTTTGACAAAAGCAAATACAAATAGTCAAAACAGGTTCAAAACGCTTAAAAATGCAATGCTCAATTATACTTCTAAGAGTAATTCTTCGAATTAAATATTTTTGAATTATTCACAAAATTATATTACTCGGATCATATGGTTCAAAATATTAGAGCATTTCAAAATGACACTGTTAAAGGCTTAGAGGGAAAAATAAAAGTTAGCACATATTTTAGTAGCTGCGGGATGAATACGCATGTGCGAAATTGTTCACATTTGCAGGGAAGCATTTTCTAAGCATGGGTCACATGTCAAAATCTGAGAAATTTCGTCAGGAAATATAAACAAAGAATGCAAAACTCAACAATTTATTTTTAAAAGACTTGAAAGGAGAATGAAGACTATAATAAGATCCTATTCCGATAACAGTAGTTTTCAAAATAATTCCTTCAAAAATCAAATCTTCAAATTCAATCGAGTTCAAAAACTAACAATCTTGTCACGAAATGAGAGGAGACTGAATAAAATAGTGAAGGAAAACTGCTTCTGAACTAGAGATACATTCGCTGGAGACGGAAAGAAATAGATTTGAAGTGCTTGAATCTACAACATCACAAATTAGATTTTAAATCATGTGTGCCTAGGACGAAATTGCTTGGTATTTCCGAGCACGCGTGCAAATTGCAAGCAAATAATGCTCTTGAATCAGCTGGGAAAATTTTTAGCAATGTAAATATAATGTTTATGCCCATAGCAAGGTTTATGTGTATCGCATCTTAACCAAATAACGTTTAACAAAAATGTATGTATAACTGCTATTGAAAACTTAATGTAAATGTGTATGAATTTTTTATTTATGTAGTTACTTATTTCGTTTATTATTTTATTACACTTTTATGTTTATTTCTTGTATGTTTTGTTCAATTCCCAATTTAAGGGCATTTCTATGTGTTTAAATTCTTTATGACTTTTTGCCCACCAATGGCTCAGTGAGGCAAACAGAATACTGATAGTTCCTCTTGGGTTCGAATCTTGGCGAACGGGTTTCCCCATGCATAACATGAATAAGATTCATTTCCCAATCTTTCACGAAAGTGTCCTTCCGCTTAGGCAGATAGCCCTAGAATATTTGTCATAATTGAATAAACAAATAAATTGTATTATTTATAACATTTGTAAAGTAAACTCTGCAGTTATGTAAATAACTTAAGGAGAATCTTGTATGAAGGCCATTGAGCCTTGGTGGAAGAAGCGATTTCTCGCCAAACTGGCAGAATTTTGGAAATTTCTACAAAATATATTTTCAAAGCCCTAGGACCCAATATGTTGCATATAAGCCTGCGATGGACATTATTTATGTCGGATCTTTAGTCAAATATGCACAGAGAGATCTGATAATTCGTCCTGACCGGTCTGAAAATCATCAGTGAGTTGAGATATTACATGTACACTAAGGAAGTTTTCATATTAATATGAAACCTTCCATAGTGTTGAGTATATTTATTCCGTCGAGTAGCTAAAATTGTTCAGGACTTATGTAGTCTGCAATTTTAGCCACTCGATGATCGACTTTTAAATCATGATAATAAAACTCAGCAATATCTTCCAATCTTTCTTGAGCTAGATTTAGCTGTTTTTCTTCATCTATAAAAATTGTTCTCTTTTGCTTTTGCAGTGCCCATGTTTTTACTTTCATCTGACCTGCTTTTTCAGAAACTCTTTACGAATAAAATGTTTTAAGATCCTAAATTGGCAGGGACTGAGAAAATGAAGGCTCCGAAATAAACATTTTGCTAAAGATCTATTTAATGTATTTAATGCACTGTAAATGAAGTTGACAAAAAAGTTACCATTATTAAAGAAAACTTTATATCAGGTTTATTTAAGATATAACCTAAGACTTTATATCATATAGATTTTGAGATATTATATAAGACTTTATATCAGATTCTCCTTAAGCTGCCTACTAAGCATTAAAAATGTTGTGGGACCTATTCTTACTATAACTACTGGGAATAACATTCCGGCTAATTCTTTTCATTCTATTATTAAACTATCGCTTTATGATCGAAAATTTTGGAGAGTTTTGAAATGATATGACAGGAAAATTGATAGAACTCCGTCTCCAAAACGTTATGTTTAGCCATACCACTACGAGAAGCCTCAGAATCATCCCAAACACTCCTGGTAGTAAAACGAGCAGATACAGAACGCCTTGGCGTCGGGGTTTTGAGAGAACGTTTTGAAGGTTGCCATAGAATTCTGCTCGTGACGGGTCCACGAAAAGCCAGGCAGTCACTTCGAATCCTCGCTTCATTTACAGAAGGTGTAACTCAGGTTGCATTCCCAAATTGCAATTGTGAAATCGGACGAAATACAGGCACTGTAAAAAAGTAAAGAGTAAGGACCTTTTGTGTGCCCTCGTACATGCTGTGAAAGAGGAGGAGGCAGACCAGAGCAGGCAAGGGTACCAGATCGTATAACCATTAGGACAGTTGTTATTTACTGTTTGGAAGATGTAGTGTTTAAAGCGATGACTAAGACAACGGATACTCTCACAAAACTCACATTCCACCCTTCAAACTCATGTCCCAGCTCCTCAGGGTGCAAAGGGGAAATTACAATTTCAAAGCTGCAATAGTGAGACGGCTTTATGGAGAAAGCTTCCCTATGTGTGAAGTACAGAGAAGTAAAACTTATTCAAAAGAACAGCCTGCTAAAGATCAATAATCTATTAGGAAAAACTCCCTAATAGTTACTGTGAGGCCATGTTCGTTTCTGGAAGTTAAGGAGAACCGTAGTGAAAAAAGAAACGAATAATTTTTCTTGTCGCAAGATAAGAGACAGCGGAATTCTTTATTTTATGATTACTGTTGGTATTCCCTGCACTGTTACTACAAAATATGAATGAGTAAAAAATTCCAGTGCAGAAATAAGTGAATGCTTGTATCAAAATTGCGTGCGTCCTTTGTATGTGTTCGTACAGTCTATATGGCAAAAATAACAGATCCGTCCGATCTCGAACATCACATCTTTTAAGGAAATACGGAGAGCTGCGGATTAATTTAACAGAAACTTTAGATTAGCTTTAATAGCTGCTGGGCTCCTGGAATTATCAGTAGAAAATGTTTGGGTCAGAATAGCCAAGATAATCGTCAAACGAGTGTAAATGTACTTTAAAAAATTAAATAAATTGCTACATGTCCCATTGTTGAAACTATTGGGCAGATTTCCAGCGATCATAATCAGTCTCTGAGTTTTCCAAATTCGGCCAGTGATATCAGTCGTAACACTTACATTGGAGGAAGTCACCTGACCGTTACACAGTATTCTTTCCCCTTTCTTTCGTTAAACAAGAAGGAAACGGAAATCTCCTAAAGGCCATGCAAGATAATGACATCGTGTAATCTGTTTAAAATCCATGGGCATAACATATCATCTTAGATTGCAAACCGAGCGCTAGACATGACTTAGTTTTTATCACGGATGTTTAACTGACGATGCAAACACAAATAGCTACCTTTAGCTAGAATCAATCGTATCTTGAAGATAATGAGATAAAATAAATAATTTTCAGTTCTTGACACGAAACACGGATATTGATAACTTAACAGACCCCAAACATCTTTCAAAACTGCACTTACTGTGTGAAAATAAAGCAGCAATTTATTGTGCTGTTTTTCATGCTACGTAAAACTCTATTGATACTAAAATATTTACTGGACACAATTTTGAAAGGATTGTCATATGAATGGCTTGACTCATGGAAAGTAAACCGCACGTTCCCGTAGATTCATGAGCTGGAAGACTCGTTTAAAGCACTGAAACTTGCCTTGACATCTGGTCACGTATTGACTTTGCCTGTGCACCTTTAGCTGGATTGTGCATTTCGGCCTTTATAGTCTGTCAAGGAAAGGAAATTTGAACTGCTTCTGTATTATATATTTACTCTAGTACGGAAGCCAGTAATAAAGAAAAAGTTGTGGTTTGTTTTCTTAAAACTAAACAGACAAATAGGTATGATTTCCTCTTTCAGTAAAAGCTTCTCAAAATCTAAATGAAACTAATGTTCTGCTCGAAAACAGTTATTAGCTATTATCAAGGTATTAGATAATTTTCGTAATCCTCTCTATGGTTATAAATTCCTTCTTAGCACCAATTATGCCTCACTGAGTTGGTTACTTAATTTCAAAAATCCAGAATATAGCGGTTACAAGAACATTACATGAAGATTTGGCATCGCAAAAGATTTTCTCATGGAAATACTAGTTCAAGCAGAAAGGGGGCCTCAAAAACATTGATTGAAAGCTGAAGAAACAAAACATGGTTTTGAAGTCCTATTATTTACACTTGTTCACATATATTGCATAATATCTAAGGTAGACCACGGAGCAATAAAAAACCGAGGATGGTTAAAATAGAGGACTGTGCAATGAGAACATTAATAACATTTATGGAAAACCTATTTAATAAACAAAGATAGCATTTATTCCGACAGTAAAAACGCATTGGGCTCCGCGGTATTCACAGCACTTCAAGATATGATACCTATGGATAGCCGACAATGGAAAAGGCTTCAAATGGCAAATTCAGTTGTTTAATATTACGTTGATTAAGTCAGATGGTAAATATCTTTTAAAGTATAAACTGAAACTGCAAGTCATTAAGAGTGCTTTTCTTAACTATTCAAATTTTCTAAATTTGAGCAGTAAAACTGCAAAAAATGACCGGTATGTTTATGACGATCATTTCTTAGAAATTCCAAATACTTCCAAGGACAATAGGATTATTGAAGCATTTCGACCTGTAAAGCTTATCCTACACTCCCTATCATGCAGGAGTTACAATAACCTTAGACATCCTCTATTAAAAACGGCAAACGAAATATATCTATCATTCAGACTATTATTAAACTGAGAAATCAGAAAGGTATAGTAAATTTTCTTCATCTATGTATTATGTATTATTACGTTTATTAAGCCCACCAAAGTATCTTACACTAACAATTTATTTTGAATTTACCTCATTCACAAAGACATCGGCGTAATGTTTCAAGAATCAATAGGTTTAGCGCAATTATTTTGTTTAAAAATTATTCTAAATTATGATACGACAGTCCTCACAAATTTATTTTATGAAAGTATAAAGAATTATAGTTTATCTGTAAAAGTATGAATTTGAGTTTCTGTGCGCGTAACACGTTGATGAAAAGGCTCAGAACTATGAAATGCTGCATACAGCTTCCTTGGAAAAGACGCCTACACACACTTCCCTGTTAATGATTTTAAAATCTGATTTAGATTTGATTTAAATTTAATCTGAATGGAATTTTTTTAAACAGATTTTTCTCATAACTTTGCTTAAAAATCAAATTAAAAATTTTAGGATGCAGCATTTTTATCTCTCTGTTTTCATTGGATAGATCACGGTCAAATGATGTTTAATCCGAATCTCTAATGTATTTCACTTATTTTATCAGTTTCAAAGCTTTATCTTTTGGAATTGAATATTTCAGTAATTTTTGTCATTTTTTGCAAACGACTAAAATTGTATTCAGATTGTATTCAGTGCCACAGCTTTCAACTGAATGCTCCTTGTTGCTCAATGTCTCGTTTGTTAATTAACGAAAGGTTCTTCTCAGTCGGAGAAACAGTGCTAGCAAATAATACGCAAATCTAATAATTCTTTTTAGACACCGAAGTAGCATATGATTTCAAGTCAAACCGTGAGAATCTACCTGTTAGATTTTACGTCAATCTGATATTTTTTTCTTCTGTGATACATTGTTTCAAATATGAACCGTCGTAAAAAGCGCACATTAAACTCCTTTTTTTAGTTAGAAATACTTTGAAATACTGATACTTTTACCTTGCAAAGGGCTTAAACCCAAAAAATTTGGTAAATTACGTAATAAATTATTAAATACTTATATATCTGGTTTTTTATTTTGTTTTCAACATCTTGAATTGTTGATGATGTTTTCACTTAAATGGTAAATTCGACTTCTTGAAAAATGTAATCTGTAGCAGAATACAGAGAGCATTTCACTCTGTTTTAAAATGAGAATATTAAAAACACATTAATTAGGCACTTTTCTAAGTTTTTTTTTAATCTATTACGCTACTATTTCATACATCTAGTCAAACGCTGCAGAGCATTTGGTTTTTGCTTGATCTATTACATTACTTTGCTTGGAAATAGCAAGCCTCACCTTATTCATGCAATACTAATTTTCCAATTTTCCCCGAAAACTTATTCGCCTCAATTCAATGGACTTTCACAAAATTTATATATTTTCTGGAAGCACTTTTCTTTTTCGCCATTTAAAGAATGCATATATTGCTGTATATTATGTACATGCGAACCGTAAACAAAGCTGATAAACACTAGAATACAGGTTATGAATATTTTGATAACTTTTATCTCTCTCAGTTAGCCGTCTTGAAATCCAGATCGATTGTTTATGATTTCATATATTGATTTAAGCAATATACTTACGTATGGTAATATTTAGTGAATACTTACTGTTGTTATTATTGTATCCTTTATTCTTTCATATTCCTTCTTAGCGATTCTACTTAAACTCAGATCGTAAGTTTCAGCTAAATAGGTGTGTTTCGTTCAACATGGTGTTGATTTCATTTCAATTCGTTTCATCAGACCAGACATTTCCAAAATGTTTGACTCACCTACTAAGAAATGTACCATAAAAAGAGTAGATTCTGCAGCAATTTGGGTTTCACGGGTTTCAAGCCGGAAATATTTTTTTTTTGCTTTTTAAGCAGACTGAAATAAATTTTGCTGAGAATACTTATACTAGACTCGCATTTAATTAAGCAATCATAATTTAAGAAAGCAAGAAAATATACCTCCCCACGCACCTTTCTTGGGATAACACTTGGTAGAACCATTCATTGAAATAAAGCGCTGATTATCTGTGCTTACTAAATTAAGAAAGTTCTAATCCCTTGAAAAGGAAATTTTTCTAATTTCATTGAACTATTGTAACCTAAAATTAAACATATTATTTGCATTACGCTGAAGTTTCTTGATTAAACTACAGTACAGAAAATTGTGCCCTTTTTCAAGTCAAAAAGGCAATTTTCCCATAATTTGATTTACTGCAACTTGTAATTTATACAAATTAAAATTGTAGGCTACTTTTCTTCTCATATAAAATTAAAAAGAAAACGCTTTGATTTTATTTCTCTCACTACAAATTTAAAATTAGTAAGACTATTAACCAGCATCGCGTAAAGCATACAGTGAGTATATCAATAACATAAGAAGAGGCTTGCGGTGCTATAATTTGAGAGAATAGCTAGTATCGCATTATATTCCGTTATGCACAAGATTTTTTTTTCCATAAACGTAATAATTATGTTCTTCCTGAAAAGCGCTGTTTAGAAACGAAAACAATGTAATTAACTTAGCATTAGAAAGAAACGGACCAGAGAATCCTCTTTGGAATTGAGGTTGCACATCAGGAATTAAAACGGTAAGTATATCAGAATAATCAACGTATTTCCTTTCATCCTATAGTACGTTCTGCAGTCTAAAATGCATTTTAGTGCAATCTTCAGAAGTAATGATTTTCATGGTTCCCTGAAAATCGAATTAAAAATTAAAAGGATATGAATTTCGAAGCGAATGAATTTCAGAACTACTCAAAAACTAAAATATTATCCTGAAGCCCAAGATTGTGAAGGAAAAATGATGATAGAAATTATTTTTTCTTATTAATCTTTGCATATTAAACGAATGACGTTTTCGCGTTTTCTTTAGCTTAAAATGTTTTTCATTCCAGTTATCTAAAACCTTGATGATTTAATAGACAAAACAACAAAGCTAAAATGTTTTCGGATAAAACACATTTTAAAAAAGAAAAGTTTTCTTTCATTCCTTTCCTCTTCAACATGGGAAAGAAATAAAGAAACAGTAGCCATTTTATCCGGCACCTAAAACTTAATAATAAGAAGCGGTCATTCACTAAAATGTATTAGGCTACGAACATTAATAAAAAGTGACATAACTGAATTAGCGTATTAGAAGATAAACCAGGTAAGTGTGTTTAGATTTATCTGGATTTGCAGTTTAATCGCATGCATTCTGACATGATTAAATTAAAGAGCGAAGATGCATGAGAAAGAGCAACAGAGAGTAATAGAATTCTAATACTAATCTGATCAAACGTATATTTTCTCTCACACACACAAACACGCACATATATGTATACATAGATAGACAGAAAGCTGGATAAGATATGGATAGATAAATGATGAGCAAACATAGCTAATATAGAACTAATATAGAAATACGTAGTTAAAGAAGTGGGAAGAAATACTTTGATATGCAGGTGTTGATTAATCGATTGATAAACAGATATATAAAATTAATTGTAATATAAAATGAAACAGTAACAGAGGATGTAACAAGAATTCTTACAAATTAAAAAGATACAAATAAAATACCATAATAAATGGACGAAATCAGCTGGAAGTAGATAACAGTGGCTTATCAAATTCAGGAAATCCTCAATAACCAAATTTCAACATATTGCATTACTAAAATAAACAAACTTTTAGAAAGCAAGACAGTAATAGATTAGAGATGTGACGTGAAATTTTGTTACGTAGACAGACTTGAAGAAATAAATATTTAAATTTTTGATCGCAAGGTCCATACAATAGCAATTACAAATGAATGAAAATAATCTCATTTCTCAATTTTTGCTTCAGTCATCCTTTCGTTTGAGTAATCGTTTGTCATAACAAGGAGCTTCTCAGAGCATCTTTAAAGCTTGAGGCTGCAAATGGCGTCAGATCACCGAAAGGCATCTTTATTAAGTATACTGTGACTTGGACAGATTAAGAATAAATAAAACCTGTTTAACATAAAAGCTTATTCAAGCCATAATTGAAGTGGATTGAATAGGATCGCGGTCCAAGTCCAGTTAGTTAGTTATTTCTTAGCCTTTATAAAATCACTTTCTCCGGAATCATCAGCCTACATTATGTACTTATCAACAGCATGTTATATTCTTTGCTAGCATAAAATGTACGCGACGTTAAAAGATTGTTTAGGGAATTAGCACTAAGTCTTTTAAAGTACTATGACATCAGGAGAAGGAGGTATAGAAACCTTTATTAACTAAAGTAAAGTTTAACAGTCGGCACCAACTCGTGCTTAGAGAAGAAAACCCTTTTGACTTTAAATTAAAAGGTAATGGATAACTTACAACTGATGAAGTTTAAGTATAGCCTAAGGGCTTTACAATTTAATTACAGTGCAAGCTGGCTTTGACCCAAATCATCTCAAACGAGCCTAATGGCAATAATAACTCAACGCGTAGAATTCTATAGCTATAGAATAAAAGTTAGCAACGTGGCCTTCAAGCAGGTAGAACACACTCTGATTTCACCCTTCAAAGCCATCCTTTAAATACTTTCTTCTTTCTACCTAATTTTAAATATTGCGCGTCTTGGAAATTTGCTTTCTGTCACGGAAATGAAATGAGGTTTGATATGAAAAGGTACTTTAGCTTAAATTACATGGTTAGAAAATTAAATGATACTCTACAAACTTCATCATTGGTTAAATCATCAAAATGAAATCTTGGCGAAAACTTTTAGCCAGTATTTCTGCTGTGTTTGCAACTACAGCAATTTGGGTACGCTAAGGACGACCTCTTTATAAGCAAGACCTAAAGTTGATTTATCGGAAAGGAAGGGCCTGGTTGCAGCAACATTTCCAAGCTCTCATTTTTAATGGACTTTTTTATAAGTCCATTTTCGTTCATTATACCAGAAAAGATCCGCTGGTCTCCTTTAGGGGGTCCTTTAATTTTAAGTAATTCAATCAAAATGTTTTAATCACATTGCTTATGGCTGCTGTTTTCTGGATAACTACACTATGAAAAAAGTTTTTTGTAGTACGTAACCAGGCAAGCCTTTGTAATAAATTACGCCTTCTAAGAATGAAATCGGCTTTAAGTTTCTAACTAGAAATGAATGACGTCCTAATAAAAAAGGCGGATTTAATATACAAAAACTACATTATTTATAGGACATGGAAAATATTTTTACATACTTACAACAAGCTTGCTTTCCAGCACCGCTTTCTTTCGATGAAATTCGTAACCAGTTTTCAACATATCTTCCTGTTGAAGTTTTTTCGTTGTTAGTCTTTCTAGGATTCTCATTTCGGATTTTTTGGGGACTTGTAATAACACTGTTATGAAAAATAGAGAAGTTTTCAGCAGACCAGCTAGATCGAGAGAGTGGCGATTAATTGTCTTCTGTCAAACATGCGTCCTCAAATTTCTTTACCAATCTGAGGAACTGTTGTTTGATTGGGTCACTTCCAAAGATGACACAAACCTTCATGTCTGTGCGCAAAACTCTCCATTCATATAATGATTTTTCTCTGGAAAATCTTGCCATTGCTTTGCGCAACGTTCCATGTCGTCTAAGCTTCGAAATGAACCGGCAGTGATAGCCAGTCTTGCCAGGTCAAATCAAACTCGACGTTCTCAAATCGGAACATATGCTTCTTTTAAGTATGAAAAATGTTTTCAAATTTATTTTTGGAGGCATATTATATCCGGCACTCTTTTTGGGACACCCCATATATGTATAACTTAAACAACTAGGTAAAAGCAAATTCAAAAGGCAGTTACTCATACAGGAAAGACGTCTACTGTTTTCATTTATGATTATATAGCTAACTTTTATGAAAATGCTTTAATATCCGAAAATTTTATAAAATATATAAAGTTCAAAAGGTACTGAAGCAAAATCATATTTTCATACTTACAATTACCTTTTCTTTAACTGCTTATTCTTTAAATCTGAACCGATAACTTATTTTCGTAACAGTAATGTCAAAGCCTAAATGCGTAGAAGTGAGAAATAAACTTTTCTTTTCATTTTTCTTGGTTGCAGATTTGTTTATTTCCTGAATTACTGATGATTTTGATTCTCATTTATTGAAAATATCAAAATTTATTTACTTTGTTTACGCTTTCTAATGAATAAACGTATCAAAATTTATTTACTTTGTTTACGCTTTCTAATGAATAAACGTATCAAATATTTAATATTTTCTTTATATTACTTTTGTAGGAAAGGATAAATCTTTGTTTCTGTGAAATAAGATTTAGCGGCTAGAATTTTAGCACAACCCAAGTCAATTTTCTAATCTAACAGTCTTTGAAGTAAATCAAATGCCAGATTGATCAGAATTGTCTACTGAACTTAGAAACGGAATAAAATGTTTCAGAAATTATTTCAAATTATTGTTTTATTTACATTATGGCAAAGCACACGAGAGCTACCTGCCTAAAGGAAGGAATGCATCCGGGGAGAATATTTTAAAGAATCTGGTTCGTACTTACTTTACACAGGCAAGAAACCCCAAAAGCTCTCATATAGCAGCCCTTTCTTCGGGATTTGAGCCGCGTTTAACTACCACTATTCAGAAATTTTACCGCTTTGCCGCTTGTGAGTGCATAGTGCGAGAGACTGTGGTAGATTCGATATTTAACAAATATCGTAAAAGATACTCCTGAAAGAAAGAAAGAAACTGGCCATTTCCATAGAAGAAAGGACTCATTACGACCGGCATTGCGGGGTGATCCAAAGGTAGCGTACATTATGCTTTCAAAAACTGTAGAAATTCCAAAATGGATATTAATGGTGAATTATTTCAACGGATGACATCCCTATACTAATATAAGTCATATATTACTTGACACTTCAGTTGTTAGATTTGAAAACGTTTGTTTAGTACAAGACGGAGATGCCTTTTTCCAAAGCAGAAGAATTTTTATGACTGAATATTATTTTGTAACGCATTCTTACGGAGAAGTTGTTGTAAAGATCTCTCGAAATGTTCGTAAACGTAACAAGACAAAACATTTTCCTCTTGCTAACATGATTTCGAGTCATCAGAAGAAATGAAGTGGCCACCCATTCCTTCTGAGTTCGGACAAAATGGTCGAAGTCAGGATTAAAATATTGCAATCTTTAACAATGAGTACGAAGACGGCATCGCAATCAAATTTATGAGTTGGAAAGTAATGCTCAATCATTAATTTTCCTTCTGCTTGCGAAAACTCATCTCACTCTTGCACCAAACAAACGGTTTAAACTGCAACTGTTTCAGATTACGTATTACTTGTAACAGTATACACGTGTCACACATTGAAATAATTTGTCATTAATATCCCTTTTGGAATTTCCATAATTTTTAGAAGCTTGATATGCGAGATCTATTCGATTACAGTCTCCGAGGTACAAAAATAAGAAATAACCCAGGAATTCAATAGATGCATTCTAGAGAATAAAGAGCTCTTAACATTGGCAGTTTCAGGACTTATTTTAAAGGGTCCTGCTCAGAAACCATTGTCGTGTAAGCAGAACGTAGTAAATTGCTTAGAGTTTGCTTCAAAATGCGTAGAGTGTACTGTCTGACACCGCGTAGATGTACTGTGGACTGTTGAATCTATATTTAAGCTTTTTGATGGACAAAATAGGCAATACATTTCACGAAGATCAAATGCAATGTACGATCAATACAGCTTAGATCCAACTATCACCAAAACAAAGGCCTTCTAGTTTTGGAAATGCTTTATTTCTAAACGAGAAGGAAATCTGCTCAAACCTGAAGGGAGAAAATTAAAAAGAAAACCTACTGTAAGACGTTCCGCTACTTCCCGCTGCTGCTCAATTTTTAACTGGCTCTCTACATTTTTAACAATTTGAACCTTAGGAGCAATTTTTATATTGTTATATTTCTAGTTAGTGTTGCGCTTCTAGTACATTTTTAGAATTTAGAGTTATAACTGTACTCGTATACCTTTTTCTTGAGATTAGAAACACTAGAGTTAAATTTATATAGACGTAAACAAGTAGCATGAAATTATTCTAATTTATTAAAATAAATAATTGACACCCATATACATACCTTCGAGAAATATACAGCAATTAATTATATGATATAAATCGTGCCAGTCCAGTAGGTATTCATAATAAGGTAATTTTAGTTACGTGAAAAGTAAATCTGCCTTAAAAAATTGCGCTCTACTGAAAAATCAAATCAACTGAAATGGAGAAAGAGAATTCATATTCTGTGTTATCTATATGTGTGCATATTTGAGTCATTTAAAGTATTTATGTTTATGTAATTGTAACTATAGGTCTACGTCCAACGGTTGCGAAAATAAAGCTCGAGTGAGGATTTCTGTGGACACGGTGCATATTACAGCACATAAAGACATAAAAATAACATTTTCGTTGAAAACAATTGAGAGGTTTTTGGAAACAGCAAAGCATTATTTTAATATTCATATTCATTAAAAAATATATTCCACACCCAGTTAACAAGAGCAATCACATTAAATTATTAAACATCTTACGACTGTTACAGAATTATTGTATACAGCATTTTCAATTGCATGACTTTTGTTCGATAAAAAATAAATAGTCACGTCTTTCTTAAGTTTGCTTTATAAATTTAAGCTGTCATCGGATTTAAAATACTGTGAAGTCTCGTAAACGAGGAGAAATTCCGAAAAGTATTTCAAGATTTAATTTTAAAAACATAAGTTTTAATAGTAAAAATAATAGCAATACACAGGAGGTTTAATAGTAAGAGTTACTAAAAGTGCCAAGAAAAATAAATAAAAATCGTAATTTTCAAAGAAAATTTAATTAGTGAAGAGAGAATGGGGGCGTTAAATTTGTTTCCTTTCTGGATCTGCTACACATTAAAAAAAAGTTTTGAGTTTTACGACAATTAACATGTATTCCGCTTACATGATTTTTAATTTAATTAAAATACTCTCTACGTGTCACAATCTTGACTTTTTTAAGTTTACAATATAATTTAAATTTCAGCGAGTTTAAAAAACAGAAGAAAGAGACTAGCATATTATTTTATTAATAGTTATAATTTTTATTAATAAACAATTATTCATATTTGTTTGCTAATAAACAAAAGAGAGAGACTAGCATATTATTTTATTAATAAAATAGCATATAATAATAAAATTAAATAAACTTTTAAAAATTATAATGATTACGCAATCAAAATTAAAACCAGTACGAAAGACTTCACTAACGTCTAAGAAAACATAACTAACAGATATTATTCTGTCACTGAGAAGGTAAGCTTCGTTTTCGTAATGTTATTTCACATACTCATCGGGAAATTATTATAATTAGCCAGTAAATTATCTTCCCCTTTTTCTCTTTAACTGATATACTTTTATATGTGAAATTTGCAGAGAAAATTTCCAATTTATACTTTGAAGTGTTTACTGTTTGAACGGCAGAATCTGAAATTGACTTATCTTAGTAGTTCTTGGTTGTGTGACCACCAGGAGGCATTCAAACTTTGTACAATAATAAGACAGGGCCAATGGCTTTTGAAGAAAGCTGATTATGATACATTTTGATTTTGAAAATAAGGAAAAGTAAAACAGATGGGTAAAATAACCTTATTAAAACATTTAGATGGGCAAATATGCCCTGTGAAGGTACCCCAAGAATTCGCATCAGCTTTTTTTTTTTTTGAAGGGGGGAAGAATTTGTACACAACCGCTACCTCAATCTTTTCGTCACAGCGATCGGCACACAAATGAATGTCGCAGCCTCTTATACGTTTTTCTGCTTCATCAAATGTTTCTTTACCCGTGATTTCAGCCCGGAGTCCTTATTTCTTTGCTATAAAAAGAAGTCTTTCTTATTCTTCTATTTGTTTGTTATCTCTAGCTTAGGTCAGTTCCATTATATTTTTCTAGCACTTTCTCTTTTAGGGTCATCTCCCATCTGGATACATGTTTGACAATGTATTCATTCCGTAATTAACTGGCACCATAGTTTTCTGCAACAGAAATTTAGCTACTCAAAAATGAAATCACCATATTTCCTCGTGCCATTCCCCTCTTTTTTTTACTAATTTTACCCTCTGAAAATTGTGAGGGAAACATTAGGCAAATAATTTCATTTCCGGAAACAACGGTGACAGTAAGAACATAACAAATGAAAAGTAATCTTGGATGAACTATAGGTAACTATTATATTAGAATTTGTTTAAAAGAAACATACATTCCAATAACAATACGTATTAGGCACTGTAGTGTTAATATCATTAAAATATCTCCGT
The DNA here is from genome assembly GCA_000611955.2 of Stegodyphus mimosarum. Lineage (NCBI taxonomy): Eukaryota > Metazoa > Arthropoda > Arachnida > Araneae > Eresidae > Stegodyphus > Stegodyphus mimosarum. The sequence goes on along the minus strand of KK112714.1, from coordinate 63,572 downwards.
ATATACTTCCCTGTAACTTGAAACTTGCCAGTGTTTATTGTTCTCTCTGTCACTACTCAGGCCTCAAATCATCCATAAATCATTAAAGAATGCGAATGTGCAGCCGATTATAGTAGACTGAATATCAGTTCGTGTTTGCTTTGCTGTGATATGTCGGTTCTTGTATTAGGCTGGCATAAAGTTCAACAGTTAGAAGGGAACGGCTTCGCGGGATCTTCGCAAGTAATCTGTGAGAATTTTGTCTTTGTTGATAAGACAAAAGCAGTCGCTATTTGCGCGAATCCATTTTTAAATTCAGGAGAACCCGTTCTCTGAACGCATTGAGGAAGAAGGAAATGACATGAATATTGTTAAAATTTTCGGAACCTGGCGCTAAAATGCTGGGGTGGAGGGGAAATACTGTAATATAACAACAGCTGAACAAAAGGGATGTAAAAACCAACCACACATAGCACAAAGTTTGAAGTATAGCGTTGAACTAAACTGGTTACCATGTTATTAAAATCATGTACGCTCCGATTATTAGGAAACAGAGTGAGTCATTCAGAGTGGAGTGCTTTCCAAATCAAACACAACCTAAGCTGAAAAAACAAATTAACGCAGTTTTCGCTTTGTTTTTTAATTGTGACTGAAGTCGCACTTAAAGTCGTAGTAGCGTTCAAACTATGGTGCAAGAGGGAGTTTCATAACATACGCGAACAGTGATTGGAAAAAGTTTGAAAAAATAGCAAAAAACGTATTTAAAATTTTTGCAGTAGCTCAGTAATCTTCTTTCATTAAATGCCAATTTATTCGTCGGTATTGTCAAAAAATACTTTTTTCAAATTATTCTTAGTTACACTTTAATCTTAGTAATTTTAGACAATAATGATATGTATATCTATGCATCTGTATGTATGCTCCTATGTAACAGACTTTAATTAATAATTTCAGTTAAATTAGTTTTATATTCAGCACTTTCTTTCGAATTATTTCAAGAATTTGTAATCATCCAGATAAAATTCTGAAACGTGTTGAAAATTCTTCGGCTGTTCTTGTAAAAGAACAAGGAATTTTCGACAATTTTTTTAATATTTTTGTTATGTTATTTTAATAAAAACTTTTCTTTCAGTTTTGGTATATGTACTTATTGTTATTGTGTACTTACTGTTAGTACTTATTGTTATTATTGTGTGTATGTACGTATGTATATACGTAAATATATATACTACATACTACGTACACACACACACACATACATATATATATATATAAATAATATAGAATATTCACTTTAAAAATTAGCCCAAAACAGTAACTGTACATATTTATAAGATACATGTGGTTTGAAGTACACTCATGTCCATAAATTAAGAATAATGCAAAATCAGGCAGAGTTAGAAGGAAAACAAATTTGACTTATTTGTAAAGCTTATTTATTAAACAAAAGGTAAAGAGCAGGAAAAGATGCTATATGATTGATATTATTAAAAAAATTAGCGATTTATTCTCCCTGGAGCAAATTACAAAAAAAAACCTATTTACAAAAAACCAATATTACATGGTTGGTATGATTGTTAATACATTGTATGTCTCCCAGACGATGCAATATAGTCAGATGATGATGATGCAACGCCTAGACATGCTGAGTATCAAATTATCGATCTGATCTTGGGGGATATTACACCACTCAAAAAGCAGTGCTCTCCGAAGTTCCGATAGACATGTAGGAGGAGGTTCACGGGCTGCAACTCGTCGGCCAAGCATGTCCCACACGTGTACTACTGGATTCAAGTCCGGTGAGAATGCTGGCCAGTCCATACGGGTGATATCCTCCGATTGAAGGCATTCGCTTACGACGTTTGCACGGTGAGGACGGGCGTTGTCATCCATAAACACAAATTGTGCGCCCGCGCCCCGAATCAGAATGACGTTCCGATAGATTTGGTTTGTCATGGTTCCAATTTGAACATGCAGGTCAGTTCTGGAACCCAGAATAATTCCACCCCAAACGAGCACTCCTGCGCCACCGGAACGGTGTCGTTCAATGATGTTTTCTTGGTGGTAACGGGTACCTAGAGCTCTCCATATGAAAGTCCGGCGAGAATCAGACTGCAAGCTAAACCTGGACTCTTCGGAAAACATCCCACAAACCCACTGTTGCGGTGTCTACAATGCATGCTCTCTACTCCAGGCTAACCGCAGGCGACAGTTACTGAGTTGCAGTAAGTGGAACGCATTTGACAGGTCTACGAGTATATAGACCAATCTGCTCTAAGCGTCTGCACACGGTCTGCCTTGAAATTGTAGTACCAGTAGCTAAAGAGAGCTGACGAGACCTATCTGAGGCTGCGCTCCGCCTGTCTCTTTTGGCAGTAACTGCCAAATACCGGTCCTCATTCGGCGTTGTAACTCTGGGGCGACCTGTGCTGTAACGTCTACTCACATGACCATCATCTCGAAATCGTTGCCAAAGCCTGGAGATGACACTCTGGCCAATTCCAAGTTCGTCTGATACTTCCAGTTGGGTACGCCCACATTCTAGACGTTCGATCATTCTACCACGTAAAAAATCATCCAAATGCGTCCTTTGTGTCATAACTATTCGGTTATTGCACTGAAATGCTTATAAAGCGCCTGCGAACAATTTTACTTCTTTGCCTGTATTCCTTATATATCACTCTCTTACACTCTCATCATTGTGACGTACCATCGCTGTCATCTAGTTACTTCCTGAAATTTGCATGTGATTCTTGAAGATGTGTGTAGTGATTTTACAGGTGATATATTTATTTTAGATTTCGATTTCCGCGTGACTCCGAATTATCCTTAATTTATGGACATGAGTGTATATAGAAATGGCATTTCTTGTGTTCATATATATATATACACATTTCACCGAGCAGGCTAATGGATGGCAGCAATGTTATCCATTTTCACTCTTCACAGCTCTTTTTTTTTTTCAAATTTACTGGAAAATTCTGCACGACCCTAAACATATGCACTAATCTTAAAACAATATTCTGTTAGAAAAAATATATTCGTTAGTACTGCTAAAATCACGGTATCAAGACAATAGTCAAAGGCGTGATACCGGATATGACTATAGCCAACATCCGCTGTAAACGCCTCATCAAACTGATTTCCAATTCCTAACAATACATCCATCTCCTTAGCAAAGCAGTTGATCAACTTCGTACACATTATTAAAGCAGTATAAAAGTCGAAAAGACAAAATATTGGCATCATAAATTTTCAGTCTAAATTTAAAATCCGAATAATGTATTTCCCCTTCTGTAAACTTGTTTACTTGAAAACTTTAGTGCATACACGAAGTCTATTTTTTGAATTTGCTTATTTTTAGCCTTTAGTAGCTTTTCGTCACAGTTGTTGTTTACCGTATTGAAAATAAGATTGCAAAGTTAGTTAGAATTTACTTCTAATTTTCATTTATTCTCTCCCCTCTCTCCTATAAGCGTACTGATTGGAGCTTCTTTTTTTAACCTTACATATTGA
>KK112714.1:16215-60056 GCA_000611955.2 Stegodyphus mimosarum | reverse complement strand
TCACTGAGCAGTCCGAACCTGTTAAGGGACAAAGCTCGACCCGGAAAGTGATGTTAATACTGGTGAAGGTATCGACTGGAAATATATTGTTGATCTATAGAAGCTTAGTGTTTTTAGTCTAAGCCTCATAAACATAAATGATCGGAAGCGTTAAGGTAGAGTAATAACGTGAGTACCTGAATTTTTGGAGCTTTGTTGCGCAAGGCAGTAAAATCTAACAAGAGAAAGCTTCCCACTTTCTGATATCCAAATAAGAAGGGGTCTTGGCGCGTTATGAAAAATCGTTTCATATTAAAAACAGCTGGAAAAAATTTCACTGACGACGAATCGTGTTCAATGCTTGCAGTGAAAGGCTTGATTTTTCTGTGTTATTAATGAACTATTTTAGGTTAATCACCTACATGATGGCCCTATGATTGCCCATTGGATCTCAAGTATGGCAACTGATATGAAGCAGATATTCATCAATTACCTGCAGTCCAATTTTTGCATTTGACCGAACAAACTGCACAAAAGTGTGGGCAGCTAATATGCATATATTGATTATACTCTCTCCGCAGAAGTAGTAGTTCTTGAAAGAATTCTTCGAACAACGTGGAGCGTTGATTCTTCGAGCAAGTTATTTGCAATATTTGATGGCTTTATATAGCAATAACGGAAAGGTGAAGTTGTATTAACATGGCACAATCTATGTTTGAAAAGTATAGGGGTGCAGTTTTCTTATTAATGAAATTTGCATCACACGTGGTATTCGTCAACTACAGGCTCTGCGGTAAGGAAAGGAAGTACCCAAATAATATGAAAACGACGTTGATAGAAACCTAGAGAACCTTTCCAAATTAGTTTGAATTTAAAGTGAGAAATTAAATGTATACAAATGTATCTACTCTTCCACGGAGATTAAAAGCCTTTCGAAGAAAACTGACGTGCTAATTGTCACCGCACTTAGTGTCAACATCTAAAGGTTTAGTGGTAGATGTATAGACTAGCAATGATTGTGCAGGGTAGTTTTATTGGCAACATCTTACAGCTGCGGATTTGAATACCACTGAGCAATGCTGCTTGCAGTTGACGCCAAAATCTTTAAATAAATGGAATTGTAATTTGCAACAGGAACATGTGATTGGATATAGCATTACGTCGGCCGTCCATGAAAAGCTATTAAACGAAACTTGTCCCTTCAGTTCTGTTTCAAGTTAGAGCTATCTTCTTATTCTGTAATCGTGTCACTGTGGTCTCATATTTCAAACTCACTGAAAAGCCACATAAGTGGTCAGGCCAACGGTTATTAAAGAAAAGCTGTGACAGAGTTCGATGGTTTAAGTTAGCTAACTGCAGGTTAGAGAAAATATCACCATTTAATTAATTAAACGTTTTTTATTAATGCGAAAGTTTCACAGATAATAATGACAGCTTAATGGAATTACATTGAGAAGGGGACTATGAGCAGGATGAAAAAAATTAGGTGATATGAATTCAATGAGGTGTGAAGCAAATTAGAGAAAAGGTCTAGTGCTGCCATCTAATATGTTGTCTTGTAACTATAAAGTTGGACTAAATGTCTCAATTTACGTAGTGAAATATCCTTCTCTTTATCTCATGTAAGCGTGATTTATAACAACCTAGACTTCCATGTTTTTTTTATATTCATGTTAACAAATTCAGTCTGGGATTTGTTGTATTTCACCTAGATGAAAAGCGAAAATTTTTCAACATCAAAAAGGGCGAAAGTTGGATACTTCACACTAGAAAAAGTGAAAGAGAAGTCATATTTTAAAAATGTAAAATTCTTACTCGAAATTTTAAGAATAAAAGCTATCAAACTAAACTAAATTAATGAAAAGCCTTTTTCGTCGATTACTGAAAACAAAATAAATTTTATTCAAAATGTGTAGAAGAATAGAAAGTATATAGTATGTTCCTAACAATACAATTAGAAAATACACCACATGTATTTTGAAACACTCGCCCAAGCAAAACGTTTATGAATCAGAAGATGATAGCAACTAATTTAATTGACACTTCATTATTATTTTTAATGACTGACTTGTCAATTTCATAAAGGTGAACATAAAAAAATTATTCCTTCCAATTTTTCTCAAGCCACATGAAGAATGATGCAGTGGAAATTTTTCAAAAATAATTTCACTACTGCTGGAAACTGCATGATTCTTCTGCGTTAAAACTGCCTAACAAAGAAAATTAAAATATTGCCAGCAGTGAAACATTTCAGATAAAATTTTAGAAGTATAATAATTTTTATTTAATTTTTTATTACTTAAAACTTTTACGTAATTAAGAAAGCAAATCAAAGCAATGGAAGGCTATCTTTCGTTGCGTAGAAACGTATTAAATAAATATATTACTTTAATATAATTAAATTAAATATGTTACAGATCTTAAATTTAATTTTCTCACTGCTGGCTACAAAAATAAAACAGGAGTTACAGTTTAGGTGTCTGAAAGCGGAAAGGTACACCATGGCTATCTGCTTTTTTAATGAATGCCGTTGTGAAGGGCATTTTTGCAATGGACCTTAAGTATCCAAAAACACAAGAAATATATTTTTTCTGCTAATCCGCTTACTTAAATCTAATGTAGCATGAAATACGGGCGTTATGCAAGCAAAAAATAAAAAATATTTCTTTCAGCTAGAGGGCACTAAGTTATAATACGTAATTATTCTGTTAATTTAGAATTCAGCAACAGTAATTTCATGTAAAATTAAAACATATGAAAATGTTAAGTTGAAAAATAACTGAAGTCTGAAAAGCGCTTTCTTTGGACCTTGCTGTAAGACATTTAAAATTTTTTTCCTGAATTGTAAATTTAATACAAAGCTGTATTTCCAACAATAATTTCTCTTGGTATTTTATCACGAATAACTACATAACTAATTACGCTAAAGAGCTTAAGGGTGGAATGCTTTAAGATGGAAACTATTTCATCCTTACGCTTTGATATGAGCCGAATCTCGAATCCTCGCGCAACCCTCCCTTTCAACCACTATAAAACGATCCCCGACTCGCGACCGGTACTGTGTCATTTTAGACCTCAACCACTGCTCACTTTCTGACAGAGGTATGGATAACGTATCAGTTAGCCTTACCAATTTTTAAAAGTACATTAAGTTAAAAAGTGGTGAAAGTTAACTGCAAAAATTGTGAATTTTTACCAGTTTCTGTTTGTTTTAGTTGGCAAGTCCTATCTAGTTCTTTTATGCGAAACCCTTTGTGTAATCTTGTAGAGACATTAGGTTATTTCGAAGCAAGAGAGATGAAAAATGAGAAATGCCCTCGCCGGGACTCCAATCACGGACCTCTCGAATACGCGCCGAGCGTGATGACCACTTCACCATGAAGGTATGCTAAGACAGCGGGAGAAATACCTTATACATTCCTCCTTTTAAAAGGCGACTGGTGGATTAGGAGACCCAATCGCTGACTCCTGATGGTGGAGAATCAACATCCACTACCTTTTTTAGTTCGGGCGCCACTGTAGAGATATTAGGATTTTTTGGAAGCAGGAGAAGAGACAAATGAGAAATGCCCTCGCAGGGACTCGAACCACGGACCTCTGGAATACGCGCCGAGCGTGCTGACCACTACACCACGAAGGCATGCTCAGAAAGCGCGAGAAATACCTAATAACTTAACTAGTATTATCATCCTTTTCATAATTCTGATTATGGATTTTCAAATTATTAAAAATCACTCGCATTTTAGATGCAGTGCGGAAAACTTCATTTGCTAAACCCGGAAATCAGCTGTAATTTTAAACAATTAATTAGATTAGTAAACTGATTTATAAGCAGACAGCAGCCAGAAAACTTAAACAAAAATTGATGTCACTGAAGACTGAATTTCAGATCTCATAATAAGTAATCGGCTGATTTAAAATGTTCTAAATTTTACGCGTAAGTGGAAATCCATCTTCATATTCAGTTTGAGGAAAAATATGTATACTTCTATCAAAAGATTTTGAAACTTTATTAAGCTAACTATGAAACTCTGCCTTACAAATAACAGCAACAAGAAAAAAACTATTCACAAAGGCCGTGGAGGCCTGATTTTCCTACATTTTAATAGATTATAAACTATTGTATGCTTTTCTTATTACTGTAAATTTTGTTCAATTTAAACTTTGCATAGCCTATATATTTTTATTTCTAAGCAATCATTGATTTAAATATTTGAAAATGATTGTTCTTTACTTAACAAAACACTACTTCCTGGGTAACTTCCTGGTTTCCTAGGTTTCATTGGAAATGATGAAAGAGCTGCAGATAGAATCATTCCGAATTTCCTACCTTACGACCTAAATGCATTTTGATTTGCCAATTTCAAATTATATTTTTAAATATTAAAATTTAATTCCCTATTACTGCGTTCGGAATGTTGAATTTTATTTATGTCTGCTTTATCCCCCTCGGAATCTATCCTAAAGTGCTGTATATACAATTCTTGTGTAAACTATTGAATAATTTATCCTTTTCTGTATTTAACTTTGATCTAGAGCAGTTGTACAGTTTTTCTTATACCTGTATTCCTACTGCACTACTTGTTTGTGCTATTACTAAGTGCCGAATCACGAGTAATACTATAAACAGGATAAACTTAAATCATGAAAAGATGTAGAGCAATTAGGTTATTTTTTAAGAAGGATACGTAAAAAATGTGCGGTGCCCTCGCCAGGACTCGAACCCTACCCTCTCGAATACCCGTCGAGTATGCTTTCAATTACACCACGAAGGCATGCGAAAGACGGGAGAAAAATGAAAATTAAATACAACAGAATCCTTTGCCTGCAATCTAAAACTGTTGGCTGCATAAAGCAAAGTAAAAAATAATTATAACTACATCTTTGCAAGTTGCTGGTTTAAGTATACTTATGTAAATATTTCCTATATCAGAAAGTATTACAATATTGGCGTTTAAAAGACTTAGTGCGCTACTTTACTCTGGTCGGTATTCTAACTACACTTTCTCTGCAAATCAAATACATTTACGGAGGTTAAACAAAATCTCATTTTTCAGTATTTTTGGGAAATTCTTCTTTGATCTTGTGACAATATTGTTAATACGAGTTGCGAAAGTAAGAGTTGGATCAAGTATGAAGCCTAGACATTTAGAAGACTAAGAAACTTTTCTAGATTTACTGTTAAATTTTATCAATAGAGCTGTGACTGGACGCAGTTATAGATGATGAAAACCTTACCCTGTGATTTCCAGGATTCATAATGGGTATACCCCAGAATTCCCATTCAGATTTTTTAGAACTGTAGTGTTTTGTTGTTAGGTACTTGTGCCTTATAACTGTTAGAAATGGTGGTCAACAGGACTAGATTTATCTGCATAGAGGACGAGCTCAGCATACGGTATTACCAGTGTTGCGGCGAATGCAAGGTATTACCAGTAATTTAGCTGTTTTGCTCTCTGAAAATGCGAATAACGCAGGCCACAGCCTTCGAAAATCCTTTTAATGAAACAGAAAGTCTTAATGTTATTTTCTTACATTTCACTTGAATTATTTTTCTGATAAGGAAATTACCACTCTAGCTGAACACTTTTTCTCAGATTGCACGCTCAGCACGAAAAGGAGCTCAGCTTTTGCTTCTAAATGTCGTCAAATATTTAACTCATGTAAACAATTCCTGCAAGAATGGAAGCAGTAATACATATAGCTTGAAAGGCCTTCGGATGCGTTCTGAATGAAGTAAAGCGGCAGGGTATTGCAGCAAGGGATAAAAGGCTTATAAAAAAAGCTTATAAAATCAGCTTATTATTTCAGGCTTATAAGAAGATACTTCGAGATCCCGTTCCATTACAGTGGCAATGTGCAAGTAATCCATTGCTATGTAAGTTATTCCTTTATGTGATTGCTTTTTAATGAATGTAGTCGCGACCACAAACTGACAGTCGTTCTACTTAGTAAGTAACTTTGCCATTTTCAAATTTAAAGAATACCTGATAAAGGGCATATTCAAATTATGTTCCAAACTCATTTCCTTATATAAAGACGATCTACTTTCTACTTTAAAAGTTATAATACTTTTGGACAAAACATAGCAATGATAAAATGAACTATACTGGAGCTTAATTAGGTACTGTTTTTAGTATTACTACATAAATGAAATTTTATGTTTGTTTTGAGCTTGTACTATTCAACGTAGAATCTAAATTTCCTTTTATTTATTTAGCTGCTAGAGCACAAGAAAGAAATATTAATCATTTGAATTTCTGCTTTCAAACTATCTAATATTAATCAGTATAAATAAAGATAGATCTTTGTAATGACTGGAAAACATTTTACATATTTCACACATTTTAAAAATCTGAAGAACATCTTTGCAGTACCAGTCTGGCTGCATTTTATTTATTGAACTAAAGTTTTAATGCTTTTAGAAGCTGAAATGAAAGACTTTAAAAAGAAATATAGACCTATAAGAAACTAAGTTTCCTCAAACTCCACGCTATAAGGGGTAATGCATTTGCGACTGCCTAACTCAGATTTTACGAAAACGCAAAGGCGGCGAGTGAACATTTTCTAACTTGACGCAAATTCTTTGAAATATCGAATCCCAGTGTTATCTGGCTTACATTTTAAACTTTAAAATAATGTTAGTAGGTAATGTGCTGATGCTATTTTAAAGTTTAAAATATAAAATATTTAAATAAAAGAAATGACTAATTAGGTCAAAGATGAAAAATCGTTTCACAGAGAACTTTAAAATGAAACTTAACTTATATTTCTATTGGCCCATGATAATAAATCAAGTTCGAATTCATCCTTTGGAAACCAAGCAAGCTCAAGAGGAGTTACGACTGCTTCACGACCTTACACACTCGGCCAACAATGGGTAAAGCCTTTAAGTAGCTTAAGCTTTATCAACATACCCATTACCTGTTGTTATAGGACGAAAATGCGTCTTACTGAAGACATATTCTTCTGCGTCTTCCTTGTTTCAGCTTATCTGAGGTAATTGTGAACTTTCCCTTATACGAATTAAAGGATGAAATTTTATACTGCTTTGAGAATGTTAGAATCGCTAATTCATATCTCGGTATTTCTTATTCTTTTTCAATTCCTCTTGTGAATTGTTTTAAATTATGCTTTGTTTTTATTGCTTTTGAATAATACTTTAATCAAAAAAAAAATATCTTAGAGGAACAGCATGAACGTTTCAAGAATTGATTTTCTTTCATGTTGTTCTAATTTATTCAGATTTATTTTAAATTAATAGTACGATACTTACCATACTTTCTGAATCGTAATCACTTGATACGTAATCACCCATCGAAATTAAAATTTGTTTCGAAACACATTTGTTTTAAACGTTTACTGGAAAAATAGCTTTATTAACCATTCGTAAACGGCATTTTATTGGAACTTCGTACAAGACACGTAGATTTCAACATTGGCTCTAACCAACGAGTACTCTCCTGAAATACCAAAATTAATGAAAAAACTGCAAGTTTTTAATTTTAATATGTTTGACTTCTCACAGAAGCATACATCTCAGTGCTGGCATAATGGAAGACAGGAAACGCGAGAAGTTGCTGCCCCCCCCCCGTTATGTCTCTTAAACTTTTTAAAATGTTCACTTATGAAAAAATTTTCTTGCAAAATAAATTTAAGATAAAACATCTGTAAACGAATTAATGGTAATAACTGAAACTTCTTTGTATTCTTCGACTAATAAACCCAGGATTGTTTAATTGCAATGTCCAAACGTTGCTACTAGGCCAAAACGGGATTTGGCGGTGGAGTGAACGCATATAATGTGTGAGTTGCTATAAAGACCTTAGCATCGATTTTCTTACTTATTTCAGAAAAGTAAGGAGTAGACTTTCTAAATAAACTGCCTTTAAATTTCTGTATAGCACTACTGAATTCGAGGCATATCCGTGACATGAAGCTCCTGGGCTCAACTTGATAACAGTCAGACCACCTGTAAATTCAAACGCTATCATAAGTATACTTGCAATCCTGGTACTTTCAACTCGTGGCTAAATCTGTATTTCGAATTTGCATCACCTAAATGATATTATTGAGCGACACAGCAATCTATGGTTTAAAAGACTCTGATAAAATATATTATTGCGAAGGAAATTACAATTTTGAAATTTTAGCTTGCTTGTTTTTCTATGAATTTAACCTTCTTTTTTTATGGAGTCAAGACTAGAATACGTCAATCTTTGTATAAATGAATACGTGCAATATACGGCCAAATGATTATTCGGATTAGCAGTCCCAACATGCTCTACACTGGATTCTCACGTATTGTTGATGCACTTAGTCACCCTAAATTATAATAAATTATCATATCACCCAAAATTACGATGGACTGTCGATTCAAACACATTCTGCTGAAATGTATTTAAAGCGAATTATACACAGCAAGATAAAAGAAGGTAGAAGAAAACGTCCTTAACCGAAAGCTGTATGATCTTAAAAAAGTATTCAATTCTTACTTATACTTTGCTAACTTTCTTTCCAGTAGTGGCAAACATCATTTATCAGAGATGAATATCTTGTGCCTTGTTTTAAGATCTAAACTGCATATGTGATTTCTGTTCAAACGGGATACAAATATAGATAAAACGGAAGCATAGTAACAATTCAGGGGGATCATAAAAAAGTCTTTCCCGATGTGTAAACCCCCAGCGGCCTATCCGTTTAACCAATAGGAATGAAATTTCAGATTTAATTATTTGAAGGTATGCGCTCGAGATTGTGACAATTTAAAACGATAGTGCTATCACGGTTATGGCTACAGTGACAACATTTCGAAATTTTTTAGTGGTCACATCCACTTTTTTCCTGCACAAGCTGATCAACGCACTGAAAAACCGCAAATGGCGTTGGAATGATACATGTATGACGAAACTTGCCGCCTTAAGTATTTTCGAAGAAGAGCATTGTAAAGGACCAATGATAGCACAAGCGAAGAGAAAAAAAACGTTTTATTGGAATTACAAATTTTCAAAGGGCCCACCTTCGCAGACTATAACGCATTGTATGCCGTAGATTGTCGACAACAATGACGAATGTAACATCGCAGGAATAATCTGTATAACTTTATGGCATCTTTCAGTTCTGAGAGATTTCGTCGATTTGTGCATACATTAGATTCCAGACAACCTCAGAACCAGAAATCCATCGAAGTGTGGTCGGAGGAGGGCGCTGGCCACGAAGCTGCAAAGTTACGGGAGATGACCCTATCTTGAAACGTTGAAAACTTGTAATTCCCATAAAAGTTTTTTTTTCTTTGCTCTCTTGGGTTGTCATTGATCCTTTACAATGTTCTTCTTTGCAAATGTTTCACGCGGACAATTTTAGTCATACATGTATCCTTCCAACGTTATTTGTGGTTTTTCAATGCGCTGATCACTTTGCGAAGGGAAAAAAGTGGGTGTTGCCATTCGAAAACTTCGGAATGCTTTCACTGTAACCGTAACGGTGAGAGCTTCTTCTTTTAAATCTCATCAACCTCGAGCTCATACCTTCAAATAACAATGTCTGAAATTTCATTTCGATTGGTTGAGCGGATAAGCCGCTAGGGACTTATGTATCGAGGAGTTTTTTTATGGCCATTTTGCACGTAACTGCACTATTAGACCTCCTTCTGCTGAAGTAGTAAAGAGAGAGAAGCACAGTAATAAAAAGAAACAAAAATAAAATACTTTTAAAATTTAACTCTATAACCTGTGACTGACAAAATGCGGAATTTATAAGCATGAATTAATTTGATTTTATAAACATGAAATATTTATAAACTGAGACTCTGAAATCCGTGGATTAGCATCTTTTAATGATTTACTGCTCAGTCTATGTGGGAAGAGGTAGTTTTTCGAGAATAATTTAGTAATAAACCTTTAGTAGTGATATTCCTCATATTATCTGAGTAAATGTTTGCGGTGGAAGTAGTATTTTACAACACATGGACACAGTTCCAGCGAAATAAATAATCTGAAAACAAGAATACCTTTCATACTATAAAATGGGTTTTAATTTATGAAGTCATCTTCTATTTTTCCTTTATTTCCAAGTTATAAAGTAACCATTTTTAGCAATGGAAACTTTGCTGATACAGGAAGTTAGATACAGGATAATTATATAAGGGGCTTCGTAATAAATATTAGTCTGTAAGCAACAAAATATAAATTTGCATGCTAAAAGCAAACGTACGTTTCTTTAAACCGGAAGCAGCGGAGGCCGCATTTTAATTACCTTGAAATACTTTTAGGATAAATTCATTGCGGATACTTTCATATGAAACAACTCTAGCATCCTTTCATGAAATGTTTCGACTTTTTTCCACATTGTGTCATTTTTTTTCTTTCTTAAACGAAATCTCATCATAATATTCATTTATTTATGTAAGTGCAATCCAAGCTATCTAAAAGTAAGTAGGAGCGTTTCAAATATGTGTGCTTATCTAGAATCTTCACTTTGCATTTCTTTCACTTTTAATTAGCAAAATCAATAGTTTCACCAATGTGTATTACTTTGCAAATAATCAATAAGCATTAGCATGTTAGTGCATTTTAATCGATAAATATTGACATGGTATTGCATTTTATGGATATGACTACAGTTTTGAATAGATACTAACAGAAAATGAAATTGAAGACAAAACTGTTTTAAATACAATTTTGCGCAGTTTGTAAAGTAAGTTGAAAATTGGTGTCTTTTTTTTAAGCGTAATGGAAAGCGTTCACAGAGCCCTATTGTACGAAACTTATTTCTATGGCATATGAATTTTCATATGAAAATAGCTGATCTTCAATTCTGTAACTATCTCGAATTCAGATAAATATGTCAAAATAGAAATGTAAAAATTGAATTTTGAGTAGATGAACACTTACTTGATACTTTTGGGTTCGTTAGCGGTGCGATAACACTCAGTCTGTAGCGGGATGATAATTTGTTTAACTAAATTCCATGAAACACACGACGACTAACCCGTAGCACGAATGTTGAAATAATAACAGTATTGTTTCAAGTAATTAAATGAAATCTAAGGACAGCAAACTACCCATATTATTTCTCCTTATAATAATTTAGAAGCATTTGCTTAAGATAAATAAAATCAGTGCATGCCACTTATTACTGATGATATTTGTAGACAATTGAACAATGCTAAGTCACAATTACAAATTGTAAACGGTTAATTTTATAATTCTAAATTCTTTCACTGTTTTCATGTTTTCAATAAGGGACAATGAATATTGTTTCGTTGAAAATTAGATTCGTTTTTGAAGTCTCACAGCAGTGCTGACACCTCTAAAATAAGTCTTGTTATTTTCACTCTACAAATTTCTTGTTCTGACAAACTAAAAATTACTCTCATTTCATTTGCTGGAAATATTTATTGCAATGGATCCTGCCCAGATGATCCAGTAGATAAATTGTCTTTAATACTCAAATCTTTTCTTTATTTAATGAATGCAAAAGTTTCCACATGATGTTAATTCGATCACGGCGCATGTTGTCATGATTGCACAGCATTTGTTTTCTGCATCTGATTTGAGACATTAATTCGAGAAATCCTTTAACGTTCTTTTTATGAAGCGAAACGCGTATAATGGAAATAGAATGGAGTGGAGGAAAAAAAGTTTAGCCACTTCAACCATCTGCCTAAGCTGGCGTTCCCATGATTACGAGGCAAATCGGGCAGTGAAAAATGGCCTTGAAGTTCCTGTTTTAAAGTAAAGGAATAGAGTAAGCTTTTAACAACTGTTTCAGATTTTAAAACGGTGTCTGAATGTGAAGATCAGATTGCAAAAGTTTACTCTATTTTAAGATTTTTTTGCATTTTTAATTCATTTATTTCTTAATTTTTAAAATGTCTAATGAGAAACTCTTTTTTAATGTGTTAATCTAGAATCTGATTTTAGTGCTACAAATTTAGTAAGTAATAGTGAGATATTCATTCTACTTTGACAATCTGAAGCAATATTTTTGTATGGCGTATAATATAAAACTTTCTGTCACACACCTTGACTAGCAGGACTGTAACAGAGTTAACTAGTAAGGCACATGAATTTATATGCGTTTTGGTATCTCGTTAATAGCATTATAACATGCCTAAGATTTCGTGCATGAGGCTTATTAATAATTCCCAATATTCTGTATAAATTTATTGTTCCTGGATTTTTATCATATAGTCAAGCCTATCATTACTTTGTAAGTTCGGATAAACATTCTTAATTTCTTTTGTTATATTATTTTAATGCACTAGATGTACCATTAGAAAAGTAGCGTTATTCCATTCGTAAATATTCACTTAATTATTCTATATATGAAAAGTATTTATTATAGTATAAAATACAGTCATTGGCATGTATTTACCAACTGAAAATCAGGAAACAGCCTTAAAAAGTGCAGAATTTCGACTTTTAATTCTTAGATTTAAATTAAAATTCAGTTAAGTTGTATAGTCTTCAGTAACTGTCTTACCTTCCGAGGAGCTCTTTTTAATAGGAATATACTAGGTAAGATGTAAATATTTCCGGCTTAATACATTTCTTAAAAAAAGAGGGAGAAAGTTAACTGTTTATTTTTCAGTATAGTCCCCTTGTATTTTGACGTATTTTTCATATATTTTAATAACAGATGTGTGCTCTTGAAAACTAAGCTGTAGATATGTTAGAAAAATGTTCCATGATTGCTGGTTTCACTTCTTTATCACCATTAAGCCTCTTACAAATCTCAGATTTTAGTTTAAAGAACGATAACAGTCACATAGAGCTCTATCTGACAATGTCAGTCTCTTGAAAGACACATATCTTTACGCTTCTTTATCCAAGACAGCTACGTTAATTCAGCATTATCATGGTGAAGATGAACTCCTTGATTCAACATTACACGTCTTTTCTTTTTAGTTTCATCGTGCAATACTTGATTGCTGATCTGTTGGTCTTCTAGGGACGCTTTCTTCGGTTTCTTCTCTCCATGGGTTCCCTCTTTATCTAGGGTTATTCATCTACTGTTACGAACGATTGTAAAACTGTACACTGACCCTGCATTACAAAGCTGTAACAGCCTATAACAATCGGCCCACTGTTGTTTCTAAACTTGCGACATAAGCTGGGTCACTCATCTTGCAGAGACCTTGTTCTTTTAAAGATTTCCATGTAGAATGCGGAAAACAGTTGTTTCGGAGAGACCCAGTCGTGCCAATATCAACATTTTTTCCTCGAGCAATGTCTTTTTTATTTCAAGGGCTCCAGTTAGCGACTTTCCCAAGGATCATGTTCATTAGTTTCTCTTCCTATGCGAAATCTTTTAGCCCATTCTTTTTCTGAAGAATATCGAGGAGAATCATCAGCACAAATCTATTAATATGTTTTGATTCATTAGGATTTGGACTTTTTAGTTAAAAATCTAATGACTGCACGGTATTCGGGTTCAAACTTTTTCCGAAAAACTTAGAAAGCACTTTATTCAAGTAATTGTTAAAAACTAGTTGAAGGGATTACGCTAACTATACCTTTAAATATACTTCCTCAAATACCGGTATAAAGAGAAAATGATTTCCAAATGAATTTTAAATGGCAGCATGGCAAACTTTACATCTTGCTAGGAAGCTTCTATGTTATTATGTATATTCTTTATTTCTTTGGTCCATTGTCATGGTTTTGAAATTATTGTAAAGACATTTTCTCACTACCATTTGATAGCTAACAGTGACAAATGAATTGCTGAATTCGGCTTAAAAATTTCATTTTAACGTTGCTTTACACTGTTTCTGTGCGGGATAAAATTATAAGATAACTAAAAAAAGTTGAAGATAAATGAGAGGGAAAACATCATTGTAAATGTGTGTAATTCTAAGAATTTGCTAAAGTACCTTTAAAAAATTTTTTATAATCTAAAATCTGAAGAAACAAAAAATATGAGACAGAATGTTTTGCCTCTAACGCTGCTCACAGAGATAAGTTTAAAACTGCATGATTTCGTTAACTGGGTAAAGAAGTGGAAGAACATTCTAATTTGGGAAGTTTTAGGAAAATAGAAAATACGCCAAGTAAAACGCAAGTGCAAGAAAATTATGAAGTTTGTGAACTTTAGTGTCTTAGACACATCTAGAGCATCATAAGTGCTATTGCCATAAATATATAACCCTTCTTGGTCTTCATTTGTATATGTTATAAAACGTGCAATATAAAGCTAGATGATACGCTAGGATCAAGCTTCACGTATGTTTATATACTATGCTGAATAGCCTGTCTACTATTAAGATAAAAAATAGTTTGAAACTAGCTAGTTCAAAATTATTTGCTGTGATGTTTGAGCAGTAATT
This sequence comes from Stegodyphus mimosarum, assembly GCA_000611955.2. Lineage (NCBI taxonomy): Eukaryota > Metazoa > Arthropoda > Arachnida > Araneae > Eresidae > Stegodyphus > Stegodyphus mimosarum. The sequence continues at coordinate 45,745 of KK112714.1, read as the reverse complement.
CAAACACTAGTTCTACGAGACTGGAGAAGAAATCGCCATTGAACAAATTCACTTTTGATAGAAAACCAAACTATGGGACTTTTATAAATTGTTTTCTGATCAGAAAACTTCGAATATAGACGGTGCAGGTGGGTTTCGTTCGCACTTGCATAATGTGCTTTCCACACAAGCATGTCTAATAAGCGTTCAAACTGTGATTCTTTAGGTACTAATTTGAGCAGGATTTTATGCATTATTATTAATTTTGCTAGCACCAAAATGAATACGAATGCTTTTTTTTAATTTCTTGAAACACCTTAATTCATATAAAGAAGTTCTGTGATGATGTAAATGCATGCTTTAGCAAGATAATGCATTCAGTCATGAATAAATATGCATAAAACAGTGACTTCAGCAACAAATACTGGAATTATTCCTTAGCCTTAGCGATTTCCTGACGTCAGTCCCATAGGATGTCAGCGCGAGGAATTCTATCCAGCACTATTTACCAAGTGACTGACAGCAATTTCCGATCGCTGCGCAGTTGAAACTTGCGATAACTCAAATGCAGGGGGACATTTTCTCTCAAACTTTGGAGATATATTTGAAAAGATGCTTAATATTATTTTTGAATAAATACAAAAAGGAAATTTTACATTAATTTCCCTCTTTCGAATTTATATCGACTTATTTTTATTGATTTAGATAGTAACTTATTATTCTGGTTGTTTACATTTTGTATTTTTACTTTAGAGCTTCGTACGAAAAGGAATTGAAAGTTTCTGAACGTCGTGATGTGATCCTTTGCACGATCGTACTACTTATTTACTTCCTTATTCTCATGTTCATTCCATCTTGTAATTCTGTGAGAATTACAAAATATGTTATAATTTTTTTCACATTTTAATTAAAATGAAAGATGTATAATTTGTGAAAGAATCAAGCTGAATGTTCATCCGTATTAAAACTGCTCTATCTTCCATAGACCTTCTGGGGTTTCACTCTTTAACCCTAAAGTTCTAACTTAGAACCCCACAAACACTAACAAGCGAATAATCGTTTAAGTGTGTGAACAGAACACGTAAGACTTAAGGAGGGTTTACAACCCTCTATTTTTCAGTATATTTACAGTCAGTTCCTACTTGGAACTTTACACAAAGCCGCCACTCGGGCTTGAACTTAAAATAATAATAATTTAAACTAAAACTAGCTTAAATAAGCTACTTAAAAGGTATAGTCGAAGCTATCAGAGATCTAACTAGTTGGCCCCTAAGTATTAATCAAATCGGCCAAGCAAGGGCCTAAGGTATGGCCGAGCGTAGCAATAGCAAAGAGAGACGTAGCATTAAGCTACTTAAAAGGTATAGTCGAAGCTATCAGAGATCTAACTAGTTGGCCCCTAAGTATTAATCAAATCGGCCAAGCAAGGGCCTAAGGTATGGCCGAGCGTAGCAATAGCTAAGAGAGACGTAGCCAAGAGGCAAACGCGCGCTAGTCAGGGAGTCACACTCTCTCTCTTTAAGTCGGTGAAGTCACGACTTAAATAGTACTCTTTCTCATTTGCATTAACTGCGTTTCTGAATTTACATTCTGGCAGGAAATTGTAAGCTGAAATTAGAATAAGATAGGAAAGATACAAAACTTAAAATAACTGTTAATAAACTTAGGATAAACCTTACAACCTTCTTGAATATGATGGCTAACTTCACAGTTTTCTTACAATAATTATTAGAATATAGCCTATCTCGCTGAGTTATAAGCATTATGGTGAGGACGTGACCTTAATACTGGGCGTAGTGACAATCTCTTATCCATCTCAAATGCTTTTTGAGGTTTACTTTTCTGCATCATAGGCTAATGTACAATAAATTATCCTTGCAGACCTGTTCAAGACAGACTTCATTCTCCTACTTATTTTCTTAATCTATACAAAAGAATGAAAACATGTAGAAGAAGAAACGAAATTTAATCTGAAATTAAGAAAAAGGCATAAAAAAAAGGCATAAAAAATGTAACACTGTAATTTATTTTTTGTAAATTTGTGACACTTAGTTTAATATTGATTGTACTTTACTAATTTTTACGAGATCGTTATTTACTTGCTTTTACTTTTGTCGAAGTGCACTACAATTCATAAAATTTTAATTGATATCCGAAACTCTCAGTTAATTTAAACCGTTAATATTCTCTCATGCGTCTACCTTTCTTGTATGGGGCATTTAAAATAGAATGCAACACTTCCTTAATACTCCGCATGCTAATAAAACTTATTTGCAGATTTTATTTGCAGATTTCTTAGCAGAAAGTGTGACACATCTTATATAATCTTAATCATTTACTTCTGCTGTAATTAGTTGTAATTAACTTGATATTTTACTTAATTGAACATCTACTAATCTACTTCAAGCCTCAAACAACGTATTTAATTGAATACAAGTCTTTTAGAAAAGTATTCTGGACAATATAAATTTTTGCATTTTTAGATCTTTTTATATTTATATAATGAATGCTAACATTTTTAGTGACCAATGAAAAACAAACTATCGAATCATATTCTCATTTATTTGAACATAAATTGTATTTAGTCAAACGTTATAAGATTCTTGATGCATACTTAAATATTTACCATTACGCCTTTTCCAGCAGCTTTAAACTTACAGTACTTTCAAACGATTTGGAATGTGCCTTAATAAAAGGTATATAATATGAAGTAATAACATAATAACTAAGTTCAATTCAAAAAAGTTATTTAAGTAAACTTTTAAATCGGTATATTACGTCTTCAGTACACAACACCTATCTTTAGCACTCCAACATGCACAGTCCAGCTGCGAAATGTTAATGCTTAAATGTGATCGAACTAGACTTTCATGGTAAAATGCCAAAAAATATTTTTATCTTCAGTAAAAATTTACAAAATACGATTTTTCCAGAAAGTGAGAAAACGTATATTTCCCTTCAAAATGGCATTCTTTCATCCAAACCCAAGCTCCTTTCGTGACAAGTTATGCCCAATTGTGTGTGATTCATATTTTTGCTTTGACTTGTCTTCACGTTTGTCAATATTCGCTTCTTCTGCATGCTGCTTCATGTATACTATCTTCTTTCTCCAACTGTATGTCTTTGTCATTCCTACTGCGCATTTTGCAGCTATTCACAGATTTATATCCTCGTTAAAATGTAACATGACCTCAGTTTTAGCCAGCTTCAAAATGTTTCGTACATTATTCTACATTATCCTGTCGGCAAATGTTTCAGTTAAATAATGTACACAATTTGTTTAAATTATAGGTAAAGATGTAGGAATAAAACTATATTCATTCTTGTATCTCCCATTTTTATATCCTTCTTCGGCAAAAAAAAATAAAGCTTGCAGATGTCACTCTCCAGTTTTATTGAAATAATTAAATGACTATACATTTTGCATTTGAAACTTAACTAATTCCTCCTAAGACAATTTATCAGGTGTTCTTTATTTTGGGTATATTACTTTCATTCTAGGTACATTTTCTTCAATTCACATAATTTTTCTCATTAACAAAAACTCAACAAACGCATACGTTCATAGAATTATATTGCATGTTAAAAAAGGAAAGAGAGTTTTGTAGCTCAAACATGTAAAAAGATCGTTCTACACCTTAACTATTTTCAATATAAATTTTTGGTTACTTTTTGGCCGCAATTCTAAAATTAAAATTTCAGTTTCCTCGTATCTAATCATGCAGTGTACGTGCCAATAATCACCTCGATCAGCAGATATGTGAGAAAGTGATTACGAATTTTATCGACAGAGTACAGGGCTGTAGGACACTACAGACAAGGGCATATGATATACATTATTTTTTATTTTTAAATTGGAACATTTACTTGTTGTAAGTATGTAAAAATATTTTTCATTTTCTAAAAACAAAGTATTCTGTTGGGCATATTTAATCCAGCGCTTTTATTGGAACACCCTTCGGACTAGTAAATGAACCTACTCTGCCTTTAGAGCATATCTTAAGTACCCGATACTGAACCCAACAGCACTTGTTTAACTATTTGGTTCATAAACATATTACCAAACGCGTAATTATTGAAATTTCATACTTCTTAACAATTAGCGGTAATGATGCAAATAAAAGATACAGAAATTTTCTCTCCTTCAATTTTTTCAATAAAAATTTAAGCAAAGCTAATTTTTCTACAAATATCCTGTGCATAGCTACAAACAGCGCATTTCGCATGTGTAAGTGTAAATTCCAATCGTTGTTCCTCGTATCTTCCCTTTTCTTCTTTTTGCCTCGATGACCTCCATCAGGAAGATTCCTATATTCAGGTGCAAGCTATCGCCTTAACATGCGTCGAGAAAATCATCGACAAATTAGAGAAGACGAATATCCTTGATGAAGTCCTCCCGATGCTTGGTAAAGCTAAATTACAGGATCCAGCAATACTCATGCCGGTTGTAAGTAAGTGCATTTTATATCGCTCTGCTATTCCTTTCAGGAATTAAAATACTTAAATTTTTAAAATATCTGATCATCTTTCTTTCATAAAACTCTCATAAATAATTCAAAATATATCTATTTGCCTTATATTCAAAAGCAAAGCATATTTTTTATCTCTTAAGTTTGCATTCAATTGTTACGTAAACGTACTGCAATCAAATACACAACTTAGCACTAAGTAACGTTTCTGCAAAACACGCAAATCATACCGCTAAAATAACATTAAAACTGCTATAGTTTAGTACAGAAATATTTCCCATATCTTTAAATTATGAGAATTATAATTTAAGTAAGAATTTCCCAGACCTACATAGATAAAGTTATTTTATTTTACTTTTCTCAACGAGTTAGAGGTATCAAATTAAAACTATACTTTTTTTGACATTTAAAGAATATTAATATCTTTGTTCAAAAGATAACAGAAAAGTTTTTCTTAAGCATATTTAAAGTTTGGAAATAAGAGTATAATTTTTTGAGAAATTATATTCTTGGAAAGCTGGTCAGAAGTTTTTTTCCTGGTTTCTTTAACTTTTGTTCATTATGAATGTCTAATATCTTACGTCTAGTATGAGCATAATGTAAGAATATTATAACAGTTTATTACACTCCTAGAACGCCAAACCAAGGTAAGTATTCTAAATTGCGATTGATAATTTCTTCTTTCATTCCGTTTTCACTTCATTGATAATGTCTGCATCTTTCATTCATAACTAGAAATTGTCCCGAAAAAAAATTTAATTTATTTTTAGCAGGTACATATTAAAACTATCAAAAATAAATTAAAGTTCAATATGATTAATTTAGCTCATCCTGTTTTCTTAGGAATTTACAAGCATATGTTGGGAGAAAAGAAGTATGGATTAACAGTTAATTTACTTGCAACCAAAGTAATGCCAGCTCTTATCCCTGTAGTTGTAAGTCCTGGTCTCAAACTGGATCAGGTGAGCTCAGAATTATTTCATTGGAATTGAATTGCTTGAACATGTCATGCTATCAGTAGCTCAGTACTGAAATTTTAGTATGTGTTAGAGAGAAAATATATCTTAAGTTTTGCTTGCAATGAATGCCATGGCGAAGAAGAAACTTTGCACTCAAAAAACGAGAAAAGTTTCATTAAAAAACAAAATTTTATTTTCGAAAACAAAAACAAGAAAAGGAACTATTTATTAAAGGAAAACAACAATTCATTTATTTTATTATAGCAAAAGCAACGACTTATTAAAAAACAAGTTTTATTATATAATTCTTCGCCACTACACTATGTGATATAGAAAATAATAATAAATAAGCAGCAAATCTAGATCTTGTAATCGTCGAATCTCCTCATTAACTTGAAACACATTTAAGGAACCAGAAAACTATAGATTGTCTAATGAGGAAAGAAAGATGCTTTTGTAATATTTTCGGCGGTGAAAGTTAATAGGACTGTCAGTAATCATTAATTACTATCTTATATTTTATAATGTATAAATACATATTTATTATAAGGTACAGAGAGCAATATTTTAAAAATAACTAGTCTCTCCAGCCCTATGTTTCTTCTGCTTTCCCTATTAGAACGGTTGATTCCTAAAGTTGTGAAGATAACCGATGGATGCTTCCATACATCAGCTCATGCCATGTACATTGTCAAACATTAATCAAAACTTAAACAGAGGTAAAAGATGGTGAATGAAGATACACCGAAAAAAATAGTTTATCGATATAATATCAGTTCAGGAAGTAGACTTACTCTTAGTACTGGAAACTATACCAAATTTTAGCCAGTTCATCATTAGCCTGGGAAAAATAACAGAACCTGAATATCAAATAAAAGCAGAAAATAAAAAATAGTGAAACATTAGTAGCAGTATATCACAGACTTGAGCCCTTAGTTTAAATTTATAATATGATGCTTTAGAAAACGTAGAATTTCTGCCAATGAAACATCATTAGCATATTTTCTCCGTTTTTAAAACCATCATATGTTTCATAAAGTTATTTATTCTCTATCCTGCTGTAAAAATATTATCCTAGAATTTTTTTCTGTATTTTTAATTTTATGTTATACTAACCGCTACGCGGCCAGCCTTCGTCTGCCTTTTAAATGTACCGGAAAAATGCCAAACATTAATTTTAAAAACTGCACAGAATTTTACTCTGCAGAACAATTTTATCAAAAAAAAATCCAATAAAAATGTATTACATATAAAAACATTACAATGAAATAAGCAATATCCCTTAATACAAATATTAATTATCCTAATAAATAAATTAACCAACTTCCCGCTGCCTTCTCTCGACAAACGTCCAGTATGCCAAGATACACATTAAATTTAAAAACTGCACATAATTATCGCCCTCTTTTTTCCGAGTGGCAACATTGCTGATATCAGCAACAATGGAAACAGTGATATATCAGCAGCAATGGCTGCGTGCCATTTTTCCTGCTATAATGAGAGAGAATTATTAGTTGGATGCGATTTCATCAAAAAACATAAAATAAAAAAATCTCATTCAAATTTTGAAAACATCGCTTTGAGGTGCATTGGTTCTTGTCTAGGTTCACCTATGTACCAAATTTCGTAGGCTTGGGTCTATTGGTTTACGCGCAACACGAACAAAAGACACACACACAGACAGATTCTTCCTTTTATTATATGTAGAGATTATGGAAAAGTTGTGTCTGAACGAAAATAGGAAAACATAGGATATTGAAAACCAAAACGTTATTTAATCGAAAGGGAAACATAGAACATTGGAAGCTAGTGTAAATTGTTAAATAAAGCATATTGAAACACTTATATTTCAAAAAATAAAAATAAAAAAAATTTGATGTCGTTATCATTATTTTACGAAGTAACATTTAAAGAGATAACATAAAACAAATTACGCGAGTATTTTTATTGATATAAGCTAGTAAATGCCATTACAAAGTAAGTTAGCATTATGCCATTACAATTGGAATATCGGCAGTTAGTAACAAGTTTCTAGAATTATCTGATTGCTATTATGATTAAATTATTAGTAGCTGAAATCATTCTTGGTAAAAAAGTAGTGATTTTTCAACATACTAACAGTTGCTTTTGTTAGCATCTTCGAGTGCTTATTGTCATTATTACTTTGCGTCTGAAATTTTCTATGAAATACATTTACTACTTTAATTTCGTGTAGTTTACCAGTCTTGTAGAGCTCCTCAGAGAGATGCTGGACCACGTAGCAAGGAATCAAAGAAATAAGCTCAAACTAGAAAAACTTTCTTCAACAGAAATGTAAGTGACATTTTTTTAATATTCAATAAAAATATTACATAATACCAAAATAACTTCTTCAGAGTTCATCCACATCTCATTCACAGTATATGAATATTGTGATAGCGTTAAATCACCAAAATGAATCATATTTTATTCCCCATAAAAGCGTAATTTAAATCATATGTTATAATAGGAAACTATGTATGAAATTTTCGATAATGAAAAAAATAATAAAATTTTTAACAAAGTAGTTTTTTCATTAAATAACAGCTTTTAAAGTTTTTCTCTGACTGGTAGCGCTTAATGCCAACGGGATTAAATAGCATTCTCTCATTTGTAAAAATATTAAGAGCTCTAATAAAGCCATTTTATAGAAGCGTGGTATATGTTTACCAATCTCTGTCTACAGTGTTAGATTTGTACGCTGTGCTTGATTTAAAGCATTAATTCCTAATAAAGATGCAGCAGAAGGCAAAGAGAATGAATGGGCCAATTTATTAGTAGATTAGAAAGTCAAAGTAGATTAATTAAGTTTCTTAGAACGGTCTCACTTGGGAACGACGTATGCAGGAAGAACTTAGTCAAATTATTGAAGATGACTAACTATGCCAAGCTGGAAATAATTTAGGACGGGAGGGTATGTCTCGAATACTAGTGACAGAACTATCGATCACGATTACCCAAGTTGTTCGAAATTCTATCTGTGAAACTTATAAATTGTGTCATTCAGTTCTATCGTTGGTATTTAATGAAAGCGTATTCTCAGTTTCACCTGAGAGAAGGAATTTGTTACCATAAGAAGCCCAAATCCCAAAATTCAAAGAGCATCACAAGGAGAGAAGAAGGAAATTCTTTCGAAAGGGTTTTCTGGCGAAGTTCCATTCATCTAATTCATATAAATTCGATTATTATTCTCAAAAGATAGTTGTATATTTGTTAAAAAACTATTAAACACTCAAAAAAGAATTTATAAATTTCTTCTTTAGCCTTGATAAGTTCAATACTCATTAGTTTAAATTCTGTTGTTAATCAGCATTACTAGCATTCCATTCTGTATTACTGAAATCTCGACTTCTGTATTTACAGCATTCCTACTACGTTCACAACAACTGCGGAGCAATCAGCTAGTTATCCTCACAGACCTCCAACTCTGAGATTAGAATCTAGACGGCAATCCATCTCTGTTGATGACGTTGCCCGTCGATCATCTGGAACAAACGGCGGCTCAGGTATTTTTTTTTCCAAAACTATATAGTACAAGTGAGAGAATATTCACATTATTCGTTATATTTTACAAAATGTGTAAATTAAAGATTATATTCAAATTTTTAGAAGCATTGCATATGTCATTCAAAATTAACAAGGCTATTTTCACGTACGAAGAAATGCAATGCAATAAACACAATTGCGCAAGTTTGAAGTATCCTTCTCAACCTGAAGAAACAACACCCATCTTTCTGTCCCTTTTCTAATGTGTGTTCAAAGTCTTTTTTTATTTGGTATTCACGATATTCATTACAGTGGTTAAATAAATGTTTGAAATAGAATTATACTATATATCATTTTATCCCTTCAGGGAAAAGGTTGAAGTCACACACGGCCACATGCGTTGACAATCAGGATGCATTTCCTTTAAATACTATATTCTTTGGTAACTTAGTAGGTAAGCGGTGCACAGTGCACAAGAATACTTTGTAGCGACTTTACTATATCCAAGCTGTTTTTCACAATATTATCAACGCATCCAACGTATATCTTTATTTTATTAGCAAACTTTTTTAAGGATTATTTTTTAAGGATTATTATTTATCAAAGGATATTATCAAAGGATATTTTTTAAGGACAATTACTTATTTCTGTTCCCGCTTAGAAGTATTGAGATGAGAAAAGAATCTTACCTGTTATATTTTTTACATCATTTCGTACTTTTTTAAGCAGTTTTATTTAAATGCATGTACAATTTAAAAAATTCTCTTTTCATAACATGGTTTTTCAGTACATAACAAAAATACGGTTCTACGCCATATACTGAAACGGTAAACACACATAATATTTTAACCTCACGTCGTAATGTGACCATATGTGTCACCTGGCTAGCCACTCGGTTTTTCTAAGTGGTTTTCATTTCGCGCTATGATGCTTGTCTCGTTGCTTTGTGAATGTCCCTCGTACAGAATAAAATCAAAATCATGTTAAATAGCTGTTTAAACGGCTTAGAAATATTATGCTATTAAAATGCTATTCTGTAATGTTTTAAACTTCAAATAATCGAATAATATATTATTTAAACTTATAATATCCATCCTTGATTGAATTTCCTTGAGAGCTAGAATATTGAAGAACGCTATATAGATATTCGCTGAGTTCTTGTAAGTAACAAGGTTCAAAGAAGGGTTAAATTAGCCTTTGTTTAAACTCAAAATAAATGAACAGATGGACCCTTCTCTATGATGACGTACAATAAGCCTCCACTTGGGCTATAACTCAAGCTAGAAAATATAAAGCTAATCTAATACACTCTTTTCTGAAGTGACCCAGACTTCAGCTTAAATACTCGTTTCTACGCCATTTACATAAATAGAAATCCTGAAAACTCATTCTAGCAGGGAAACGTAGGTGGCAAACCAGAAGGTAAATGAAAGGCTTGTATCATAATAAAAATAACTATTAGAAATCAAAGTAAACCCTACAAACTTAGAGTTGATAAAAATGTTGGTTAAATTGTTTCTTCCCAGTTTTCTAATGTATCATAAACTTTTTTTAATTATCTTTCGCTGTGTTTTCTTCAAGCCCCTAAATTTTCGAAATGAAACATAATTCTACATTACACATTTTTCCCTCTGTTAATAAAAATTAAAGTGAAATGAAACCATGCCTTGAATTCTACAAGAAATAAACAATCTAAGCGAACTGTTTCCCGATGCGGATAATCATCTTCCTTTGTTCTGTAATTTCTAGTTAAATTACTAAGGTATTACGAAATACAACTATTGCAAATATTGATTGCTGTTGGTTAACAGAGCTAACCGAGGTGATTTTCAAACACAATTAACATCCTGCTGACATCATCGTGTATTTATTATTTTTAATTATATTTGTATTATCATTTTGAAATCTTTTCCTTGTCTATTTTAAAGCAACGTATATTATTTTTGCTTGCATATGAGAATAACAATTAATAAATACTTCCGTTTATATTATCCACTTTCATTACATACGACGTCATATACTAAGTCATTTCTTACACTATACGTTTTTCTCTCATTGAATCCAGCTCCGAATGCTTCGAGGCTTTAACACTACTAACCTGTTCAACAATTAAAATACTTCCGCTCGGGAAATAAAATTAAACTCAGTTTTAACGCATTACACATTAATAAAGCAAAGCTATTCTATTCTTTTTCTTATTCCCACAATTAGTTTTCTGATTAAGATTTGATTCGTAACAAGCAGCTGCATATATCCTGATAGTCGCTTAAACATTTGTATGCCTTACAACTTTGCTAGATTCCATATGGTAAAGACAGAAATTGTTTGAGGAACTCAGAAAGTATTTTGAATCAGCCAGTGCGTTTTGACGCAATAACTGTTGCAATTGTTTACTAATTCAAAATCTGAAGAGAAGTTTACAAAAAGTCCCAGTTATGGGCAATTTCCTTAAGCTCAAAATAAGCATTTAATTTCTGTCACTTTTTGCATGCATCGAAATCCTTGAAAAAAGCTGAGATATTTGCAATTTATCTTTTACATATACATGATACATTACATCTTATCTTTTACAGAGGCTTCATCTCCGGATTCAAATCTGCTGCGTGTTCAAGCCACCTTACCTGGAAGACGTCACTCCGATAACACCATTCAACCTCCCCGAATTCTCATTGCTCCTTCGAGTCCAGATGGATCTTACACTCCTGGAAATTTACAGATGAGAAGGCATTCTAGCGTCTGTCCTCAAGATGTGAGATTTCAGTTCTCATCTATGCAGAAGGTATATTAAGTAGAGAAATAGATTTTAAAATATTTATTTAATCTATTATTATCTTTGATTTGCACCTTAAACGTCTCGAATCTTATAAACAATTTAAGCAACTCACTCATCTCCGATGAGGGCATATTTCTTATTGATTTTATATGCTTATGATCATATATTGTTTTTATATGTATATGTTGATTTTGTATTTAGAGAGTTGATTTTGTATGTTTTCCTCTCCTAAAGAAAACGTAATAGTCTCTATAGCAGCTTCCGAATCAAAAACGTGGCGATATCGTCATCATCTTAATTTTGTCGATTGAATCCTATCTTCTACCCTTGTTATCTTTTAAGTACACTGAATGTAAAGAATTAAAGGCATTCCTCTCACATGTCCATATGGTGTAAAGGTCAGCACATCCAGCACATTAGCTGATTTCTTCAAGCTTAGTGAATACTTGTCTACTAATATGAATTTGATGAACAAGTTCAGTGCATTATTATAAGAGTTCTACATTAGATTGTTTTATTTTCTATGTCATGTTTTTCACATTAGAAGTATTTCCTGCAAGATTTAATTAATGTAATACACGTTTTTCAAAAAACTGTCTTGATACCGTCATTAGTCTTTACTGCAGTTTAACGTTTTGAAAATCTCATATATATAACATAATCAAGATCGGTTCTTAAAAGACACGAAAGGTTTCGGTTACACAAAAGACGTAGCTCCCATAATCACATATTTTTCTTGTTTAATAGTTAGAAAAGATCAATAGTTATTCAAGGTTTAGCTATTCTATAGCTATTCAAATATTCTCGAATTTTTTTTTAATTTAAATAAGATTTACAATAAAAGAACGAGCAGCTCAAAACGTTTTTAGAACAGTATTTATAATGGCGCTAAACAGTTGATGCCAACTTTACCAATTTAAAATGGCGACAATACATGGAAACGTGTATGATGTATACGAATCAACAAAAATGAAATCATCCAAAACTGGAAAAAATAGTGCCATTGGAAGCGAAGTTACTTCCAAGTCCTTTTTTAATTCTATGATTGTTTACAGAAATTTTTGAAAATACCTGATGCATTTTGGGAAAGAAAACATTAAGGTTGCCCATCGACATCGGCTGCGCCTGTCAGGCTACTTAAGGGGCAATTTATAGCATTCCAAGGAAACCATTAGCATGCCAAAATTAGGATATGCTTTCATGCAGATGAAGAAATTCGGCTTGAGCAGTACTGAAGGCATGTTAAACCATTTCGGCTTTTATATTATGAATTTGTGTCACGGAAAGCCTTTCAAGTTATTTTTATGTTCTACCACAAACTTTATTTCAAGCCGGCGAACGATTTTCGTGTTATGGAAATGTATATTAATAAAACTCTTTTGTAAAATTCCATATATTGAAAAATTTTAAAGGAAATTATTAATAGGTTTTTAATTTAAACAATCATTTTAATAGATATGCATTCATTGGAAAAATTCCCCAACTTAGTAAAGTACACTCTCTTCCAAACGTTAAACATGAAGATGTAAAATGAAAAAAAAGACAAATACTGCTTTCATTCACACAAAATTTGGCCGTAAAATAGCATATATATTTATGCATAAAACAAAATCAATAATTATATACAGAAATGAAAACAATATTAAATTTTTGTAAGTTATCAGATAATGACATACTGGAGACTTAAACAGAATTATGTATAAAGTGAAAATAAACAGTATAACATGAAATAACGGACATTAATAGGGTATGTGATCCCCCCTCATATGTATACAAAGTTTACACCTTGTGACCATGCTTTCAATTAGGTGGTCAACCACCGCAGAATTACGCAATCGCCATTCTTCTTGTAGAGCAGTTTCGAACTCAATAACAGTGGCTGGAGGTGAGAAACATGAAGATACAGCACGGCCGAAAGCATCCCAAAGATTTTCAATGGGATTAAGGTCGGGCGAATATGCTGGCCATGCGATACGCGCAATCCCTTCACTCTTTAGTAGTCATCGACGATGGGGACGCGCGTTATCGTCTATTAAAACAAAAGTAGGGCCAACTGCTGCAGCGTACAATCTCACAATGGGTTCTAGGGCTTCATCTCAATATCGGACAGCCGTCAAAGAACCCCGTTTAAAGATGCGCAGGTCGGTGCGGTATCCTAATTAAATCGCTGCCTACACCATAATGCTTCCGCCTCGGAATGCGTGATGTTCGGTGATGTTTTGGGACAGATTGCGTGTTCGTTGTTCACGCCATACCCTTATACGCTTGTCATCTGGCTCCAGACCAAATCTTGACTCATCAGTAAACATGACATTGCCCCAGTCAGACACATTCCCATTGACATGTTCCCGGCACCACTGTAATCGTGCCCCTCTTGATTGGACGGATAGAGGGACGCAAACTCGAGGTACCCGGGCGTACAGTCCACTCATATGTATACAGTAGCTGCAGATACCGCCTTACCAATGGAAGTTGTAACCATAGATGTCACACGTGTGCAGGTCGCTCTGCGATTCCGCTTGGCTACAATAGCAATATATCGATCTTCCACGGGGGTTGTAACCCTTGAGCGACCGGCTACGGGCCTTCGGACAATTGTCTGTTTGGTTTGGAATTGTTTCCATGAACGTGAAATTACAGAATGATGAACGCCGAAGAAAAGAGTAACATTTGTTATCGACTGTCCTGCTTCAATACGCCCCACAGCACGCCAGCGCTCAGAATCTTCCATTCGTCTTTTGGAAGTCGTAGAAACACGTATGTCTTGAAAACAAATTGTACGAAAGTTTTAAACACCTTCTATCAGGACTTACAATCAACTTCTGTACCCTTCATAAAGCTGGCTTCTTATAAGACTGCCTTTTTTGCATATTTCTTGACATGAAAGCGCGATTGGATGTTACCTAACATATTTACATACTTCCATCTACCTCTGCAGCGAATCGCGTCCTCTTCAATTCTGATTGGCTTCCGGAAATTAGCATTTTCCTCTCCGTGCTTAACTTTTGAAGTGAGTATATTTAGTAGAGGCTTTTGACAAAAACGAGCTGTTTCTCTTTCTCCTCATCGCTGAAACGTACGATAAAAAAATTACGACACAATAACTCAAATATTTCTTGTAAAAATTACTCAAGCGGGAAAATGAAGCGTAAAATACGAGCGAAACGTATAAGCTGGATTGTTTGCAGAAAACGTTTCTCGTTTACCTAAAAGTAATAACAATGCTTTTCTATAACAGATGTTTCGTCATTTGAACATAAACAGCCACATCTCATTTATGACTTCAAATACTGCTTTTGAAAAGCTGGTACGTTTGTGGTTGCTATGCAATTAAATAACATAGATTTATAGCCCCAACAAGAATGTAATAAACCCTGGTTATCCGCTGGAATTAGAATCTTCCAGTCTTCCACGGATATTAAGATTATGAAGATTTAGGGTTCGATTCATAATCGCTATTCAAGCAGATTTTAAATGATTGTGGTTAAACTGATAACACTATGGACAGGAGATTTATTACCGTCGTATATGGTATGCTAATTGGATTTAACAATGAAAATCAATTCAATAAAAATATTAATTAATATTTAAGTCATTAACAGGTGAAACAAATTATGTCATACAGCTTTATTTCCTAACCACCCCCGGGGTTTACGTAATTCTTCATGTACATGATTCATTTACGTAAGGCTCCAGCTGATTTTGAATGCCTGTTTTAAACTTCTCCTTTCCGTGAAAGGTTCTAACTCAAGGAAGGATCAATTAACTATCCTCTCAAATTTAAAAAAAAATACATAAATAAAAGTCTTTTAATATTTGTATCAGATTAGATATATTATTCAAATGACAAAGCATGCAAGGACTATTTACCTAAGACAGGGATGGCAAACCTATGGCACACGTACCACTAGGTGGCACGCCACAGATACATATTAAATTACTTTTTTTTTACTTACATTCACTGAAAGTAACATTTAAAAAAAATGCCTCCAAGACTAGCGGCTATCAAAGGCGGGTTCAACATGGGCGCCACTATGACGTTTTTCAGGATGAAAGGGTCACTAGTGCCCACTTACATGATCGAAGTCCCTGTAGGGAAGACCGACGTTTTTTCGAGGAAGTACGTGAGTGGAATGAGTTGTAAAGAGGGAACCCAAACTAAATTGTAAATTATGACAGAATTTCAGTTTTGGTTTCTTAAAGTTGAATATGAAGGTAGTATACAAGATATATCTGATGTTTCGAGATATAGAGGAATGAATGTTTTTGCAAATAAAGCGCCTATGAACATTATCGTCGACTTTATTCATTCAGACAACTTGATTTTTATAATATAACAGTCTAAAAACGTGACAAGATAAAAGGCTTCTATACCATACAAAAGCTGAATTTTTAAACAAATTTCACATAACCTTTATATTAGAGCAGTGGTTCTCACACTGTGCCAAGGGAAGAAAGAATAATTGTGAAGCTATTTTTATGTAAATTCGATGCATCGCGTCAATGTGAAAAAGAGTTCGGTAGTTTAAAACTGCTGGGTCTTTAAAAGATTATTGAAATCAAATTATTATTGAAATTATTACCGATTATTCAAATCAAAGCGGGAGTTTAAGATGATTTTTAAAAAGAAATATAACAAGTGGTACCCAGGGTACCTGAAAATAACAAACCGTAATTTAACTGGCCCACTAATCGCAAGAGGTTCGATATCCCTGGCCTAAAAGAAGCGATGTCTTCGTGGAGGACTTTCTAAGCAAAACTGGCTTGTGTTGACGTTACACGTGAGGAAAACCAGCCATGCACTCAGCGTTCTTAACCACTCAGCCATTGGTAAGCCAAAATTTGTATTAGGAAATCTTGTTTAACAGCTTCCATTTCCTTTTAATCTCCATACATTTCCTATTCGTCTGTTCGTTCAGAATTGTAACAACATTATATGTATTATTTCAAATGTTATAGTAGCTAATAAGAATCGGTGCAACATAAGTAACTTGCAAAAACTATAGTTTCGAAGATTGAACAGAACCTTCTTCTTCATATGAAGAAGTGAAAATTACAAAAAAAAATGCACCTACATGAAAAGAGAAGGAAAAGGTTCGAGAATGTTCTAGACAACTGATAGAGAATGAAGCCTCTGCCCCATCTATTGACTGAAAAATAAACAAACATACTTTTGAATCAGATAAATCATCTGACATCAGATAAATGGAAAATATGATTGAATTTGTAAGAAATGATGCACATTATAGTATTTATGAGTTCCCCCTCCTCCTAAGTCTCATTCTCTTTAACGCGAAATTCCTTAGCTCTTCTTATTTGACTGTGAGAACGTAAATTTCTCACTCCATGCAGTTCATCATCGTAACTTTAATCGAATTCGGAGAACTACCGCTTGTATAAATACTGAAAAAACTGGTTTTTCCTCCTTTTTCTGCTGATGACGTTTCAAGCGAGTGTGTGGTGCTTTTGCCTCACACATGTCGCCCTCCTATGATAATGGCGTTTTGTTTGGATGAAAAAGAAGGAACGGAGATAGCCTAAAAAATTGCACGAAGCAGCTGAAAATGTTTGGCTAAAAGGGAATCTGACTTGATTCCTTGCTAAACTTTAAACCATCCTCGAGCAAATTATTAATATGTGTTTCATCTCCACAAAATGCCGATGTTTAGTCGTCAATAATCGCATCGCCGAAATTACCACGTGCTGAACGAAACAATATGTGTAAAGGAAAATATTATACGCATGAAAATCTCCATCTGTAATTTCTTTAGTATACTTACAGTGCAGTAAGCTACAGTGCACAGCATCGACGATGGCGAAAGATTAGAAGGCTGTGTTCTTTTGCAATGTATGGCTCCGAGATACCGTTCCATGTTTAGTTTCTCACGTTTTGTGTTCTAAATTAACGTGTTATGTTATTTTTGTGTACTATATGATCTGTGTTATATATATGTTACGGTGAAACACCGAAATCTGGAGAATGTCAACTTTCACCGGTGAATGTCAACATTCACATAGTCGCTTGGTGTATGTCCGAAATATTTTCCAAATACTCTTATTTATGACTTACACCAGTGAATGTCGACATTCACCATGTACTAATGGTGAATGTTCAACATATAATAATATTATTTTCTTCTCCGTAATTCAGTCGCGAAAAAACGCACTTGAGATTTAAAATAAGATTTTAATAACATAAGAATAAAATAATAATAGTAATAAAAAACTTACTAAATTATGTGATTCAAATCTTATTTATTGCAACAACTTAAACTATTAAGATACTTTGAATTGCACAAGAGGACCTTGCTTTTTTACAACTGCATTTATGCCAGTCGCCTCTTTGTATACTCCTCTCTTTTCGACCTACACCAAAGCATATCTGTGATTGTCGACATACCCCGGTGAGGGTCCGAATGTACAAGAATGCAATGTTATATTCGATCTTTCACCGCCGTATTTGGTGAATGTTGACATTCTCCGGTGAAAGTCGACATTCTTTAATTTCGGTCTTTCACGGTAACATATATATGTTTAATCAAGAGATGTTTTTGATAAAATAAATGTGAGATTGAAAGAAAAGTTGTTACCGCAAGTCTCATGCATGTGGGTTTTTGAGTAAGTGAAACATTTTATTATTCTTGATACCAAATTACAACGCAAATGTACTAGACGTAATTTTAGGCCAGCAAGTATTGGGCATATATCACATTGTTTTTGATACTTGTAGTATCTAATTTATTTAGGGAGTCACCACAACACCACATTGACTAACATATATTAAACCGTACTTGCAAGGAATCGTACAAATTCCCAAGAATTCATATCTGATATGGGGTTTTAATATATAGGGACTGATAATTTTAATTAGTAGTTGAAAAGAAGATACGAAAGTATGGAAAATGCGCGTAATTTTATAATTAGTCAGTGAAAAATCTCAATAAATACCCAGTTCTTATAACCACTTAAGACGAAAGATGGATTTCCTGACGTTGAGATGAAAAATATTTAAATGCTCGATGAATAGTATGATATATTGATTGAATTTTTGATCAAACGCTGAGATGAAAAATTATTTAATTAAAATATGCTTGCATATCTGTCTGTAGTTCTCATAAAGGAACTTGTTCGTTTTTTTCATTGTTTTCACTTCTGCAGCTGAGGCAAAAGGTTCTATTTAATCTTAGAAGCTATTGATCTGCAAGTTTCCTCAAGTTACGCCGATTCTTGTTGCTTATAGTTAGTTGCGTTAGGTGCTTTAACATTTAGTTCTCCAGGTCTTTTTCCTTCCCTTAATTTTTTTTTTAAATTTAAGATGTTTTAATTTCTTCAGTGTCAGTTCCTGATGGTTATAGTATAAGACAATTTCTTCCGTTCATTTCGTTTTCTGCCTAGATGTCTTTAGCTCCGTACGTTTTGTGGTATGCCTAGTATATGAGCTATTGTAGTATTCATATCTGGATTTTGCCATCATTTCCAGCTTAATGGACATAATGTGGGTGGAAAGGTCTCATCATTTATCATGAAATCCACGAAATGGAAAAAAACCTCATACCTCTGCAAATGGCTTGACTTACTTTACCATATCTAGAAACAATCACGGATCTCCCGGTTGTTTTGAAGTAAAGCAACAAAACTGGAAATCGAACGGTAAATAAACACGCATTAAAACCGCACCAGTAACAATTAACTACACAAGATTTCAGTCTTAAAAAGTACTGCACAAAAATTTAGCGCTAAGTTTTAGTTCAGTTCTTCGTGACATATTTATTTCAGTTTTTCATGACTACGTATAGTCGAAACAAACTACGGATTGAAAAATAACAAATAACGAGAGATCGTTGCGTTTATTAAACTTGAAATATAGAAACACGTATAGAATGATGTATACATGTATAGAATTGAGCGCTGTGATGATAACATATTTCATAGTGTTAAAACTGTTTTTGTAAAATTTTCCGTCTTATTCTGAGTGAGTATGGAGTCATCTTTTCCGAATATCCTGTATGTATGGTACGAAGAAAGAGATTAAAGAGATTTTATTAACCATATATTCAGCACAATATATAGTTACTAACATAAATACCTCAGGAAAGTTTACATGCCTTTCTAACTTTATTTGACATTATGTGCTTAAAGAGGACTTTCCGTTTCATTTGTGATAGATGGCAAAGCTGTGGCATGCGAATTACTATTAGCCGAAGATAGGACTGAATCTGTAAGCAAAGATTCATGTTTTATGCGACCATTTGAAGCCTTTAAATTACTGTCACTTTTTTCCTTTTCCATTCGTGGCTTTGTAATGAGCAGCATATCGTTCACTTAGAAATTTAAAATACTGATGAATACGTACGCAATTTTAACTACAGTTCCTTTCCTCCTTTTTTCATTAAACGCTTACTTTTACTGTGTCCGCAAAAGTGCTTACCCATTCTTTGTTTTCGCAACCGTTGATCGTAGACATCTACTTCCAAGTACAAAAATGTTCGTTGAGCTGCGCGGGATTTTGGATCTGTCATGAAGACCTGTATTTAAATAACATTTATTAGCTAAATTTGTATAATTACTCTTTTAATCTCCATTTTCATGAACCTAGATTCACTAAGCAAAATTTTCAAAGCAAAAAACATTCATTTAAATTATCAAAGAAAGCAAAATGTTTTAAATTACAAACTAATGTGTGCCACGTAACCAAAAATCTCACGACCGGGTAAAGACTCTCCTGCCGCTCAGAGGGTTAAATGACTAGAAGATTCATGTTTTTGTACTTTTAAATTTAAAGACTGTAAAAATTTAAATTTTTAAAATTTTGTAAAAATTAGGAAATTTTTTATTCATTTCTCCGATCCCTTTACTTAGCTTTAGGAAATTTTTGTGCTCGTTAAACAAAATCAAACACAAAACGTTTGACTCACGTACGATAAAAATTGACCGAGATGTTCGGTATTAAAATCGGGAATCATATTCAAGGGCCGTATATAAATTGAACAGAAAAATGTCAGTATTGCAAAATTAAAAATAAAATATCGTTTAGAAAAAGGTTTCTGGTGTTAAGAGATTCTACAAAATGCGTTTCTATGCAGATTATTGTAAAAAATATTGATTAATGTAATTTTTTTTTCAAAATAGAGATTTAGTTCCCAAAATCTTACAGAATTCGTATTCTAGAACACATTGGCAGACTTCAGTGTCGGCACTTAACTAACTTGTAATATTATTCCCATTGAATACAAATAAAAAATGTTTTACTTTAATGGATTTATTTTACGATTGCTAGATTATGACTCTATAGTAATAAAACGTCATGAGAATATTAATAACGCATTTCTAGATTTTTGAGAACTTATAAATTTCTTGTGCAAAAATATTTTCGGCATACTAAATGTAATAAAAATTATAAATTAAAGGCACTAGCAAATCGCAAAACTATGTCATTAAATGGCACTTAAAGGTGAAAAATCAGCCTCGAATTATTCTTTTTTATTTACTAATCGACTGCTGAACACAAATTGAATATGAAGTCAAAAATCTCAGATTTTGGAATTAGATACCTTGGTCAATTTTTGTCATACGAGTTTAAGTCAAACCTGTTGCGTTTTAGTTTTTATAACGAGTACATCTTCCTAAATGTAAGTACAGAGACAGGGGGAACTTATAAAAGGTTAGATTTCATAATATTTACAAAAGTGATGTCTTTAAATTTAAAAATGCCAAAAGAATCTTTGCGTCGTTTAAAACATTTTTGTAACTTAAAGTATATTTCTGTTACAACCGACTGCGAAAATATTTAGTGCACGCTGAGCATACACAGTTTCAGAACTAAAGAGACAATAACAATCTGCAAATTCCTATTTTTCTTTCCTAAAAGTTAAATATTCTCCCTTTCAGATCAGCCCCTCCCCTCAAGTGACCACACCAAACGTAGGCATGGACTTCTTGAGCTCTGGCCGAGCTAATATGAGGAGATATTCTGCTGCTGCCCTCTACGCCAGTAGCGGAGTTCCGGCCACTTGCAATAGTCGAGGTCCTAGTCCAGCTGGTTCTGCGTCCAGTTTACTACAGCAGATAGGATCTGGAGTGGTAAGCTTCTTAGGATGCATATGCGTATACACATATTAGTAATTGCCTATCATTCCTTCCCTGCTTTAAACATACATAAGTCTTCAATGGTTTTAGAATCCTTTGAATTGCCTCTCCTCGAATTTTATACATTTTAAGTATCAAATGTAATTATTCCTAACAGTATATCGAAATATATGTCTCTTGAACCTTTAAAAATGCGCCATTAGCTATCAGAAAATTTTAAAATCTTTTCTTTATAATACTGCATCTGCCCTGCCTGTCATTATGATATATAGCGGAGGTGGCCAAACTTGATGTTAGTAACAGCCACATGTTGGAATTCAGGAAAGTGCCACAACTAAATTTTCGAAACCTACAAATCCATATTTAGTTCATTTTAAAAACAGTGAAACATATTTCAAATGGAAATAAACATCTGATAACTTTGTAAAAAGAAATGTGATAATTTAATTTCTTTGAGTAGTCTGAGCAGCACATTGAGTAGCTTTAGTTTATCGTATTTCATATATGTTATTTTATTTGCGTAAGAGACGCACATCTCACCTGCGAGAGTCGCCCTTGATTTATAGCATTATTTTCATTTTGTTACATATCTCTATGAGTTTGTTATTATGTTTCACTAAACAGGTATACTGTAAATATGGTATAAGAACTGCTTATGTAAAGGTAATACAGTTTTGGAAAGAAAACACTAACTCATTTATTAAATTCATTACAAAAAGTGCAAAAATCTTGTTACATTAATTAATAAAATAATAGCTTCTTTTCTACAGTATCGCCGAAAAATCGAAGGACTGAGGGTGAAATTCGGGATTACTGTATAGTACTATATAAATTAATGGACCTCACAGGCCCTCCTTTGCAATGATGTTTTATAAGTATCGCATTTTAATTCGATAAATGTTCCCAAACTTTTTTGAATAGTGAACTATCAAAATTTGCAACATATTCAATCTGACACAAGTAATTAAAATCTTTCTTATTAGAGAAGACGTCTGACTAATTTTACTGGCTTGAAAAGGCATTAAAAAGCTTACTCGCATATTTTAGGGCAACATATTCGCCAACAGAAATTCGTTAGTTCAATATAATTTTTAATGAAACAGGCTCTTTGAATTGATGTCCGATCTGTTCCACTTTAAATGTTTCTCCAGTTTTATATTTATGTGTTCTTTTCCATTATTTACTGTGAAACTTATCAATTCCTCGCCGAATTTATTCTTCATCATTTCTGAAACATTCTATAAATTCAGGATTGCTTCATTTTTCTTGGTTAGAACATTTGCTGTCATTTATCTTATAATATCGTCATTAAACATTACGAAATAGTTTTACTATTGAAGGATGATTTTCCACATATATCCAAGGGTATCAGATACAGAATTCTTTTCGCTTTGAGGATGGATGTTCAGATATTTCATTTCTGATTCTATATTCATATTCTGGTTTCTAAACCATTATATATTACCATTGCTAAATTATTATTTTTTAGTTGCTGGACAGTTTTATATTATCTGTGTACTTTATGTCAGATATCTTATGCCTTTTATATACCTCGCTCACATCCTGATAGCGTAAAGCATATATCTAATTTCTTTTTAGCACTTGCTGTTGCACCCTTTTCCTTTCACTGGATAATTTTAATTTCTTTTGTAACTCCATAATTTCATTACTCTTCCGCTATCGTCGTGGTCTTATCATCTTTACATTGTTGTCTTTGTCTCATGCAATACATCCTTTTTTTTGTTGTTTTTGGCGTGGTTATCATGCCCACATCAAGATCTGGAACACATCGAACGTCTGCAAGTTTTACTTCTTTTTCTTCGCCTTTGCAATTTATGCAGACCAAAACGTCTTTCCTCTATGCCATCGCCGCGATAGCCTTTCTGTGCTTAATTAAAATTAACCAATCAACGTATTTCATTTGAGTTTCATTAGCGACTGTTGTTTGCTCCGATTGTAGAATTTTGTGAAAACAATTAAATTATCAGTCTATTATGATGTTAAGGCTGAAGTAAATCTGTCTACATTATTTTGCTTTTTGTTCGAAAACGAAGAGTTTGAAGACTTTTCATCTTCGAAGTATCTAATATGTAACTGACACGCAAAACGATAGGTTTATTTGCTACGACTCGTAGTTAAAAAAAGGTAGCGCCTTTTATTTTGAGATTTCAAAATACCACAAGTATTTAAAACGATAGGAAAACAATTTTAAATCCCCCTTAACGAGACTCGGTTCCAACACTGAATTTCTTCAATCGGCTGTAGTTCCAACAGCAAAAAAAAAGAAATAATTTACCTGGCCTATCGAACAGCGGCACAGCTTTAAGGAGAAACAGCTAACTAGAATATAGCCACTTTACAAAATATTGCTTCCACTTGCTATTTAGGTTTAACTCAATTTCCATTCTGGTGAAGGTCAACAGAAAAACAGAAATTACAGAAACGAGTGGACTCTTCGTTCAAAATAACAGATTTTACAATGTAACAAGTATCTTTTCTATCATCCGGCCAGTAGGATTTATTAAATGTCCTATTGTATGATCATATCATTCAAGTGTTCTTTGTCTTTTTCGCGGAAGTTTCTATTCTTCTTTTCATATTTTTTTTTCTTATTATTCAATTTTTATTCTCACTTATTTTTATTATTCTTTCCTTCAATACTTACCATCTTTTGAGATTACTTCCGTTTTTGTCTCTTTATAATTCCTAAAAAACGGGCCTTTTCTTTCTGTGGCTTAGATTTTTCTGTTAAAGATACGATTTTGGATTTAAACTCTATAACTCTAGTTTTTAATTTTGCGCTTAGATTTATTCAGAAATCTGCCTCTCTTCATTCCTTAGCATGTTTTCTTTTTAGCCATGCCGTGCCTTCGGGTAAGATACTAGCCATCATATGAGATTTTCATAATTTCTTGATAAACCATTCAGTAACATTGCTGAAATGTGCCTGGCTTTTACGTCTTCCTCGATTTCCTTAACTCTGCTTGATTTTCAAAAGGTCCGATATGTTCATCAAGCTTTTGTTTCTTTTCTAATTTTAACTTAGATAGTCTTTTCGGAAGACAGAGTTTGCTTGAAAAACTTGGTTCTTTTATGGATTTTTCTCTAATCCGTTCCAAAAATCTTCCGTTTATTTATACACTCTAATTACCTTTCATGGAGAAAGTGATGATAGACTCTTCTTCTGACTCTTCTCTTCAGACATAAATTCTGCTCTAAGGACGTAAGCGATCAAATGCTAATTAAACTACTAGATTAAACTTATATTCTTCGAGAACATTTTGAATTCATGCCTGCAACTGATAATTGCAGTTACTCAGTTCCGCGACAGAGTATTTTTTTCCACAGCATGCAGCAATTTCAGCTTCTATTCTAAAAGCGAGATAAAAAAAAGAGAACCCATGTAGAGTTCGAAATTTTACATCAGTTATCTGTTAATAATTATTTCTGATTTTCCTGAGTTTTAATTTTAACACCTTTGCTACTATGCATATTGATGGATTAGTTCAGATGATCCATAATCGCTCAATCTAAACATTCACCCGAAAGTATTAAATATATGCAACAGCAAAAAACCAAATTAAATTTAGTTTTGTTTACAAGCGAATATCAGTTCCTGTATTCCGTATCAGTTCATGTTAGTTTGTGTAAATTATAAATACAGAGTTATCTGTGCTTAAAACTAAATATGAGTCTGTCCATAGTAGTTTACATAAAAAATGCATGTTCTCAAAACAGTTTTAGCAAGTGATTCCACAACCAGAACTATAGGGATGAAGGAACAAGGCTTATAATCCAATAACGCATAAAACAAGTTCATATAAAATTAAGCCATTTCCGATGATGTTACTTTAGCATTCATGCGCTATTACATATACATACTATAGCGCTACTACATACTCAGTATGTATTCTAGGCAAAACTATTATAAAACTATATTTCTCCATTCACATGGAACTCATAAGACAGTGATCTGTAGAGGCGTATCGTGAATAATTCTAGTTCCTTTTAACCTTAAACCTTTGAAATGATTTAGAAAAATCTCATCTTTATGAAAGATAGTTTTAATTTTTACGTATTAATTTATCTCTTATATATTATTTGGTAATTACTTCCCCAAATAAGAAATGTGGGCAAATTTAAAATTTTAGATGTGTAGGCAAATTTCTGATTTATACTTAGAATTTATTTTTTTTTCAGCAATCTCTTTTCGGAAAATAATCTCTTGGTTCTGAAGATGACCGAAGAAAAAGAAGCTATTGGCTCCAAGCAATACTGACCTAACGTTTTTTGGGCCTAAATCCCCTCTGACAATCCATGAAAACTCAGCGACAAATACAGTCACCTAGCATCGCTTCTCTTCAACTAGATTTCAACCCTCCATATCAAATCTTGAAGTAGTAGGAAAACTCATGATTCCCTCAGTTAGAAGGAAAAAGACACTTTAACATTGTTAATTCTTGTTGTCATTGATTTGTGTTCCGCGAGAGCAGTCTCTCCCATTTCTTGTTCTTGCCTTTCTCATAGCCCGTGACGTCTCACTCTGGCTCCCGAAACACGGATCTCAAAGATAGCAACCAATACGTTAATATACTAATAAATGCTCATTCATTCATCTCAGGGTAACATGAATAATAAACATAAAAAAAGGAAATCTTTATGATTTCCCACATTAACTGTTGATCAAAACGTCTGCTTCAAACTAAATTACAATGCCAAGCATTTTTTAAATTTCAACTACTATTTAAATAAAATTATGTGCTTAGTATTTCGTGTAAATGTTTTGAACTATTAATAAGAGGGAAAAGGAATTAAAATAGAGAAAGAATCTTTTCTATTGTAAAATTAATTAAGAATAAGTATTGCTACTTTATAATTAAACATCACTTAATTATAGCATTTTAAATGTTATTTTAGTATCAAAAAGCTACATGCGTTGTGTGTTTTTGACGTATATTAGTTTCTTTGGATAGGCGTTTTCTTCTAGTTCGATATAGTTGTTCAATGTTCGTCTAGTGATGGAAAGTCCATCAAACTATTCTCCTTTTATAGTCTTTTTTGGTAAACTAGATTAGCCCTGGATGTATAAAAAAAGATTTCGAAGTACAAATTAAAATAGTGTAAGTGTCTAATGGAGTGCATATCTCTTATCACTAGAAACATGAGTACCAAGAGTTGCGTTTTATGATAAGATTCCTTTAATCTTATTTTAAGGTAATTTTTAATCCTTGCATCAAACGATAATTACGCTAAAGACTTTATATCAAGTGCGCTAAAATTGCCGCTTAATAATAGTTTTTCTATATTAAAAAAGTACACGAATGTATAACATAATGTTAAGCAAAACGTCACTGTCAGACTGGCATAGATTTATATAAAACTCTACCGATTTAGAGAAAACTGCCATAGGTCCCTCTTTTCCAAGAGTGCATATAATTCCTCCTGAAGGCGAGGGATCTACATCAGCCACCTTCGAGATCGACAATGAATTGTGTAACAATCTGTAACAATCTAAGATTATTATTTTGCCTAATTTTATATTCATTTTATTGTAGAAAAATAATAAAATGTTTTACGTCTAACAAAAAGAAGTAAGTAAGTTATAATAATTAGAAAACTTTTTCCTAATATTCATTTTCTATTAATACAGTTCAACATAAATAATATATGGCTTCAAAGCATTTGAGGACTTTGAATACCAAGAAAATTTTCTTTTTTGAAGGCTAGAAGCAATGGAGTAAATACTTTATTTCCTCGTGAAATTTCTCATACATTTTCTGTAAATTCTTTCTGCTAAAAGTGTTTTCAAAAGTTTTATAGTTAAAACTCTTTTGCTCTATCTGCGCAATGTTTCGACTCAATTTCAGTGTCCAGTTGATCACGTCTGCAATTTTAAATCTTTGACATTAATTTGAAGTGTAGGGCAAACTTGAAGTTTGACACACTTTTTAAATATCATTGAAACTATTTTAAATTTTCTTAACTATAATTCTGTTGTTACTTGCATTTCTTAGTTTTGTGTTTTGTTATTAAATTAATAAAAATTGCTCAAATTTTAATGAAATTCATCAGGATGTTTTGCCAGCCTTGTCTAACTAAAGTTCGAAATGTTCAATCCGTTTAAATGCATAGCTTTCTAAAACTTTATTTCTTAAACAAATCAGCATGGATACAATTATGTTTTCTCATTATATTTTAATCAAATAAATTAAATAAAATTTCATACCTCATACTAGCTTAATAGAAATTACATTTTCGCAAATTAAACTAAATTATTAAAGAACATAAATAATCCTTTAGTTCCGACAGCTAATTCTAAAATTAATCTTGAATAAAACTAAAACTCTTTGCTATTTCAAAGAAAGTAATAAAATTAAAATTAAACATTTCTCTTAAGGCCTTACGTATTCCTTTCGTTAGATAATACTAATGCATTTTAACTTCAATTAAATAATCTCAAACATATTATTAATTCAAGAAATCTAATGAAAATATGTGTGTAAATTTCTTCAAAAATGTAGCAGTATCATTTAAGTATGAAATTTGAAGTTATCCAGAACGCACATTTAAAAGCTGCTGTACTAAAATATTTTGCTGGCAAGGTAGTTTTTTTTTGTCTTTGTAACATTACTATTTGGAATCTAAATTGAACTCGTGCAGTGTCTCTTAGCATCAAGTAATATTTACTTTACTTTATAGAGACAATAAAAGTTATACAGTATTAAAACACTAGAACATTAGGGGAAAAGTAAGAAATAAACACTGAATTTTTGCTTGGATTACATACCGTAACATACTCTGGCTATTATCTCAAGCAAATAATTATTTATTGTGATATTTTTTAAAAACCTGCAATGATGCCTAAGTTCATAACATCTAGGTTTAATGTTAAAATTAATGTTAACTCTTCTGCCTTAATTTTTTAATTAAAAAATCTTTCAATAATAAACGCTAAGAGTTTGAATTACAATTTCCTAATCTGACCTAAAGCGATCCTGTAATATTATTATTATTATTATTTATTAGATACATAAAAATGATTTAATTTATTGTAGTTGCCCTATTATAAAAATATATGCTGTTAAAAGAATAAATTTTAGAGAAGCACTTTAATTTTTTAAGTTGAATTATGTATAAAATTATGAAAATACGAAATACATCTGAAATTTTGCTTTGTTATTCAACTGTGAAGTTACAAAAGGAAAATATGTTTTCAAAGCTTTTCAATAAAGCAAATAATTTTAACTGTCTTATATACGTATTGCATGTTTTATTGTAAAGTATTTGCTAAATAATGAGTTTACATTATTCAGCCTACGTCATAGTATATAATAAACCAGCGTAATATTTAGCCTGAGCAGTCAGTCTGCCATAGTAATTCTTTTGACTTCATAGTCGTAAGACAAAGCAAATATCAAGATCAAATTGTAAAGTGAACTCATAGATACAACCCAAATTAGTGAATGAAATAATTCTTTCTCTACATGTCATCTGTGTCATACTTTTTCTGAAGAGTGAGACGTTGCGAGGTAGACAAATGTTCAATACGAACGTCTTCTATTTAGACAGAATTTTTTCAAAGAGTAATCGACAAAATTTCTTCAGGGGACCATAAACAGCTAAATATTAATAATAGTGATATGTAGGAATCTATGGACAAGGTGCACAGAATAGAGTATTCGACAAAAAAAAATAAAATTAGCACTCTTCCATAAAGCTAATATTTAGCAGGGCAGGAAATGTAGAAATGAGGAAAATCC
>KK112714.1:0-16191 GCA_000611955.2 Stegodyphus mimosarum | reverse complement strand
GTTGTAAAGTTAGATCAAAGTTTTTTACAGAATTTTACGGACTCGTTGAAATCGTATAAGACAGAAAAAGGATGCCGAAGTAACCTGAAATTTTGCATTTTGAGCTTTCTCTCAAAAACCGAAATGGACCTCGACTGTTCTAACTTCTGAAACGAAAAGAGGGTTGAATAGCAATACAACTTACAAACCCTTCCGTTTCTGGATACTGGTGATATCTGCAGGCAGTTAACGATGTATAGACATTGGAAATATATAACTTAAAAAGACATTTGAAGCCATCATTGTGCAGTATCTTAAATTTGCTTGTGAAATACTCGCTTTCCAGAATTTACTAAATGCTGGCACTTTTGCTTCAATTTGTAATAAAACTCGAAACATATCACGCATTCCATTATTCTTCCACTTCATAAAAAATTTAATAATTCTCTTGAACATGCAAACTGCTGTAATTTTTCTGCATTAGGTGTTTACATTGTATTTAAAATTAAAATTCAGTACTCAAAATGCAACCTTTCCAGTTTAAATCGTTTCTTTAGTGAATTTGTCAAAATTATTCGGAAAACGCTATAATTAATGATTTGTAATCAACGTTTCAGAATCTTTTTGGGTTTTCTTTAATTACTTGCCTGATTTTTTGAAATACTGTTAAAACATATGAAATTATCATTTTTTATACTTAGAAATAAATTTAAAATCTTCTTCTTTAAATGATTATTTTATTTCTTAAATGATTCTTTAAATGATTATTTATTTGTTCATTACTGTAAACAGTAATAAACAAATAATGAAATTTTTCTTCATCAGTTTTAAGAACAGACTGATGGAAAGTTTTTTTAAAACTACTGAAGTTCATTTTCTACATTATACTAACAATTGCATTTCCTTTAATATATTTCATTAGCTTCCCTTTTGAAGCTGATACATATATTAAATAATGTAAAAAAGACATAGAAAACACAACTCGAAGAATTATACGTGCTGTTAAAATGAACGACTCCGGCATTCTATGTTTTTTCTAGTTCTGAACTTTGGCTATTTGAAAGCTTTTCAGAAATTCTTCAAACTGTTCTGATAATTATGCGATTTCAACACGACGTAGCATTTAACGCGTAGCGTTAACTTTTGATTGTAAAGAACGCTACACAAGTTTGGACAATCACTTGCCGAATCGTGTCTCTATTTTGTACATAGGTACTTGAATATTCCATTTTTAGTTCACAATAATCAAAAACTTCAAAACCTTTAATTCTTAAGTACCGTAAAATTTACAATTGCAGCTAAAATTTAATTTTTGGATAACTTCGAGTGTGTCATCTTTTCTGCATTCTATACATCGAATGACGGACACTTAAGTATAAAAACATGCCCAAATATACACTTCACTTTAGAAAAAAAAATTTCGTTCACTCTTTCAGTCAAATGTACTTTGAAACCATATGGACAAACCCAGCCATTCTTTGTGCACGCATTTGGTAATCTGTATGTTTAACTTAGAAAAGTTTTTTCCTGCTATTTCCCTGTACAGGCTGTTCAGAATTAAATATTGATACGCATCCTCGCGAGACATTTTATGTGTATTTGTGTTTGTATTTCATGTATCCGTGTTGTAATTGATTATGACAGGCGCTTCAAGTTCTTGTCTCAGTTTCATGTTTATTTGTTTCAAATACTCAATTATTTCAATGGTAATTTTCAAGTACTGATGAAAAATAAATAAATTTTATCTGTGTAACATGTTGTTTCTTTTATTTTATATTAACGATCCACTAAAAATTCTGTATAATACTCTCACATCACATAAATACGCTAAGAAAACAAAAATTATGGTATGGATACTTAATGACTGAATAGTCTTTCTGAAATCCTCAGTAGTAAGCCGTACGTCATTTCACGAAATCAATGAGACTTTCTAGTTGATACCATAAAGTTAGCTTTTTCCAATGCCAGTGCATTTTCTTCATCGATGACCACCCATAAATTCCACAGAGTAGACGATATCAGAGTTGTATAAGACGCTATCGATTTCCTATAGGGCTTTTTATTCTTCCTTTTTACCCGTCCTGTGCTCCGCGTTAACAGAATAATAATTATCACATATGCTGGTTCGTGTCCGTAGTTAGAAGGAAGTAGTTCCTTAACCATTCAGAGTCAATCCCTGTAATTCATAATGTTAGTAAGTTTATTACTTGTTAAGATAGCTTGAGATATTGAGCGAATTTACCGGGAACTGCACTTATACTACCTCTTGTTTATTACTTGCATATTTGAGTTAATTAAGTGCTGTGCAGTCGTACGTTTTCCACTGCAACTACTGTGAGTTTCTAATTCCCTTAGTTTTAATGTTTGGCGAGCAGTTGTAGCAAATGCCGAATTTTCAGTACAGTATATGTCAGTTAACTTGATACTTATAAATTAACTTACTAATTTTTAACTTCTTCAAAAATAAACTCTTTTATTTCAATTGAAGAATTATCTAAATTGAGAATACGTTGTCTTCCCGGGGCGACTGCTCGCCTTGTATGCTTTTTTTTTTCAATGTCGGGTACTTCCCTATAACGGCATTGGCCATTCCTAATGCCAGAAGTGGTGCCCCTATTCTAGTTGATTCACCTAGCCACCATTATTTCCTATGAGGGGACAGGACAATTTACATCCATGCCTTCTCCGGGATTCGAACCCGGGCCCTTCGGTATCGTAGTCGGCTCTCCTAACCACTATACCGTGTGGGCAGCCCTTGTAAAACGAAAGTTCTTGATCAAGTTCGAAATCAAAGAATGAGATGCATGGCCTGGAGGGCTTTACATAATTTTAATTAAAACTTAATTATACATATATACATAATGTAGGCTAAAATGCCTAAATCGAATATCAACGCTTAGAGAAGCACTGAATAGTTTCATAGAAAGAATCTAATGATCGAATTATACTGCGTAGTGCAGTTCGAATTCTACCCTAAAAAAAAACTGACTCATCAAAGAAATGTTTTTTTGTGTCATGTTTCCAAGGCAATCTAACTTTGTAACGAGAATTTGCATATGTTATATTTGATTCGAAATATTCGATGACTTCATTTTCAGTTGAATCGAAGTCTTTCCTCTTATTAATAAGTTTTCCAAGTTTGTCAGTAATAAGTCCAAGTTCTGAGTTTTCCAAGTCCCAAAATTTTGTTATTTGTTTGGGAATCAAATGGTCCCCTACAACTACATTGAAAGCTAAAGAGACATCATCATCACCTTTTCGTCCTTGTAGGCACCAGCCAAAAATAGTTTCCACTGCAACAAGGTTTTTGCTTAAGTATTTAATGTGTCTCATTACGATATTATAATATGCTCCGATTAGAATGGCAATGGGTTTTTTACAATCGGGTAAATCTGCCAGTATCAAATTTTTTAATTGTCTGTTTTGTTCATTTCTTCTGATTTAGGAGGAGGAATATCTGTACCTAATATGTGATCAGTTACTAATAATTCAACTTCTATTCTAAAATCGGGAGAACTTCTATGTTCTAAACTTAATTTAACAACGTCACAATTTTTTGGGATGGGTGAGGTATTCCCAAAAGTGTAGAAAGTCAATTTTTCTTTTCGTATGACTTGGAGGTTTAATCCGTTTGCTAACTCACGAGCACAAAAACTTTTCATACTTTCACTATCCAAGAGAAGTCTGGCAGACACCTTTTCCTTAGCTGTTTTAGCTTTTATCGTACAAGTCTGTAGAAGAATCCTCTTTATTTACACTATGCGACACGGCCGAAACAATTTCTTCTTTCTGTTCCTTGGTTTGTGTATCATTTCTCGAAATTGATATGCTACCCTTTTTATCACTTGCTGTATTTTTAACTATCGAACTGGATTTAAAACATACGGCTTCCGAATGTTGACCTTTGCAAATTTTACAAACTTCAGTTTGCCGTTGATGGCATTCTGGTGTTTAGGTGCAAGGCACAAAAAATAACGTCCTTGCTTCTTTAAAATATCTCTCTTCTCATCAACTGTAAAGCATAAACAGAATTCTGACTCATGGTTTTGAAAACTAAAAATGCAGTTTCGATTTCATGACGCGGCTGCCATAAATTCATGTGTAGTGACAGTTTGTTTATGTTTAGGCGTCGGTGGATATCTGTTAATACTTTTTATCTCGGGTTTTGACTTGCGTGGAAAAGATAAGGAATTAATTTTTTCTCGCGATTCTATTTCTAATCGGAAAAAGTCTAGAAATTTGTTTAAATCATAGGTTAAAGGATTTCCTGTATTTATACGATGAAATTCGAAAGCTATATCGTTCGGGACAATTTTCATAAACATGTTGGAATAAACATGTTGGAATATGTTTCTGGTTTCACACCGAGCGCTAAGAGGCTTCTGATTTGAACGCTAATTGTATCAAAAAGTTTTCGCAATTTTGTTACTTCATTTGAACTTTGAATGTAATTTAAATTTAAGAGATTAGAAATGTGTGTATTTATAATAAGGTCACTTTGGCCGAATCTAGTTTTAAGAATGTCTATAGCAGAGTCATACTCTGAGATCGAGAGACCTTTTACGGCTCATGCTGCGTTTCCACATAAATAAGTTTTCAAATAATTAAATTTTTCGATCTTCGAAAGCGTAACATTATCATGAACCTTGAATGAATTCCAAAAATTCATCCAATCGTTATAGTCTCCGGAAAATTTGTGAATTAACAGTTTGGGCAATTTCACATTACCTTCAATCTGTCTTTTGGTTTCAACTTCCGTAGATGAATTATCTAAATTCGTGCTGACATTTTGACTATTGTATTTCTTTAAATAACGGTTCATTTTAGACTTCGTTATTATTGTCTTATCGTTATATTCCAGTGTTAATATCTGACTCTAATTTTTATTCATCTTCAATCAAATTTTGCATTTTTTCATTTAAATCATGAAGCTCAGTTTATTTACTATTTAACAATTCCAAACAATTTTCTAACTTTTCTTGTTTTTCTTCCTTTAAACATTCATCAACATTTTTAATAACTTGAGTTACAGAAGCACGTATATGTGCTCCATTCTTATTTAGTGTCTTCTGTTCCATTTTAATAAATTATAAAAAGGAGACTTACCGTGAGGAGACTTCTCTTAGAAAGCTTAATCCAAAAGGCTTAATCGAAAAGTCAACACAAAATTTCAAATAAATCAAATTCCACCTTTTTGGCCAGATGCACCAACTTAAAACGAAAGTTCTAGATCAAGTTCGAAATCAAAGAATGAGATGCATGGCCTGGAGTGTTTTATATAATTTTAATTAAAACATAATTATAGATAAAAACATAATGTAAGCTAAAATGCCTAAATCGAATGTAAACGCTTGGCAAGCACTGAATAGTTTCGTCGAAAGAATCTAATGATCAAATTATACACTCACTTCCAAAAGTTAAGCCCGAAGATGTAAAATGCAAAACAAAATCAACAAATACTGCTTTGATTGACATAAAATTCGGCAAGAACGTAGCATATATATTTATCCATAAAACAAAATCAATAATTATATACAGAAATGAAAACAATATTAACATTTTTAAGTTATCAGATAATGACATACTGGGAACTTAAACAAAATTATGTATAAAGTGAAAATAAACAACAT
This sequence comes from Stegodyphus mimosarum, assembly GCA_000611955.2. NCBI lineage: Eukaryota > Metazoa > Arthropoda > Arachnida > Araneae > Eresidae > Stegodyphus > Stegodyphus mimosarum. The sequence goes on along the minus strand of KK112714.1, from coordinate 10,582 downwards.
AAAATGAAAAAAAGGACATTAATAGGGCATGTGATCTCAACTCATCTGTATACGAAGTTTACACCTTGTAACCATGCTTTCAATTAGGTGGTCAACCACCGCAGAATTAAGCAATCGCCATTCTTCTTGTAGAGCAGTTTCCAACTCAATAACAGTGGCTGGAGGTGAGAAACATGAAGATACAGCACGGCCGAGAGCATCCCAAAGATTTTCAATGGGATTAAGGTCGGGCGAATATGCTGGCCACGCCATACGCGCAATCCCTTCACTCTCTAGTAGTCATCGACGATGGGGACGCGCGTTATCGTCTATTAAAACAAAAGTAGGGCCAACTGCTGCAGCGTACAATCTCACAATGGGTTCTAGAACTTCATCTCGATATCGGACAGCCGTCAAAGAACCCCGTTTAAAGATGCGCAGGTCGGTGCGGTATCCTAATTAAATCGCTGCCCACACCATAATGCTTCCGCCTCGGAATGCGTGATGTTCGGTGATGTTTTGGGACTGATTGCGTGTTCGTTGTTCACGCCATATCCTTATACGCTTGTCATCTGGCTCCAGACCAAATCTTGACTCATCAGTAAACATGACATTGCCCCAGTCAGACACATTCCCATTGACATGTTCCCGGCACCACTGTAATCGTGCCCCTCTTGATTGGACGGATAGAGGGACGCAAACTCGAGGTACCCGGGCGTACAGTCCACTCATATGTATACAGTAGCTGCAGATACCGCCGTACCAATGGAAGTTGTAACCATAGATGTCATACGTGTGGAGGTCGCTCTGCGATTCTGCTTGGCTACAATAGCAATATATCGATCTTCCGCGAGGGTTGTAACCCTTGGGCGACCGGCTACGGGCCTTGTGTGGCTCGATATGTGTGGTTTGGAACTGTTTCCATAAACGTGAAATTACAGAATGATGAACGCCTAAGAAAAGAGCAACATCTGCGATCGACTGTCCTGCTTCAATGCGCCCCACAGCATGCCAGGGTTCAGAATCTTCCATTCATTCGTCTTCTGGAAGTCGTAGAAACATGTATGTCTTCAAAACAAATTGTACAAAAGTTTTAAACACCTTCTATCAGCACTTAAATCAACTTCTGTAACCTTTCATAAAGGTGGCTTCTTATAAGACTGCCTTTTTTGCATAGTTCTTGACATGAAAGCTCGATTGGCTGTTGCCTAAAATATTTGCAAATTTCAATCTACCTCTGCAGCGAATTGCATCCTGTTCAATTCTGACTGGCTTCCGGAAATTAGCATTTTCCTCTCCGTGCTTAAGTTTTGGAAGTGAATGTACTGCGTAGTGCAGTTCGAATTCTACCCTCAAAAAAACTGACTCATCAAAGAAACGTTTTTAGGCCATGTGTTCAGAAGGGGAAGAGTTAGGTAAGCCAATAGATGAACTTCTGACGCCATCTCTTGGCGATATCAAGGCATATTCCTCAACACGTGTGTGTCGATTTGCTGAGTTAGAATTCAACACAAGTAATCCACAAATAAAGAGACTACATCTTAGTGAAACACTAAGTATATTAATAACATGTTACAAAATTAATCTTAACACTGACTACATATCTCTCCGCTGGCTATTCAAGGAGGCGTTTCTTTCTTGCCCCTCGAGTTTAGAAAAGCTAAAAGGGAACCGAAAACTCCAGCCAGAAGCAAGCTAAGGTGCTTCTCACACACGAAAATTAAGTGGTAAGTTTTTAAGGCTCTGTTTTTAACACTCCCTCCTTTTGAGTTTCGGAAACATAGAAACGGAAGCGTATTTTTGCTTCCTCCCTAGGAAATGCAACTCGGGACTAATTTGGCGATTTACGAGGTCTTGGCGAAAATGTGACGAAGTATGGCTAGAGCATGCGTAGAGAGGGACGAACAATCGTAGTAATGTCGTGTATTTTGTAATGTCTCTGATGTATGTAATGTGAGTGTTTATGCGTATGTCAAATATAATTACTGAAGCAGCAAGGAGTATTAAATAAAGAAAAGTGGCGGTTCATTTTTCAACAAAATATGCTGCTTTATTTACGGCTTTACTACGTGTCCAGCTACTGGAAGTAGCGCGCGTTATTTCCTCCCTAGGAAACGCAACTCGGGTCTAAATTTGGCGTGACATCGAAGCTAAAATATTAGGTATACACGAAAAAAAGTCTTTAAGCTGATTATGAGTTTATAGGATATGATTAGCAGTGTAGGCAGTAGAACTCTTTTTCGGCTTATGGAATGCTGGATTTGTACGTACGTTGTCTCAGCAGCAGTGTTAGTACAGCATTGGTGTAAATTTGTAAGACTTAGTAGTGATGATATGATATTTAATAACATTATAACTATTGATAATGATATTTAATAATGAGTATTCTTGCTTGAGAAGGAACAATAAAATAATAATCATTCCTTCTAATTTAATAATGACTGTTCTTAGTTTAGCTTACATAGTTCAGTATTAATAATTCTGTAGCTATAGTATGTATTTAGCTGTTAAATAGTTCTGTTAAGATATATATTGTTTCTTTTTAATTATGAAGTGGATCAATAAAAATTTATAATTTATTTCAATTTAATAGTTTTTAACTCATTTCATATTCTGATGCTTAGTTTGTAACATATGCATATATATATAATTTATAGCGTGTGTGTATACATATACAAACAAACACATACAAAGAGGGATATGTATATATATATAAAGGAAAATATATATATATATGGGGACATATCATGACTGGCATTATGTTCAAAATATGTATTTTTGTCTTAAGGGGAAATTCAATCAGAAATATTTTATCATGTGAGAAATGTTAATCAGAAGTAAGATAGTTAGGTAATATATTTCGAAAGATCATTATTAATATTATAATCTCTTTAATAATAGATTTAAATAAATTATAAATGTATCTTTTCTTACTTAAACATAAATAAAATTTCTGTAACTTCTCCATTAAGAGACTGCTAATTTAATTTTTTTTTAAATTCTATAATGATTTATAATTTAATAACTTGCCCTAATAAGGCATAAAAAGTATATTTTGTAACTCATAATACTAGTGTTCCATTTAAAAAACTTATTAGAAATGCAATTTGAATCGTATCACACAGAAAACACGCATAATATCTTATATAGTCACATTGTCTATCACCTTTTGCTTTCTGGCTTTTAAAACAAAGTTAAAAAACCATAAAGTAACTTTAGAGGCTGAATACTGTGTGATATCTTGTAACAGAGCTGAGAACTGCATGGTATCAAAATCAAAAGCATGGTAATGAGATGATAATATGTCTGGGATTTGCAAGTTGCGGGATTATTGGTTATTATGCATTAGTAGGATTGTTTTTAGTTTATGAGCAGAGGTAACCTAATTGTTACTTTTTCTTAATAAATTACACTTTTTTATCCCCCATTAAATAAATATAATTTTCATGCCATACAGCTTGGGTGTGCATTTTTTGAATTCTAGGTCAAAAGTCTTTGTGCATTGGATTGTACTATTATAAAGGATTTGTAATGAAATCTAGAAAATGTTCCTCTTGATATCAGGCCAAAACAAAAGCAAAGTTATTAATGTATTTTATTTCTCAGTCATCTACGAAAGCACGCAGAACCTATTTATCCGGCCCGGTTTAACATTCTCATTTTATGCGTATGCCACAGAAATTTTAAAAAATGATGCTCTACGTTCCTTTGATTTGATTTAATATTTGCTGAACTTGTTTTTGGCTAGTGCAAAGCAGCATTTCCTAAACAACAAATGGTTGTTCAGGCCATGAACATCGTTTAAAAAGAAACTGTCAATGTAATTTTTTATATCCTGTATAGCATGACTTATACTGACTGCAGTTAAAGATATCGTAAAAGTCAAAGATCCGTAATATTCGTGGCATTGGCAATTCCAGATTTGAGATTTCTGCATATTAGGTCTTAAGTTTAAATCCAGTAAGATGTTAGTTATAAAATTAAAAGTATGAAATAGTGATTTATGAAATAACAAAGTATGTATGTCCTAAAGGGAATCGAAATTTACAAAAAAGGAAAACTTAATATTTATATGTTTGCTTTATTAAACATTGATTTCGATGTAAGTTGTTTAATTTGTTTCATTTTTGGCGCTAACACTTTGTATTCTATATAATTCTATAGACAGAAATTCTTGTTCAGTAGCAAAGTTCCATTGTTTGAGTCCTGTAATTGTCTCGTCGAGAATTGTAGATCAAATTTTTTTTTTGCTTTCAGCAACCTCTGTCATTTTCTTCACTATCTATAGCGATATTTTCTGGATTTAGAACCATGCTATAAATTTCGCCGTCCGTGAGTTGACTGATGATTGGGGCATTGTTATTGCAATGAAAACATTCTAGGCACTTTTCACCATGAAAAACAGTGTTAAAATGAGTGATAGCTTGCTGAAGATAGCAACAATGTGATCAGCTAAGTCATCTCGATTTTGATGAGTGAACTGAGTCGAATATTAACATGTTATTATTTGCAGCCTTTTTTTAGCTACATGAAATATAATTTGATAGATGACTTTCTTCATATATGTTATTTAACTAAAAGCATTTTTATAGGGGAGAAAAAAAAAGATTTCACGATCTGGAATTTACCTAAAGATGAGGAAGCAGTAAAATTACTTCAGAATAAAGGAATTTCTCATGGATGAAGATTTTATAAAAATAATCCTGAAATGAATGTGTTTTTACCAATAACAATACGCCAAAATGGTATTGCAACCTTAGATCATCTTGCTGAGAAAAGTGTCCCAGATCTCGCATTTGAATTGAAGGATGACAAATGACAACATTTTGGATAAAACAACATATTTCAAATTAGGAATTGTGGGACTGCTAAAATGTCTTTATTGAAAGGTATAAATATTATATATTGATGGATCTTGAAAAGGAACACTTGGAAAAATTGTGTTAATCTGTAAATTCCATGCCATCAAATAAATGTCATTGTATTTTTAGCAATAGTAAAACAATTTATTATTTTGATATTCTTCTGTTATCATGACTGAATTCAAAACTGTATTCACGTATGTGTGTGTACACATACATAAATACTTCAATGTTAATCAACTCAATTTCCTAATTATCCAGGAATAAATTTTATTTTTAAAAGGTAGTTACAAAATAAGAATACAAAAATGAATAATTTCTCTAGTTGAAATACAAATAACAAAGTGTTAATGGTTAGTACCATGACTTTTCGCATTAGGCACATTCATGGCAACTGCAGCACTAAAGCACCTTTTCTGTTTTTTGTGTTTCGTTTTTGAAACAAGAGCCTTAAGAGGTCTTCCTGATGATAATCTTTTTGCTCCTCTGTGACGTCCTTCTTTACGTCTTGAAATAGAATTTGGCTGTACTTTAATTATTCTTCTTGATTTGTAATTGAATTTTTTGTTGCTTTCAAAAAAATTAAGCAAAATACTTGCATCATTAACATTTTCATTGTTCTCCATAAATTTAAGCATTTCATTAAGTTATTATTACCAGTATTCTCTTGTAAGATATTTTTTATTTTTTGGCAGAAACCTTCAATTAAATTATCAGTTTGTTGATTGCTAGCTTTTATATTACATGCATTTACAGAATTATCAGTATTATTAATTTCATTTTCTGACAATTCGCAGGTTGATTGACTGTGTTCCATTTGAAGCAAATTATCTCCATGACATTCTGCATTCAAGTGCGATTTTTCCATTTCTTCTCCAGCTTTGCTAGACTGACATTTTTCTTCATGCATATTTTTACTGCATATTGGTTGGAAAAAAGTGCTACATATATTGCCATTATCTTCTGCAATTTTATAAAATAGGTATTTGTCATCACTGGTAATAGCACAGAAGTTTATGAATCTGATACCATAATGCATACATACTGCAGCTTGATGTTTGCAAAAGGGACCTTGTGATCCATTTGGACAACAACAAATTCCAACAGCTGCATCAACTTTATAACGCTGCTCACTTGAGCTAGATTTCACCTAATATGTATTTTCATCTTCTTTAAAGATCATGTCTTGAGAAACAGCAGAAGGTTCATTTAAATATTTCTGTAGAATCAATGATTTATTTTGTTTTTTATAAAGTGCATAGTCAAGGAGTCTATTTCGGAAATAAAGTTCTAGATCATATGCTAAGAAATTTAGCAATTCTATAGCATTAAATGCCTTAATGCGTGTTAATATTATGTCTTTCAAAATTCTGAAAGATGCTTCGGCAAAATTATTCGTGTTATTCCCACGATTAATTATATTTTTTCTGAAAACAAAGCACCAATCAGCAGATTTTTCACAGATAATTGCAAAACTGTGAATACATTAATATGTTTATACCACGAAAAATGTTTCTTTTAATGCTTCCAAATGATTCAGTATCTACAGCATACATCAGTTGTTTTACACAGTTCATCATATATTTTCTGTGATTTTTATCTATGTCATTATTCGATGAACAAAGCCATCGCCATACTGCCTGCAGTACATGAAACTGGCAAAGTAGAAGTCTTGTGTTTTTCCTTGTTGAGTGTAGAGCAGTTCTTAAAAGACATGAATCATCAGTCATGATCATGTTAAAGGTCAGTTCATGTCCAGTAACTTTGTCCCAAATTAAACTTATAGCTTGAAAAGCAGAACTATAATTTTGAATTGTTTGTTTTTCATCGATGATATAGGAAGGGCTATAGGAAGAGCCCCGGCTTTAGTAGCGACTAATATTGCAGTTATACAACTACATGTTTGATCACACGATGCACTGGTGTCTATGAATAAACCATCTTGCACTGATATTCTGTAAGATTCTTTGCATTATTGGAAATACAATAACTATATAAAAGGGATCTTCATTTAATGCTGTTATATATCCATCTTCATTTAACTGTTTTATTTTTTCTTCAGCAATACTGAAAAATGAAATATTGTTATTTAAATATACTGCTTATGTATTATATTTTTCAAAAGTTCATGTATGTTCTACAAAGTAATAAATTTCATTGATTTACTAAATAGCAAATCCTTTTAATTTTATTTGACTTTTCTATAACTTTAAAATTACATAATTTATTACATGCAAAGCCATAAATTATGTAACATGGATTTATGGAGTAAGGGTCTCTCATTTTAAAATTTAGGATACATTTAATACTTTTTAAAAATTACTGTGGGCCCCTTGCATATTTAATGTAATGTAATAAATATATCTGACTGATAACATGACTTTTGTAGGACAAGTTGTAGGCTGAGAATTTGATTTCATAATTAAATATGAATTGTTATAAAAATGAAATTTAAAATATTTGAAATAAATTATTTTGCTCTCCAAATATTAGTATGATATTTTATCTGTGATATTGAGTATTTAAAAAAATGATGTTATAGACTTTAGTTTCTTAAATACTATTAATCCTTGATATTATGAAACTGTCAATAAAAAAATTTCCTGAGTAAAAATTCTAACTTTTTTATTTGGTCCTAATGCAGCGTATCTAAGTTATATGCAACGTTTAAATGTAAAAGAGAATTTACTGACTATTGGATCACTTTTCAACTCTCATTCTTTACCAACATTAAATATGTCTTTAAATTTTCCCTACCTTTGGGGAACTTCAAAAAATAAGTGGTTTGTTGAAGATTAAACATTCTGTAAATAATAATAAATAGTAATATTTATTCTTTGAAGTTTACTTTTAGAATATTATGACCATCCTGTAGAATTTTAATAAAGTACATAACACTTTGCATTTATTTTTCTGCCGTATAACAAATGCTTTATTAATTATGCTTTCTCATTCTATGAGAATTATGTACAAGGTTAAATTTTACATTTACAAAACCAGTCTATGGCCAGTACTTCTAAATTATTTCTTCATCTATGTAATTCACACAGAAGCATTGTAACAAATTTGAGCTGCCTGAGCTAAATTAGTTACACTTTAACAATATTAGATTGAAAGATAATTAAACAATGCATTAAATAAATTTCACTGCGAATAATTTTAAAATGTACCAGCAGTGTGTATTCTGGCAATAAAAGTTGTAAAATGTTCCTAATATTTTCAAATGCCACGTTTCCAAACGAATGTTTATCATTCACTGCTTTGGAAATGTTGCCACTATGTGTTTTGTTTCAATTTGCTGCATCATTACTTAACTGAAGTTTAAAATAATTGAATTTAAATGCAAGTGCTCAAATTTTAATTTGTACCTATGTAAAAAAATTAGATTATTGTATAAATAAATTCTTCATATGCTGAAAATTTTATATACGTATTTGACTAATGAGTTTAATGAGCTTTCAGATAATTTTGAATATGAATATACTTACCTGAAAAAGTTGTTACTTCTTGTTGCAGTACCAAATTCTCTTTCACGCCAAGTCCGGTGAATATTATATACCCATCCTGTAGGTGGATTTAATGAGCTATCAGATAGTAACTCAACACCATCTGTTATGACCAAATTCTTGTGATGAGTGCACAAGAATTGAACACTTGTGTGCTGAAGCACTGCTTCAGCAGGGCTCATTCCTACAAAACAGACTTTTATCCTTACACAAAGCTTAACATATGCCTACATTTGAAAAACAAACTGGATTTATTAAACTGTTTGAAATTTACTAGAGCTATTTTGTTTTTATACTGCATTAAATGCAGTTTGTTTGGAAAAAAAACTAACTCGATTTGGGTCTTTCATTTAGCTTACTTTTAATTACCTAAAATTCAGCATTTAACACTATTTCAGAAAGATATCAAAATGTTCTGCAGAATAGTCGATCTGGCAACCATCATTTACCAGTAAAAAAGCTTTAAAATACATTTTGTGGATTGACTGATGTCAGGTTTTGCAATGTTCACCAGTTTGACACTAAAGCTGTGTTGAGATGGCATTGTTTATGGAAAAATCCTATGAATTCTAGATATATGAGAAACAGTCGGTTCATATATATCAGAGACTTACATAAATAACTTTTGTAATATATTGTATAAATTAGTGATAAAAAATTTTTTAACCATTTTTATCTAGGTATATCTCATGCCTGTTTCTGAAGTCTGTTAATAAATGTTATTTTATCATATCCTTGCTGATCACTCATTTAAACTACAATAATACACAATTCTAAATGTTGGAAATTATTTCTTACAAATTTTAATTTTTATGAAAATTGTTGAAAAAAAGTAGAAGCATTTGTCATTCCAGCAAATTGGAGTTATTGGCAATCATATCGACGTTGAACAGATTAAGACAGTTCCTTAATTGGCAAAATCGATTTACAAAATGGAAGCATTTACTTAAAGAGAAAAATTATTTCTAATGTGTCAATTAAGTAACTTGACAATTGTGGCATTTAAATATTAATTACATTGGCAAACTGACAATTTTACTTACTGCCTTTCTTACAAGAAATATATCTTATTTCGAAAGCATCATGAAAATATTTTAAGACTTCTTTTTAATATTTTTTCTCTTATTATACAACATGGATCTTATTATACAACATCTTATTATACACCATAAGTTTGGCATATTGTTTCTGTTTTACATTATATGCTCCAATGCACTTATAAGAAATAACTATCTTGAAATTTCAAGAAGTTTGAAAATTATGGCAATTATTTTAATCAATAATCAAGCAGATGTTGCTGTTTTACGTTATGTGCCACTATGCACGTACAAGAATTAACTATCTTGAAATTTCAATTTTGAAATTTATGGCAATTATTTTAATCATTATTGTCAGGCTGATATGATTACGGAACAATTTTCAATTTTTATTTAAATTCGGTTTTTTAATACATGATGAAAGCAGTCTTTCAATGAAAATTTTTATAAACAAAATGGTATAAAGCAAAGAACCATTTACCCTTAATTTAAATGGAAAAAGGTTTTCGAATTACAAAACAAACCTTTCAAATTATATTTAAAAAAATTAAAACTACTAAAATATAAAATGATATAACAAATCTAGTCTAATTAGTAATGTCTTTATTATTAATTAGCCCTTAAAATTTGAAAGGGGAGCAAGTGCATTATAATTACAGTGGTTGTGTAATGATTGTGTTTGGTATCCTGAGTTGTCAGAGATCTGATAGTAAGAGGTGCAGTTTTTTTTTATACGGAATAAGGAAGAACAAGGATCATTTAGCAGTATCTTACTATTGTTTTGAGCATGTACTGTTCCTATTATTTCGATGTCTGTTTGTTCATAGCACTGGCAATTCAACTTTATATTATGTCAAGGTTAACATAAAATATTAAAAATAATACATTCCATATATATAAAAATTCGTTTTCATACATGATCAAAGCATTTTGAATACTGCCTTAGATCAGTATGCTTTCTTAACATTAAGTTGTTCATTTTTGCAGTCATTACATTAAACAAAAATGCTAAATAACAATTTCACTTTTTCATTCTAGAAAAATGAAAATCTATGCTTTCTTTTATAACCCTTAGTTCTTTCTGGGAGTAGATTTAAGACTTCTATAAAAGAGAAGTGGCATAAAGGATATATGGGATATGGATTTAGTTATAGTCATACAATTCAGAAATAATCAATTTCCAAATATTAAAAATATT
>KK112713.1:32289-90447 GCA_000611955.2 Stegodyphus mimosarum | reverse complement strand
AAATGGTAGAGTGATTTTAATAGTTTTTATATGATAAAAAAATATAAAAATAATGTAAATAAATAATTATATTTTATATTTTCCTTGAAACAGTTAAGGACATTTTTAATATGGAGATCTTCAGAATGAGTTCAAAGTTCAGGCTAAATGAACTCAAAATTTACGTTTTTAATTTTACGCTAACTTATCAAAATTACCCCTTTTACGATTAAACACTGAGCATGAACATAGACAGACATTTCTAATTTTCGTAAAAAAATTTAATTATTACTTTATTACAGTGGTGCTGAGAATAGAAATTTATACAATGCAAATATAAATTTATTTCATATGCTAACTTAAAGGATTTCTTAATATATTTAATTATAAAGAAAAAAAAAGCGTTCTAATTCGTGTTTACTGACCAATGGCAAAGTAGGAAATTCTACTTCCGGAGATGTGAAAACTTAACTTTGTGAAGTCAGGAATGATGGCGATATCGAATCGGCGTTGCTATCTCAGACCTGATGTTAGATTATTATTTGAAGAAATTAAGTGAAAATTTTATATTTTCTGTGTTTAATATTCATGCTTTCTTCACCTATGTAAAATTTTACGAGTAGATTCACTCTAGAAAATGTGATTTTCCTAATGCAAGTGTTGTTCTTTTGTGAACGTGCCGAATTATTCATTTTCAGCATTTTGTACTCTTAATGACATGAAATACCACCAATGAATTGAAAACTTCCCGTTTTGCAGTTGTCTACTTCTCACTTTCTTATAGTTGTAATTTTTTTACTCAGGCATTTTAATATTTATCTTAAAACATACTGTAACTGAGCAGGAAATAGCCTAATGGAAAAAGAAAGGCAATTTTAACACGATTAATTGTTCAGAAATCTGTTTTGAAAAATACATTCACTAATTGCCCTTAAAATATCTAGTTGTGCAAAAAATAAAGCATGTAACTTTTCATTTATTTATGAAATTCACATATTTTATATGTTCACTATTTTTTCTAAAAATAATTTAATTGAATTTAGTTTTATAAATTTGCCTTAATGTATATATAATCTTTAACTCGGAGATATTGTGCGGAAGCACTTCCGCAAAGCGCCCGTTGGCCCTTCAGCAAAGAACCCGTTCGCGCCGTTGCAGTCGCCAAGCTCACCAACGGTTGATCGACGTTGACGACGAGCGGCGTATGGTTATTAAACACATGGAAGTAAGCCGCGTAAAGGTGATATTTAGTGCATATAATCAAAATAATAAATGACATAAATTCAGGTTAGCAGAGAAAACAATATATAAAAGCATATGGATGTAAAATTAACCGATTAAACGTGATATACGAAAATAAATTTGTATTAAACTAAGCACGGAAAACAATATATTAAGCTTAACCGAAGTGAAATAATAATCTAATAATGAAATTTTTGTAATAATGAACTCTTTTCTTGACAAAGTCATCTATTTAATGGAAAAATTAGAAAAATTCGGATCTGTCTTTGAATATCTTTCAACATTATAAAATTCCAAAATATTCCTGTTTTTAACAGTGCAGTTTCTAAGGAATTATAAAAGCATAAAATCAAAAAGTACTTTTATAGTTAATATCTTCATTGTATAATTTAAAAGTACTTCCAAAACTATGAAAATCCATTATCAACACATAAATGAAATCAACGAATATTCTCATTTTAAATAGAAACTGAATAGCAACTATCTGATTACATGAAAGTTTTTTTAGTAATAAATTATATTCTTCTCATACTTATTTTTTTTAATAAATGTATTGCGCAAAAAAATCAAAATATTCGTGTATCCCATTTATCATTCACCCCCCCCTCATGATTTTCTTCCGCGAACAAGCATCTGTTTCCGAAAACTTCACTAATAATATGAATATGTTTGTATCTATTCATTGTTAAAAATTGATAAAAAGAACGTGAAAATCCGAAAAAATAATAAGAAATATGTGAAGAAAAGTTTAAATCTGTAAATGCAAACAGCGAAGGTGGTTGACGGGTTACCAGGTTTGAACTATTATCGCCTTTGGCGGTGTTTACATTTACCGGGCGCTTTGCGGAACAAAACCCTATTGTGCTATTAAAAATGAAATTTTATGTGATAAAATACAGGTACTTTAGCTCCATATCTGTGTTCAATTTTTATACTGAAATTTCATGCATATGTAATTACTGAAATAGAAATTTTCTTTAAGTCCTTCATGAATGCATTCCTTTTTTGTTAGCTTAGTTTATTTGATTTTTGCTGTTTCAAATGATCTGCCATAATTCAAGTAAGAATGCTTGCTTTAAGTTTTAAATAAGTTAATAGATTTATTACTATTTACTGCAGCCTCAGGATTCTCTACACATAATATTTCAAGAGAAAAACTTGATGGTTATTTCGATTATTGGAATTGCATGAAAATATTCATTTAAAAGTTATTAGTTGAAAACTAAACGGATTGATCTAAAATGCTTTAAATTATTTGAATTATATTTTATTAAATCAAGTATTTTGATATAGGAAATGGAAATTGTAAATGTGCGGAAAATGCTTATATAAAATCAAGAAATTGCTGATAATGTTGTTGTTTTACCCTCGTGAATTAAAAAAAAAATAATATTGCAGTCTGGTGAGTCACTGCCCTGCTGAGCTGTAGTAAACAGGATGTCTAGTCTGCCAGAACTTCAAACAGACAGATTTGGGATTTTCAATAACCTACGTACCATTACGATTTCATGCGAAACAAATGTACCATTAGGATTTCATTGTTATTGAAACATTACGATTTCATAGTTATTAATACGAAACAAGCATACCATTACCATTTCATGGTTATAGAAATCGTATTGATACAAATTTGTTTGCATCAATACTGTTTATTTATGAATATGACCAAAATAAATTCTAAGAAGCTAAGAAATGATTTATTTTCTATTAATTATGAAATGTAAATAATGTAACTAAGCAATTTTCTTTATGCTACTTCACTAAGCATAAATACTGCAGTATGAGATTCCAAAAAATAAAAGTGTTTCGGGAATTTTTACTCAGTTTATCTTGATGATATGTAAAATCATGTTGTTAAACGGAATATTACTTTTGCACAGGAAAGTAATTCTATTCATCTAACATCCTCATGAATCAAACTTTTTTTAAGAATGATTACAGTTTCTAAGCTAGCTTTAAATTTTCAAATTTTGAAACTATACGTATCATACAGCATCAGTTTTCCATGGAACAAAAATTTGTATCAATAGAAAAGGTGGTAAAATGCTTAGTTAATGGAAAAAGGAGAATGTCCTGATATAGTTTCAGTAAAAAATGAAACTATGATTGCAGACCCTGAGAAAAATAATGAAACTGAATTTTTTGTTAGCAAAGATGAAGTTCTCGACATCTAAGAAAATCTCTGATTAATGTAAATCCTATACATCTATGTATTGTAACAAAACTGGAATGAATTATTTGCACTAGGTATGTAGAAAATGCATGCTTAAAGTTCTGTTTATTTCCTAAAAATATTCTGCATGGTTAGTTTTTAACAGGAAAAAAAAATAAAGTTAAAAAGGTAGCTAAAAGCTGTTATTCTCATATTTATTATTTAAAAAATTAAATTGTTTTCAAGAATGGAGTAAAACTAGATTTGCATTCAACTCTGGTAATTTTAGCTTATGATGTTTTGCTATAACTAACATGAAGCTTTTGAATGAATGCACAAATTATTATACTTAGCTTTAACATGAAGCTAAGTATAATAATTTAAAATGTTTTCTAAAGAACGAAGCGTAGACCGTTTGGGATACATTAGTGCCACTAAGTCGTGTTGGATCCGTTGTAAGGTAATTTTCCATTCTACATTAACTCACTTAACTCTTATATCCTGTTACAGGTATATTTTTATATTACTAAAAATAGTAAATTTATGAAAACTATAAGAAAAATGAAAAATATTAGTTAAAAATGACAAATGTAGCCTCTAATTGAATTAAATAATTTGGAAATGCTGTCTGTCTATCCACGAGTTAAAAAATAACTTCGAATATAATTTCTTTTTTTCAGTTTATTATTATTGCAATCTCATTTATCATATCTACCTCACATATTCCGTGGTTCTTTTCACTAATATATATTATGTATTTCAAACGACTTTATCAGTTTCAGCAATATGATTTTTACTAAGACAAATACTTTGCTATATGTGCGTACAATGTTACCATAAATCAGTTTCTAAATCAAATACATTGTTACTATAAATCACATACTAGAAAATTTAAGAAGGAAAATATACAAGTAAATTGCGTCATTTAGTGTTATTTAACTCTGTTTCTAATATTTATACTAGAATGCAAAAATTACTTGTACATCAGTGAAACAAGGAGAGTCATCATTCCTTATTACCAAATGCTATTAGCTCATATTCTATTTTAAATTGAAAAGCTCCTCGGCGCCCAAGTGCTTAAAGCCTCCGAGAACTGGTACTTTGCCCTAACTTCTATTCCTCGTAAATAGTTCAACTGCATGGAGTTGGCTCAGTTTCTGCCATGAATAATGTAAACGTGATTAGTTACTTTTAAATATATCCTTCATAAAACTATTTCACCAGGTAGATTTCTTTCATATTTTGCCTTTATTGAATCATCTTGCTAATTAAGAATTTATTAAAATTAATATGTTAAGCTATTATCTGTTAAAATGTTAAAATGCATAATTTTACTGACAATGTTTTACTTAAATTATTGTGTATTTAATTCATTTTAAGTAGCAGTAAGCAAGTGCATATGCAGAATTATGTTTTGGATATCTAATTCATTAATTTGTGGGCTGTATTTTAGAAAATTTATTAATGATTTTTAGCAAATATTGCTAAAAACTTTGTGAATTTTACGTAATTCAGCTTATTTAAATAGCTGCGTGAAATAGTGGGAAAAGAAGCTTCATGTGGATCATAATTAATATTACGTGGGGATTTTTCATTTAATTAAAGAAAATATATTGAATTTTTTCAATTTATTTTATTTTGAATTTTTTTTAATTCATTTACATTATTTGCATACAAAGTTTGCAGCGAATATTTTCTGCAAGTGAAATGACTTTTTTTCGGGGGGGGGCGTGTAGGCCAGCAAATTTACATAGTGAAAGCAGTAACCCTATTTTGATTTGTTAAAAAAAAAGATAAGAAAAATTTGAATTTAAATTGATTTTGAATGAAGACTTCAGTCATTTAGTCCTGCTATCATTCTACGTAGCTTTTTTAAACTTTTATACGGTATTATACATAATTCTATTGTTATTCATCTTTCTGTTTGTTTCCTTATTTTGCTGAGAATACTTATGAACGTAGATATAAAATATTTTATATTGCAAACTGAGATGGCTTTCTTATCCTAATTAAAGAGTTCTATTCTGATTCTGGAGGATTAACTGCTAGTACTTTTAATTGTGTATTAGTTTCTGGTTCATTGAAATGTGTAAAATTACGATATATATTGTTGAGAATTGAGCATTTAAAATTAATATTATGTGCAGCTCAGTGGCATCATTGTTTTGTTGTATTATTATGTTTTATGCATCTGGCATCACTTTTATTTCCGTCATTCTAAAGTTGCTATGTAAGCAATAAGACGTATGTTAAGCTTCTCTGCATTTTTTTGCTTATTAAAGTTCGAAATTCATTTAGCCATCACTCTGTATCGTTAATTTTATAATATATATGACTAATCCTTTAATGCATAAAACTTCCTGTATTAAATATTTTTTCAGTATTTATGTAATGTAAGCAAAAGATAATATTAACCATAAGATATCACCAATGTAGTAAATTAAATTATTTTAAACTTTTATTTTAAATTCAAGAGTTAGAATGTTTTAGTCATCATCATTTACTAATCATCAATTTGATTAGTGCAAATAGTATTAGGCTGCTTGAATTTGCACTCTGTTTAACCTCAAAAGTTAAGTTTTTACGCAAGCACTTTTGGCACATGTTATGTGTAAAATTGTATTATAATTTCGTAATAATGTTCTTGACAAAACAAGGATGAATTCCCCCTTAAGTGAATAGAAACTAAAAATGTATTGTAGTTTCTATAGTTTTAACTATAGCATTATTAAAGATCCATTGATTTACATTAAGTTCTTTATCCTTAAATTATATTGGTATATAAAAATTATATTAATATATTCTGCTGTCAGATTTCATTCGAGATCTAAGCAAAATGTGCTACTGGTCATGCTGCTAATTTAGTACGTACCTCTCCTTGGATTTAATTAAAATAACTCTCACTCTGATACGTCTAAACTTAAGCATGATATATTTAGACAAAATTTTAAACCGCAGTGCGTATATTTAA
Source organism: Stegodyphus mimosarum (assembly GCA_000611955.2). NCBI lineage: Eukaryota > Metazoa > Arthropoda > Arachnida > Araneae > Eresidae > Stegodyphus > Stegodyphus mimosarum. The sequence goes on along the minus strand of KK112713.1, from coordinate 84,103 downwards.
AAGGAATTCTCTTTTTCGTTTTAATACATTAAGCCAGTTTTAGAAACAGAAAACATTTACTTATCCAAAATTTAAGTTAAAGAACATATTTCCCGCTCATAATGTTTTTGTAATATATAGAACTGCATGTTAACAGAATGCTCATTTTGTAAAATGATCGTGATGCTAAGCAAAATGCTTCTCTTTGGCTGTGTGTGCAATAGATTAATTAATGTATTTTAAAATAATTTATTAATATTTAAGTATTATTATCAAATAAAACAAATTTATATAAAGCTTAATTTAATGCAGAGTTTCTTAAACGTTTTTTCAGTCGCGATCCCTTTTCATCACTGAGACTTTTTTCGCGACCCCAGGACCCCATAAATTTACGAAAATTTTGTGGGACTCTTTAAGCATTGCGCAAATCCGAGACACATGTGAGCGAAACTATCAATTTTTTCATTTGTACTGTAATATACTATTGCAGTTTTAGGTCATTAACTTTAATTTCTAGTTTTAAGACATAGAACAATGTGAAATTTTTAAATAAGTAACAGGCAAAATGACAGCGTCACGTGCAAGGCAAGTAAAATTAACATTTGCATTATAAAAAGAATGCGTTGAAACATTTTCTTTTTTCTTTTTCTGTATTGTCTTAGCTTTATCTATTTTCAGATACATTGTGTAAAAATATTTGGTAATTGTAAAATTATTATAATACGTTAAAGAAATATCAAAACTGCTAAAATTTTTGACGACTCCATGTTGCAGACCCACAGTTTAAGAAACAGATTTAATGTATTTTCCTGTATTATAAAATAATCCTATCTTGTAAGAAAATTACAGATTAAGTGTAATTTCAGTCATATAAAAATACAAATCTCAGAGATTATTATATGTAATTAAAGATTTGATAACTGTTGTTGTAAAGAGCATAGGTGTCATTTAAATACCATTTACTATTCTTGAAGAAATTCTTCATAATGATGGCAGTACTTTTATTTGAGTCAACCCATGTTCAAAATGTCACAATTACAATTATGAAAAAGATCTTTCTATTGCTTAGGCAGATTAATTTCTAATATATACAAAAAGTTACCTTCCTGCTGTCTATCTTCATGTCGGTAATGTAAATAAATTTTTCATTTATTTTGCAAGCATTTTCATTTGTTCTGTATAGCAAAACAAACTAATTCAAACAGCTGCTACCTAGCCAGCAAACTTATAAAGGTTTCTTTTTTACAATTTGGTCTTCACAACCTTTCTGTAGAGGAACTTTTATGAAACTTTCTGTATTTCAAACAGTGGCCGACTTCTGTAAAGGTGTTGGCACTATTATAAAGTTCTTCCTTCTCAGCTACTAAGGATGCAGTATTTGTCCTAGTGCTAAGTAATCTTTAAACAAGCATCTAAAATATGCTCAGAATAAAGGAATAGAGGAATTAATGTTAAAATAGGAATAATGTGTAAGATATTTTGGGCCATACTATTAATTAGTTTCATTTAATAATATAATTCATAGCATTAAATAGAGACGAATCTTTCATTTCGACTCTATTTGACACAGAGAAAGGAACTTTTTGTTATTAAGTAATTGCTTAGATTTTTATGAAAAGGAACAAATTATACCAGAGTGGTTATGCTAATTTTGCTTTCAGCAGTTGGATTTAATATTTAACATTTAATTTGATATCATGAAAATTAAATAGGAAAAAAACATATAGCATTTTTCAAATCATTAATGTTTTGATAATGTACAGTTTATTAACTCCACTTATTTTTCAGATGTTGAATTTGGAAAAATGGTTTCATTTTCCTTCTGCTTTTATATATTTGTGAAGACTTATAAAACTTTGAAATTTAATATAAAACTAGATAATTAAAATTCTGTATATCAATTTTATGGCTTCATCATTTTGATTTTTGTAGACATCATCTGAATTCCATAAGAAAAAGTATCTTCTTTTTATTTACGTATTTTCTTTTATAGTACTAGTATTTTCCTTTTAGAAACAATGGAAAAAAGCTAGAAAATTATTTAACATTTGATCAATCAATCATTAATTATAATTCATGCTTTCTGAAAGGCTTAAAAATAACACTGAAATCATAACACTTATCAACAAGTGTTCAAAAATTAACCTATCATGCATTAAACATCACAATGTCTGTTTATAATAATGTTTTATTTTAGGGTACCTATAACAAATGAAATTTAATTGAAAAGATTTCTAATATGCATAGTAAAAAAATAAGAAAAATGTACGTAAAAGTATACGTTCGTGAAAAATAAAAAAAAATTGGTCGAATTCACTAAAAATGTTTTAGTAACTAAATTTTCACTAAAAATATACGAAGTAAAAAATGGAAAGATTTACGTATATGCGATAAATATACTTAATTTTTAGTAGAAATATACGTAAATCCCTGAAATTTACGTATACCATACGTAAAAGTTACGAATGAACCTCAATCTTTCGCATAAATATACCTAAATTTTACATGAAACTTACCGTAAAAATATACGTAAATATCTACTATTTTTCCGGACACTTTTTATGATATTTTTGTGTAACGTAACGTTTTTATACCAAGGGCCATTCGTAAAACTGCACGTATTTTTCTCGTGCAGTATACGAGTGCGTGCTGCCTGGTGTAGTATAACTATAGTATCTTAAAAGAAAGTACAACTTAATATATCATAATAGTCACCGTTCTTTCTATTGTCAGTTGCGTTTAAAATTTTAAATTGGGAAGTCTGGTGTCATATCATCCTTGAAGAGGACGTTGACCTTCGTGCACTTGCAGCATTCCTCACGCGGAGTGCTAACTTCCCCACGTAATAAAAATTCATGACTGGTTTCCGTTCACACAATGTTTAATATCCTGTACGTGTTTGGTGCCTACCTTACTTATACTTTTCAATTTACATTAACTGATTTGTAACTCATGATGCTGTATCGTATTTAAACTTGTATATTTTATATTTATTATGCATTGTATATCTTTTCAGTCGTCTTGTATTTGCCACTTGTGGCTTCCCTTTTGACCTTTACTCTTTTATTTTTTATTTGTCTGGACTTTCAACGTCTTGTGGCCTTTTTAGGCAAATTTTGTCATTGAGCCGGTAAAGTTGCATTATTTGCAATAATTCGGCTATAAAATCACCGACTGACTGACTGACTGGTGTCATCAGATCTAATATCAGTTGTTCTGCCGTGAGTACGCCTGTTTTATTTTCACGTCAACGAATGCATATTTATTGAAAGCATTCTTAAAGCTATTTTCGGTAAAAGTATTTTTTGATTGTCTGCAACAATTAGTTTTATTTACTTTTGTATTATTGTTTGTATTTTGACATGCATCTCGGATAAAATGCGCTGATGCGTTAACTTCGATTAATTGCTTTTGCCTGATTGCTTTTTAGGCTTTTTGCCTACGCTTGTAAATTATAATTGTGCATTAATATTCTTATTTAGCGCTTTGCGCTGATCATTATTTTGGATTTAAAGCTGGATTTTTAAACACGTGAGTTACCCTCCAAGCTCATGCTGTCAGGTGTGAGTCAGAGGTCTCACGTGTGTACACCTACTGATCCGTCTGTCCGAATGCCATTGAGCAGGTCGGATTCCGGGCCGTAGGTTTTTCTGCGAATTGCTTGGGCGCTGGATTTTTGTTTTCTTTGCGATGGAGAAGCTTACTGAGGCAGTTTCTGCGCAAATCACTGAACTTGAACAGATCAAAGAACAAAATGGATTCACTGACACTGAGGAGAAATTATTCAAATTTCTACTTAACATTCATGATATGATTAAAGCCTTGAGCATTGATTTTTCACATGCTAATTTTCGTGTTAATGAAACTGCTGCTTCAGATACAAGAAACTCAGATAATTTTTCTTTCAGTGAAAATGCTCGGGCTCGTAGCCCAATTACATTAAATAATGATCATGCTCCTGAAACTCCATTGGATCAAGACACTAGTACAGACGAGGAGTTTAGGACTAAACGTCGAGGAGATCAAACAGTGCGCACTCGCACAACTAAGAATGCACTTAAAAAAGTCAAGTTATCAACTCATGTGGAATTAAATTCGAATCAGTCTCAGAATATTACTTCTGAAAATAAAAATATTCATAACACAACCACTGATGTACATAAAATGAATAACATCGAGGAAGACATTATGGACACTTCCAACTTAAATGATGTCAATGACAAAACACCAAATGAGTGAGTTACCCTCCAAGCTCACGCTGTCAGGTGTGAGTCAGAGGCCTCACGTGTGTACACCTACTGATCCGTCTGTCCGAATGCCATTGAGCAGGTCGGATTCCGGGCCGTAGGTTTTTCTGTGAATGTATCTGAAAATTCCAAATGTATCTGAAAATTCAGAGAAAACCCCTAAACTACCACCGATTACACTTAAACCCACCACCATGAAATGGTCGGAAATTTGCACTGAATTTCATGCTAGGAAATTAAAATTCTTTGGACAAAGAATTAATGGAAAGATTAAAGTTACTGCTTTTGATGCAGATAATTATAGAAGTATCGTCAAAGTCTTGAGAGAATTTAATATAGAACATCACTCTTTTATTCTTCCTCAAGACAGGAATATTAAGGCAGTGATAAAAGGACTTAATGAAGATACTGAAATTGATGAAATAAAAACAAGACTTGAAGAGTTAGGTTATGTCATTGAGCATATAAAGCAAATGACTAAAAGAAGGAATGGTGAGGTTTTTCCCCTCCCTATATTCATAGTAACACTGCCTAAGACAGTGCAGTCAAAGAAAATTTACAATGAAAAATTCCTCTGTGATCTTTGTGTCAAAATTCAAGAGTATAAAGGACGCCAAGGTCCATTACAATGCTTCCGATGTCAGGGGTTTAATCACACCCAATTAGGGTGTAATTATTCCCCTAAATGTGTCAAGTGTGGCGAATCACATTTTTTTAATGACTGCCCAGTCAAAAATGATAAGGACTTCACTCCTGTTTGTGTAAATTGCGGAAATTCTCACACGGCCTCGTTTCGAGGGTGTGAGAAATTTCCAAAACCTAAAACCGATCAGCCAAAAACATTCAGCAACCGGGTGGTCGAGAACAAATCATATGCTAAAGCCCTGTCAACTGGCATATATTCTGATACATTAAGCGAAGCTAAAAAGGTTTTTGCCGATTTAGCGGAGCTCGTCTCGGTGATTAAAACTGCTGGGTTTCAGTTGACTCAGCAAATGAAGCAAATCAACAAGTGTCAAGAAAACACCAAGACAGAATTAAATAATTGGTCTAAATCTTAAACGCCCCCTACCAAATTCGTAGTTTGGAATGCGCATAGCATTCAAGATAAAATTGCTGAATTTCATAACTTCTTCAGCTGCTATGATATTGACATAGCGTGTGTAACGGAAACTTTTGCTACGCCAGGCACAAATATTAACATCTCTGGCTATAGATGTTATCGTTGTGACAGGTTGACACACCGCGGCGGAGGTGCTGCAATTTATGTAAAGGCCACTCTTCAATCCTGCCAAATCTCTACGATACGTAGGAATGGACACGAAATTGTCACTGCTTCTGTCTACCTTCCCGTTTACGTAATTATTTACTTCTCTTGCATGTATCTTCCACCATCCAACATCTTAGATCCTATGATACTTTTAGACCTATTACCTGCTAATAAACCAGTAATTTTAGCTGGGGACTTAAATTCAAAAAATCAAGAATGGAACTGTCGACGCACCAATAATAATGGTAAAAAACTGCTTGAATTTATATTAAATCATCCTATCTACTTCTATGCTCCAACTGACTTCACCTATCTTCCCTCAAACCCACGCAAAGGAGATATTTTGGATATTGTACTTACAACCATACCGATTCCTATGTGCTTAGAAGTTAAAGTTGACTTGACATCTGATCACGTTCCGGTTATTGGCACTCTTGGAATCTCCAAAACTGAAAAACCCTGCTTAAAAAAGATTACTAATTGGATCAAATTTACTGAAATTCTATACAATTACAACCCGCCCTTCCTTCCCTTGAAGAATAACACCGACATTGATAGAGCTATCAACATGCTCACAGATACTATTATGCATGCGTATGATAATGCAACGCATAGCGTCCCGGCGGATAGATTTACTGGAAAATTACCAACAAGCATTCGAGAAAAAATGAAAACCAGAAATAAACTACGAAAACGATGGAATTTATCATGGGACCCTGGATTAAAAAGACAACTTAATAAACTTAATCGTGAAATTAAAAAGGAAATTGCAGATCATCGCAAGGAAATCTGGGATGAAAAAATACTTAATTTCAACGCGCCTGACAACTCCTTCTGGAATTTTACTAAGCGCCTGAAAAATAAACCTACGATAAATAAACCCATTTATGGGGAACAAAGAATTGCTCTCACTAACTTAGAAAAAGCTGAGGTCCATGCTGATCATCTCGAAATTCAGTTTTCGCCTAATGAGTCACCAAATGACCCAGAATTCACTAATTATGTCAACCATTATATCTCTGACTGGATTAATGCACCTGCAGTACATAGATGCCCTAAATTTGCAACACCTCAAGAAGTTATTTATATTATCAAGAAGCTCAAGAATCAAAAAGCCCCAGGGCACGACAAGCTTACAAACATTGCAATCAAACATCTCCCTACTAATGTTCTATGCAGATTTGTAAATATCATAAACGCATGCCTTACAAATTTATATTTTCCCGTTTGCTGGAAAAAAGCCAAAATTATCCTGATTCCTAAACCTGGCAAAGATCATATGAAGCCAGAAGGTTACCGACCTATCAGCCTTTTGCCTGGTCTAGGCAAAATTTACGAGCGAATTATTATGAACAGACTTCAAACTTATTTCGATCTTTTACCCAAGGAACAATTTGGATTTCAGAAAAACCTTTCAACTGTTAAACAGCTCGTTCGGCTAACTGAATTTATTGGAAATGCTCTGCATAACAAATCTTGTGTAGCCTTACTCATGCTAGACGTGGCGAAAGCCTTCGACCGCGTCTGGCATGAGGGGCTCATCTACAAGCTTATCTCCTTAAACATTGAACCGGAAATGATCAAGTTACTATACTCCTTTCTTACAAATAGAAAATTTTTTGTTTCCATAGAAAATGAACACTCAAGTCTCAGGAATATTAAAGCTTCTGTTCCACAAGGTTCTATTTTAGGACCCCTTCTTTATCTCTTTTATGTGTCAGATTTTCCGCCCCTGGATCTGATTAGCGGCTGCTTTATCGGCTGCTATGCGGACGATACTGCAGTGGCTGTCAGATCCATTAGGGCTGAACATGCAGTATTAAAACTTCAAAAATTTATGCCTTCCATTGAATCGTGGTGCACCAAGTGGCGTATTGCTATTAATGCATCAAAGTCTCAACTTTTACTCATCCGGAGAAGATATGCACGCAAAGGATTCTATGGTGAATTGAAATTATTTAATGAAAAAATACCACTTGTCACCAAAGCCAAGTACCTTGGTATCGTGCTGAACACCTCCTTTAAGTGGAATGATCATATTGCAAAAATACAACAGAAGACCATAGGAGTAATTAACAGCCTCACTCCCTTACTTGGAAAATATTCAAGACTAGACCTTTATAAAAAACGTCACATATACACTGCTATTATTCGTCCAATTATGACATACGCTTCACCCGCATGGGCAGCCTATAAGGCAAAGGATATTAAAATTCTTCAAATTATTCAAAATAGATTCTTAAGATTAATTACCGGAGTTCACTTTTATGTTTCTAACGATATGCTACATAAGGATCTACAAATTGAAACTATGGAAAAATATCTGCACAAATTGAACAAAAATTTCTTCGATAAAGCCATAAATTGTGACCGACTGAAGCACTTCAACACGTTTGATTACATCATCCTTGAAGAGGACGTTGACCTTCGTGCACTTGCAGCATTCCTCAAGCGGAGTGCTAACTTTCCCACGTAATAAAAATTCATGACTGGTTTCCGTTCACACAATGTTTAATATTCTGTACATGTTTGGTGCCTAACTTACTTATACTTTTCATTTTGCATTAACTGTTTTGTAACTCATGATATTGTATCGTGTTTAAACTTGTATATTTTATATTTATTATGCATTGTATATCTTTTCAGTCGTCTTGTATCTGCCACTTGTGGCCCCCCTTTTGACCTTTACTCTTTTATTTTTTATTTGTCTGGACTTTCAACGTCTTGTGGCCTTTTTAGGCAAATTTTGTCATTGAGCCGGTAAAGTTGCATTATTTGCAATAATTCGGCTATAAAATCACTGACTGACTGACTGGTGTGATCTTGTCAGGAAAAATACATTAGGAGCACTTTGTTGCAAACTTCAGTGAGCCGGATACACCGCATCTTATGTGGTAGCCCGGCGATAGATTTTCAGACTAGACTGGTGTGATGTAGTCATCTGAATTCTCCTTCTGTATAAAGTGTGGTGAATTCCTCTTTCTACGATTGATGATTATTGACGTGCTTATTGCTTCGTTGTACTGCATTTTTTAACGCATGCTCAGGTCAAGTAATTATTAATTGTCTTGTAGCAGTCGCTTAATTTTTTGTATTACTATATATATTTAAGTAAATTTTACGGACTTTGTAAATCAATTGCATGAGAGGAACCACGTTGTTATGCCATTTATGCCTGATTGCTGGATTAATTAAGCTGTTTAGCTGTATTATTTATAATTTTTAAAGCTTTTTGCGCGTACGTTAGGGAAATAACGTTGCGTTGGTTTTGCGCGCGTAGTATATTTGCTTGGGTCATGTAGCTCGCACAGTTACCCCAAAGCTTGCGCTGTTAGGTGCTTGTCAGGGGACTTGTGAGCTTCCGCCGGCTCATCTGTCTGACAGACTGGCTTCGTTCGTGTCTGGTTCCAGGGCGCCGGTTGCTTTTTGCGTCGGACTGGATTTTCTGATTTTTCTGTTGCGCGATGGAAAGGATTATTGAAGCTGTTAATCTGCAAATTAGTGAGTTGGATGTTTTGCAGGAGAAAAATGGATCGCTCACTAATACTGAGGAAAAGCTTTTGTGTTTTTTGCGAAGCATGATTGATATGTGAACTGCGTTTAACACTGAGATTACAGCGAAGGCTGATGAAAATAGTAAGGCCAAGAAAAATGTTAATAAGTCTCGTAATGAGGTTAGTGATAATGAACGGGCAAGAAGCCCTATAAATTTACAATCCGACTCGCAAAATGAATTAACACTTGATCAGGATCATAGTTCAGAAGATTACTTGCCACGTAGGCGAGGCAATCAAACAGTTAGGCACAAAAATTATCGAAATTTTGCTAAGAAAATTAAACTTAGCAATCAAATGCAGATTTCTCCTGTTGCCAATATGCAACAAAGTGATACTTTAAATGCAAGTACATCTGGGGTAAATCCCACTGTACAGGATGAAAGCAACATTAATATGGATACAAATGAGGTTGAAAATAATGTATCACAACATTTTGAAAAATCGGAAAACGCAAATCAGGATAATAAATCTAACAAAATACCGCCAATTACAATACTTCATAACAAAATTAAATGGAGTGATATCCAAAAGTTTAGGAAGGCACGAAAATTAGGAAACTATGGACAGTTTTATGAAAATAAAGTAAAGATTTTTGCAGATTCTGCAGAAAGTTATAGAGGCATAGTCAAATTACTAAAAGAGCTTGATATTGAGCACCATTCTTACTCCCTCCCTCAAGACCGAAAATTGAAGGTTGTTATTAGGGGATTAACCGAAGATACAGAATTAGAATACATCAAAGAGGAATTATTAAATTTAGAATACGAGATAGAAGACATAAAACAAATGACTAGACGCAGACAAGGTGAGGTGACTCAGCTCCCACTTTTCTTAGTGACACTGCCTAAGTCTGAAAAATCAAAGAGCATATATTTAGAACGATTTCTGTGTGGAATGAAAATCTCTATAAGGGAATATTTAGGACGCCAAGGACCCCTGCAGTGTTTTCGCTGCCAGGGGTTCAACCATACCCAATCGGGTTGTAACTATAGACCACGCTGTGTCAGATGTGGTGAGGAACACGAGTCCAGAGATTGCCCAAATAAAAACAATGATAATGTTCCACTTTGCTGCGCAAACTGTGGGCTGGAACACACTAGTAGTTTTAAAGGATGCGAGAAGTATCCAAAGAAGAAAACTGAGCGCAATAAAAATTACTCGAATCGAGTAATTGAAAATAAGAGTTATGCGCAGGCCTTATCATCGGGCTTATACTCTGACACTCTTACTGAAGCGAAAAAGGTCTTTTCTGATCTGGCAGAGTTGGTCGCTGTTATAAAAACAGCTGGATTCCAAATTTCCCAACAAATGAGAGAAATAACAAAAATTAGTCAGGAAACCAAGACAAACACTACATCAAATAATGGGCCCTCGAATTAATACGAGAGCTTCAATAAAGTTAGTGACATGGAATGCCCATAGCATTTTTAATAAAATTAATGAACTTGAATATTTTCTACATGCACAGGCTATTGATATAGCACTCCTGACGGAGACGCATGCCACTCCAAGTAATAGAATTAATGTATCAAACTATAAAAGTTACCGCTGTGACAGGCTCACACACAGAGGCGGAGGAGTGGCCATTTTAGTAAAGAGTTCACTTCAATCGTGCTTAATTAAGGAAGATCGGCAGAATGGTCATGAAGCCGTCCGGTCTCAGTTCTATTACCAGATTATGGAATTACGTACTTTACGGCCTTGTATAATCCGCCACACAGATACATCAAAGAGACAAGAACTTCTACCTCTGGACAAACTCACCATTCTTGCAGGCGACTTAAATGCTAAAAGCAGAGAGTGGGTGTGTAGATTTTCTAATAGAAATGGAGCAGCTCTATTAAAATACATATTAAATCATCCTGTATATTTTTATGATCCGACGGACTATACATTTCTCCCTAGTAACCCAGGCAGGGGTGACATTTTAGATATAGTCCTATCCACAGACATCCCATTGTGTTTAGAAGTTCTGCAAGATCTGACATCAGACCATGTACCTGAAGTAATTACTCTGGGCACGTCACAAATATTAAATAATAAAATGATGAAACAGACGAACTGGGAAATTTTTGATTATCTTCTATCAGAATCTGAACCATCAGAAATAAACTTACATGACACGAATGCCATCGAAATAGAAGTCCATAAGCTAACTATTGATATTAAAGATGCATATAAAAATGCAACTAAACAAGTTCCAACGCAGCAATATGCAGGCTTACTCCCAAAATTCATAAGGGAAAAGATCAAAGAAAGAAAAAAGGTGGAATCGAACCTGGGATCCCAGGCTGAAAATCAATTTAAATAAAGTCAATAGGGAAATTAAAACAGACATTATAAATTACAAACAAGAATTATGGGAAGATAAAATACTTGCCTTTAATAATACTAGAGACGGCTTCTGGTCCTTTGCAAGAAGACTTAAGGCAAAACGGACGGTAAACAAGCCAATTTATTCGAATCAAGTCATAGCACTTACGGACAAGGATAAGGCAGAGCGGAACATTTATCTCATCAATTCACACCCCACGAAGATCCTTGCAACATAAATTTTGTATACGAAGTCCGACACTATGTACGAAACTGAATGATAGAACAACCTGCTCCTAACAGGATAGAGCATACTAATTTACAGGAAATTAAGAATATCGTAAAACGTCTGCCCGTGCGCAAAGCACCTGTCTTTGATGAGATCACAAATCTCACAATCAAATATCTACCGGACTGTGTACTTCTGAGATATGTAAAAATTTTAAATAGATGTCTGGACTTGTCGTATTTCCCATATATTTGGAAAAAAAGCAAAGGTTATAAGGTATATCTCCCACATTCTTAGCGTGCCTTCGTGGTGTAATGGTCAGCACACTGAGCCGGTATTTCAGAGAGCCGTGGTTCGATTCCCGGCGAAGGCGTTACTTATTTTTCATCTCTCTTGTTCCAAAAAAATACCTAATGTCTCTACAAGGTGATTCTGCTCCCGAAACCGGGAAAGGACTGTACACGAACAGAAGGCTTTAGGCCGATTATCTTACTTCCAGGCCTTGGAAAAATCCTCGAACGGATAATATTAAAAAGAATGCAACCATATTTGGGTATCTTGCCATCGGAACAATTCGGTCTTAGAGCAGGACTGTCTACAACTAAGCAGTTAGTCCGTCTCACAGAATATCTAGGTGAGCCGCTGCACGCCAAACAGATTGGCGCCTTACTCATGCTGGACGTGGCGAAAGCATTCGACCGCGTCTGGCATGAGGGGCTTATTTATAAACTAATAAATTTCAACTTCAGTAGAGAGTTGGTGCATCTCATCTACTCATTTATCAGAGAAAGAACCTTCTATGTTTCCGTAGGCAGCGACACTTCAGGACATCAAAGGCTGGGCGCTGGGGTCCCCCAGGGTTCTACCTTAAGCCCGCTTCTCTATATCATGTATGTGGCTGATTTCCCAAAAGACGGAATTACTACGAACCATTACCTCGGATGTTATGCGGATGACACCGCTATAGCAACTAGATCTATAAGCCCTGACTATGCAGTGAAAAAATTACAGCTACTCATGCTTGCAATAGAAAAATGGTGTGAAAAATGGAGAATATCCATTAACGCTGCAAAGTCCAAGCTTCTCATCGTTAGACGAACACGAACTAGGAAGCCAATCACGGAGAGATTGATTCTTTTTGGTACAGTGGTACCCGTCGTGAAGCATGCAACCTACTTAGGAGTTATCATAAATGAGAAACTCACATGGAAACAACATGTTAACAGTGTGAAAGGGAAAGCAATCGCTGCCTTAACTAGTCTGGTACCACTAATCGGCTCTAAATCAAATTTAGAACTTGCCAAGAAAAGGCACATTTATATCGCAATCATTAGACCAATCCTGACTTATGCCTCTCCAGCTTGGGCCACCTATATTAGGAAGGATATAGAAAAATTACAAATACTGCAAAACAAGGCCTTGCGACTTATTACGAACGCTCATTTCTATGTCAAGAATGAAACTTTGCATAAGGATCTCAGGATTGAATACCTGAATGAATATTTACACAGACTAAATAGAAATTTCTTTAAAAAGGCACTAAGATGTGAACACTTAAATAAATTCTCAGTTTTTGACTACGTAGCCCTTGAAGAAGACTACAACTTAAGACCTCTTGCGGCACATTTGACTAGGGACCTAAACTTCTCGACATAATAATTGAACTTTGCAGTTATTGCTGCAGTGTATATATGTAAATATTAACTTCATCTATTACTGTATAAGTATGTTCTAAAATTTATTGAATTTGCTGTGTTTCATGTACTCTTATTTGTTATCCATTATTATTGTTTATGTATTCCTTATATTTTGATTTATTGTATTTTGCTATGTACTCATAGCACTTGCTCATGAATTATGACTTGTCAGGATATCCTCTCCATCGTTGGTCTTGGTTCCTTGCATTGCGGTGTCTGGCACCCCTGTTCTTTTCTCTACCCTCATCTTTCTTCTCTCTTGCTTCAGTTATCTTGCTTACTTGCCAGGAAAAATACATTAGGAGCACTTTGGTGCAAACTTCAGTGAGCCGGATACACCGCATCTTATGTGGTATCCCAGCGTTAGATTTCCAGACTAGACTAGACGGGTGTGATGTAATTAATATTTTTAAGGTTTTAAATAAGCGGTTATTCATTGAGTTCCGCGTAGAAATGAGCAAAAAGCTGCGTATACTAACACACCTATTTATTGACTGACGTGTTTAGCTGGCAGTTGATTTATTTACGTAATAATTTGTCTATGTTTATCGTCAGAATTACTTTACGTCTCAAAATTGTTGGAATTATCGAAAAGTTCAATCTTTAAAATATTCTTTTGTTCATCTGTCAGTAAATTTCTTTGCTTGATTTTTAAAGTTGCCATCTCTGATTTCAATTTCATATAATTTACCATATTATAATAATGTGGTTATATATATATATATATATATATATATACGCGTCAACCAAATTGAAAAAGCGTTGCAATTTCTCAAGAGGAAACGTAAATCGTCTATGAACATGAAACATGAATCGTCTACTCAAAAGGAAGAACTGAGGAACATGTTCTCAGCTAATTACAATGCGTCACTTAATTTGATTTTGGACCTGCAAAACTATCCGTAAAGCTTCTTCATTTAGTCAATTGTATTTCTTTAAACTACTTCCACATTAACAATTATTTCTTTACTTAATACGATAAATGTTCTAACCTAGCTCTTCACAACGCTTTGAAAATTCCAGCATCTTACCTTTTCACGTTTCATTTCTATTTTCATCCACGGATCACACTGCATTCCTTTTCATATAAAATCGCTTGGCTGTTTGCACTGCTGAAATTTACTTTCTCTATCATGAATTAGAAGATCCATTTTTCTAACGACACCTTTTAGTTTCACTGAAACGAGAATCATTGTTTTTAAATTAAAATCGAACTTTCAGGCCAGATTTCAATGAAACCGGATGCTAAGAAATGAGAAAGTTATTGAAGGTTTGCACTATTCTTTCTGTGGAAATATTGACTGTGGAGGGTTAATTTAGCAACCGTATCTTATTTTGTTAGTAAAAAATAAAAAAAAAAAGACAATTTCCAAGATTCTAGTGACAAACAGAAAAAACTTCAAAATCACTGTGCCTTCTGGACGAAGAAGTTAAATCCACCACTTTGAAGACAAATGTAAGCAGCTCCTCCTCCCATATAGGGATATATCCCCACTGCTGTCTCGGCATGAGACACGCCCTATTTGTGACTATTTTTAATCTCCAGAAAGTTAACATTGACAGAGATGAACTATTAGGTACCATTTATTTAGGGAAAAAAATTGATTGTGTACACTGCGCAAGAAAAATGTTATTTCTATAGCTGCCGTTCTCCTGGGCCGATTGACGAAATTCAAATTGCATTTTCCCTCTCTCGAAAGCGCGATTTAGGATATACATTACATTTATGTATAGCTTTGTTCTAACATATGTATTTTGACACAAATTTGTACTTTTTCTGAAATGACATACCAATTTTTTTCCATATTTCGATTCTACGATTCTAATTATTGCCTAGATATTAAATTTTGTACTTTTTGGTGAGAAATTTAAAAGTTTATCTTAGGGAAATTTTTTTTCAGTTGCGCTAAGAATGATTCACTTAGCAAACTTTTTAATTTATAGCAACCTTCTTTCCTTTCCCTTTTCTTCATTGTCCACGAGCGAAAAAAAAATCATCGTTTACACATTCAAATAATTTTAACAGAGTGCGTAAACCACATTTTCGTTATTATCGCTTATAATAAATACGTCAAATTCAAAGCGCGCCAAAATGTAAATTCAGGTATATATTGAGAAATTTTGAAAAAAGAATTCTTATTTTTTGCAGGCATTTTTTCTTAGAAATACATCTACTTTAAGATGACTGCTAAACTTTTATAGGTTATAATTCAAAATGTTTTTCGAAAAATCTATGAAAATTATTTAAAACTTCCAGTTTAAAAATAAATCATAAAAAATAGACGAATTTTATTTGGAATGAACCTAAATTTCGAAATATGAAAGCAAGAACTAAAGAAGTTTAATAAAAAAATGGATATAAATATATATCAAATTCAATTAACAATGAAGAGCTAAAATTTTGAGAGCTAGTTTCTTAAAAACTACCTGTGCGACTTTTACAAAACTTGGTAGTTTGGCATAAGTTGAGTCGAAGAATCGAAATATGGAAAAACATTGGCATGTTATATCAGAAAATGATCGATATTATGTCAAAAAACCTGTATTAGAACTATTCTATATATAAACCTAATACGTATCCTAAGACGCGGTTTCGACACGAAAAACGGCAAGTTGAATTTCGTCAAAGACATAACAAATTATGATACCTGCTTTAAAAAATAATTGGCGACCTCAACATTAACATTCTAAATTTGGTGTTTCGCTCCCAAGTTCATCCTTTCTCACAAATTCGAGATTATTCGAAATTACGTAAGGTTGCTTGAGAAAATCGAACTAAAACCCAAAATTAACTACTCACAGATTAGCAGCATTTTGTGCACCTATCTTGTATTAATAGATAATAACTGCGTAGTCTTTCTTTCGCCTCTTCGCCTGCGTGGTTGCAGCTTGTCATTCAGCCTCTGCATATATTTGCCATTAATTAAAATGTATTTGCATATTTAAATTATGGCACGCGTTTAGCACTTTTAGTCTTCTACATTTATGTACTAAAAGATTCGTCATTCAAGAATAAACGATGCTACGCAGTTACTATTAAGCTGGTCGTCCTTCTAAAATTCCCTTCCGTCATCCATTACGCCATAATGTCCAGGCATCTACGCAGCAGTTCTTTTCGGCCATGACTGAACGGGAATTGTTTTCATCTTCCGCCAAAAGTACAATTATTATATATTAAGAAAGGTAGTTTGAATTTTTGCAAAAACAAAATTTGAAATCGTTTCTGTTCGAAATTGGGTCCAAGACATGTTGCAACACTTAGTTAAATTCCCAGTTCCAAAGTCCTGCCTATTATAAATTTCCCCTTATATGCCCTAGAACATCTGCCTGACGCATTCCGCTATTTTAATCTAAAAGTAAACAAATTCTACTCACGATTGTAGGAATAAAAGTCGTGGAATATACACTGTTTTGTAACATTTATGTTTTTATTTTGTTACCGGCCACGACTTCACAACTTTCGCTTAAATATTTCGCTCAAAATTTCTGAATATGTGTACGCTGTGACAAAGGGTCACATTCTTTTATATTTTCAAGCTTCCCTTTCTACGGAGCGTACTTTCAAGAAGCGTTTAGCGTTCAGTCAGTCGTTCTCATACTAGGAAAATTTATATTTAGAGAAAAGAATTATGTGTTTTGAAGATGTTCAGTAACTGTTTTATATTCGAAATTGGCTATTTTTCAAAGGTAATTTAACCATCCGCCCAGGGAAGTAGATAATGAAACAAAATGAAAAGACAGAGAATGCCAGAGATTCGGCGTTATATGGGTGCAGAATTTGATAGACCTCTACCAAATCAATTGAAATTTGCAGAACTTTGTAAAAATAGTTCTGTTCCTGAACTATTTATCCATACATCATACACTCAAATGATAAAAATTTTAAACAAAAATAAAAGTGGCCGAAGTAGCCAAAAAATATATTGGCTAAGAAATCAGTGATGAGATTTCACAAAAGTTTGTTCTGTTGATTACATAAAAGTCAGCAGATGATATAAATGCTTAGTGTTTCACAATGCAATTGAATTTCTATGCTCGTTGAGATCACAGTAAGGTTCAAAAATTTATGATTTGAATAATATTGCTTCGAAATCTTAACACATTTAATGTTTGAATGGGTACAAAACTGCAAATAAGGTGTCTCACGTCTTGAAAGCAAATCAGAAATGCCACAATTAGGACGATATTTACGATTGCAGAAAGAATATCAATGCAAAAAATGCCCATGATTCCTTCTGCTTTCCCCACTTCTGTGTACAAGTATACACTTTTATCTGAACAACAAACGATACTTCTTCTAAATGAAAGTAGTAAATTTCTAAGTGTTACTTACATTAAGAGACTAAACATTCATTAAAATTACCAGGAACGCACTTTAATAACCACTAAGAATTTAATATCTCAAGCTATTCAAAGAGCTAATTGTTCCATTGGGAAGGTGCTACTTCGATTTCGAAAAAGCCTCCGATCGAGTATGGCATGACGGCCTCATCTACAAAATCTCAAACTCACTTCCAGATAAATTTACTAAATTGATTATGTCATTCTTAAGAAGAACTCTCTAAGTTAGATGTGGGGAGGAATACTCTAGTAAGAAAATCATTCATAAAGGCGCTCCGCAAGGCTCGGTTCTTGCACCGCGTCCTTTTGGTTTCTACATCAACGATATGCCAAAACTTCTGTCTTCACGTGTACTTAAGTATGCTGATGATACGGTTATTATTACAAATTCAATGAAACCCCAAAATGCAATAGATAAACTTAAATTTCAAATCAATATGATCACAGCTTGATGTAAATTATGGAAAATAAAAATCAATCCTTCTAAATGTTGTATTGTAATGTATAGAAAAGCAATATCCTCTAGAAATCGATATCAAAATTGATGATATACAAAACCCCATTGCAAATTCGTACAAGTACCTGAGAGTCTGTATAGACAGATATCTCACTTTCCATGAACATATCACTTATACAGTCAACAAAGCGAACGCCGCATATATGGCACTGTATCCATTACTAGGGGAAAATTCAACTTTAAATCTAAATGTAAAACGCACAATTTATTTAAAGCTCATCAGACCGATTCTTCTTTACGCCGTGCTCACATGGGCTTAAGCCAGCAAAACTGAAAGGAAAAAATTAAGTGTTCTACAAAAACAAAATTCTACGATCAATAACAAACGCGCCTTGGTTTGTACGCAATACAATAATTATTCAAGATCTTAAAACACCAGAATTGCAAGAACAAATTCTAATAACAGCACATAATTTCTTTAATAATATGATTCAGCATATGAAGCGATAAAAAGTTTAACGAATTATGACCCAACAGAAGAGAGCAACGTTAAACGACCACGTTCTATACATCATAACCCAAGGTGGTGGTGATATAGAAATGTAAATAATTGTAAATAGTTTTAGTGTGAAATGTTTATCATGTAAGTATATATTATTAGTATTTAAATTGTACAAAGTGTTTCCTGGTAAAGTCTTGGACTTTGTTTATTTGCAAAGAACGAACTTTGTTTTTTTTTTCGCAATGCCAATTGGACTTTGTGAAACAAAATAAGTATTTCATGAATATTTTCGAAGTGGTCAGCGAAGCCCTACACCAAGTATTAAACTCACTTCCAACATGTTCAAATAGGGAAAACCAAGTCAAGAAAACTTACCTAATGACGACAAGTCAGTTAAATAAATTTCTAAATCAAGGTCCGACCAAATAAAAGTTAAATTAAGTAACTTAGTCTAGGAAGTCACGTAATCACTGCTCTCACTTAATTCAGCGAATAGCAACGCTACTTTATAATCGAATCATTGCAGCACCTACTCCAACGCAATCTTCTTAAAAATTATTTAAATTCTCATCTTCTAAATCTTAAACACTTTTTTTAATTCCTTGTAATTTATTATTCTACTATATTTTACCTTTGCGTTCTCGTATGCTTTGCCACCTTCGATCATTTTTTGCCTTTGGGCACAGCGCATTTGCCCTCCTTACTTCTGAAATTTTAAGGCTATCGCCTAAGGGCTCAAATTAGCTACTGGGCAATACTCTATGTAGTAGACACCAGAATTTAAATTTACGATTTGATTTGATTTGATTGAGAAGGTTGCTTATTGTCTTCGTTCTTCAGCTGCGGGTATGATCCCGAGTCCACATGCCGCACAAATTTATTTTTATATTTCCTTTTTATACTTCTTTCCTTGAGGCTTTAAGAGTCTTTTTTAATGTCCGTGATGTCCTATGCACATGCTTAGATATTAGTGATTAATCAAACTCCAGTAGTAGTCTTCCACAAACAACCAGGACAGAATACAAAGAGCTGATATCTTCTACAGATGAAGAGTTTGATTCAGTATTTTTAGTTTGTGAAACTACTCGAATGCTATCTGTTTAAGAAAAGCGTTGATGTTTCCATTTGTTTGCAACACTACGAGCTGTGCTTGCTGTTAATAGCAGAAGAGAATGCGCTTATGCTATGAATTCGGGTTAAATATAGAAGTTATTGAAAACTCCTCACAGCTGATGTATTTGCTTCAGGCATAGTGATAATTGGTTCATGTCTGTTAGAATTTTTGGAATATTAAGAGTACCAGGTTAAGTGAAATTCCACAATTTAATTAGAGTATTTTGCAACATGTTTGATTAACAAGAGAGCAAAATATCCAAAATGCTGACAGAAAAGCTTAAGGAAAATTAAATATTTTTATTATTTATAATTTAAATTGCATTCTAATTGCGGAATAACGTGTAACCAGGAAACTCTAACAGTTAATAAAAGGCTAATCGCATATTTTCCCTCAAACTACGAAATTCGTGATCCAGGGGTAACTGAACATGGTTGAAAGTTCCTAGGTTAAAGTGATGAAATTTCCAAGTAGTGAATTATAAGGAAGTCTTTAACGATTTTGTGCAACGACGGACCAAACCGTACTTCGTCAGGATGAGAACAATAAAACATTCAGCGACATCTAAGCTGAGAGTTTAATTACTTAAAACGTCAAGAAATTCATCTCACTAACGTCCAAAAATTTAACCCATCAAACTTTCCAAAAATGATGAGTACTACGTCTCACTGTTGAACAAAGTTAAATGTTTTGCAAAACAGAACTTAAATTCTAAGGGCTGATTTGTTTGTTGCATTACAATCTAATTTAAAATAGAACATCGAAACATTAATGAAAGTATACTACCTTAAAAAAACAAAACATTTACGTACACATATATAATTTGCTACTACAATATTTCCTCACAACCGATTAATTTTAATATGAATGCAGATAATTGCCTAGTAAAACATCCTAAAAAATCTGCTGTCAAGGCATTAGAATGTTCAAAACTCTCTGAACATTTTCTAAGACAACACCCATGACGTTAGATGTATGGATCTTTGTATTTTTTTCCTCAGAAATACTTTTTTCTTTTGCAAATGTTCTTTCTACGAGTATGACACACCACTGTCAATAGTTCTCATTTCAAACTATTAAGAATGTTGAAACACGTGCCAGTGCAAAAAACCTGAAATGCGTCAACTCAAAAAGTTGCCTATCAAAATTCTGAACAAACCTGCCTATCAAAAACCTGAACACATGTTTGAACTGAAGTAAATTTCGATTCTGCGATATTGCAGAGTTATTCCTTGGCTCTACTGTGAAAGTGAACTCATGATCTCTCCGATTTTAAATAGTTTTCCCCGTCCTCCGGAAAATTTCCATTACGTTCCAATTCTCGAAATTCCTAGAAGGCATACAGTTACATAGAGCCAGATACAACTACAGTCACACAGGGATCGGGCTAGTTACAGTGACATAGGGATACGACCGAAATGTCGTCAAATATAGCATTTTTTGGCAATCCCTCGCCAAATTTCACGAGGAAATTTTGCCGCCAAAATTATCTCTTGGCGTTTTCAGCTTGGCGTTATCACGCTAGTTTAGCAAGATAGTTTGTTACCTCAATATTGAATCTACATACCGTGCAAGCCTGTTTTTAAGTCAATGCTTCACACTCTGCAGCCCTTTCGTTTTAAATTATACAACAGATACTCCAAAGTACGTTTAGTTTTATTAAGCTTATCTACACATACATGAATTTTGTAACATATTAAGAGTTATATGGCTATTCAGTGGTAGAAAGCTCCAAGTAATGCGTTTGACATCTTGCAGTATAAAGACAGGTATCGCGACTGTATTTATACCGGGTGAATACTATCAATATCCAAAACACTCCTGATTACTTCGACTCTATAGACTTCCATTTAAAGTTCAATTCTTTCTCTTAACAAACACTTCATCAGGACAATTAGTAAAATGCTAGTGCCAAAAGATTACGCTAAACGGGTTTATTTTCATTTGACCAGTTATAAGAACCTCTTTATTGCCTCCGTGCCAGAAAGGGCCACATCATAATTCTCCACTATGAAAATCATAAAATTCTTAACCTTGTATATACTCAGAGTTTATAACTGATATTTCAAACAATGCAGTTTACTGAATATTAAAAATTCATTACCTCAAACTATTCGAAGGCACCAAAAATTGATCAGAGAAAGAATTTAATTTTTAAAATCTCTTCTACTTCTTACATTTCTTTTGAATTAAAGAGAAATTTCGAAATAGAGTAAAGTATGGTATCTTTTATGCAAATTCAAAATAAAAGAAAAAGAGCTGCATTAATTTTGCAATTTGCTAGCACAATATTTAATCGCAACCGTTAGATTTCAGTAAGAGCTCAGGGAAAAGTTTCTTGAAAAATCAGAGTAAATATTGCAGTCATTGTAAAACATAGTGCTGAAACCTCCGGTGAAGCCATTCTGCGACGACATCCGAGCTATCTAGTCTCCTGTACAGATACCAATGTTTTCAAAAATACTGTTCAATTTCAGAGACGTTAACTTTAGGGAGATGGCAGCCATGAACAGATTTACGATATTTTATTTATGATAATCTTGTCTTAAAATATTACTTGCCTGAAACATTTATATGAACTCCGGAAAATTTTATTAGATTTTTAAGCTTTATTGTCTGTTTGAGATTTATAATTTTATTTTTTTAATCCGAAGTGTATCTGTTCAAAATTTGCATATAACTTTCTTATTTCGAATTTTCAACTAAAATTCTGTTTTTTTTTCATGCATTGGATCTTTATTATTCCAAATTAGATTGTTGATAATATCTTCTTCACTGGCTCGATAGACAAGGATAGGCCCGGCCTTTTCGAAACTTTTGCTGCAAGCATCTCTATTCTTGGCAACGGTTTTTCTGTTTCTGTCCTTTAGAATGTATTAGTTATTTTGCACATAAGCGATCCATCTCACCGGGAATCTGTCCCGAGGTTTGGTTCCCTTTGGCTTTGCCATAAGGATTTTCTTACAACACCGATCTGCAATGATTCTGGCCAGACGATCAGCCTACTTATAGATCTGTGCCGCTTGAACAATTTTATTACATCAGGTTATCTGTGGACCTAATATAGCTCTAAATTAAACCTTCTTTTTCACGATTCACTCACATGGCCCTTCCAAGAATACGACGAAAAATTCTTCTCTCAAAAATCCCTAACATCCGCCGCATAAGTGAGGACACATCTTACAAAACTGCTGTAAGTAAGTAATTTAGTTCTTGTGAGAGCTGGATTTTGAATAGCAAAATTTATTTGCGGGCAATATCTACTGAATATGTTTTATGAATTTGTATATTATTTCGTATTTTATTTTATTTGTCAATGTTTTTGATGTTTTAATTTTGCATCTTCGGCCAATAGAGCTTGAAATGGTAGAGACAGAGGTTACTTCTTTTGTTTGTATAAGTTTTAAATTTTGAATTTTAAACTTTGTAGCTTTAGAAACAGGTTGTTTCTTTATGTAAGGTTACTCACATACATGAAGAGCACGAGCAAAACACAACTAAACTACTTTATTATCAATTTAGTAATAAGAATCAAAAGATGAATTAAGGTGAAATTGAATATTACAGTTGGCAGCCCCACAACTAAACTCAGTCCAGACATAGTTCATGTAATAATCGATCCATCTCCCCGATGGTGTGCATGATGAATCGATCATGCACACCATCACTCTCTCACAGGAATATCAATCACGATGGTTTGACTAGGAAACTTGATCCTCTAACAGTCCTTGCTATATACCTCAAGCGAGCAAGTCTGGCCTCATCCATGGCTAGCCATAGTAAAATTTCGCAGCTTGGCTTAGGAGGAACCCGTCTGTTCCCTTCCACTTCTTGGAATCGTCTGCTTCTGGGTGTTGTCACCGCTGCTCTGCGCTGTGATGGGATGGCGGCAGATGACGTCACCTCTCTGGGTATTTGCTGAATCAGTGATGAGTATGGCTCCCACATTCGGCCGTCCTGGGAGACATCGAACCCTATGTCTGTTGCATGGACATCAACATCATCATGAGGTACCTGCAAAGAAAATAAAAAACAAAAAAAGAGCATCAAATCCTTAAATTTGAGTTGATAAGATCATCAGTCACTTGACCAT
The DNA here is from genome assembly GCA_000611955.2 of Stegodyphus mimosarum. Lineage (NCBI taxonomy): Eukaryota > Metazoa > Arthropoda > Arachnida > Araneae > Eresidae > Stegodyphus > Stegodyphus mimosarum. Next base: position 60,304 of record KK112713.1, on the reverse strand, counting down.
GGCTTCATATGCTCAGCCGCACAGTAGATGTCATATTCGGTTCTTCATGGCGGTTCATTCCTACGGTTTCGACTTCGTATCTATCATTCGAATTAATGGCTATAACATTGTAAGGTCTTTGAAATTTAGGTCTTACTTTCAAAGTAACATACTGAATTCGTTTAATTGTTACCAAGCCACCAATCTTATGCAAGTGTGGGTTCATTTCCTCTTTTGTTAAAACTATTTACGATTCTCTTGATGTTGCTTCAACATATTGTTACGGATTTTATATTTATTTAGCTATTTATTTTGAACTGTAATTAAAATTGTTTTAGTTTCCTGTGCAACGCAGACGAATTCGAAGAGAAAGCTACGTCGGTAAAGTAAAAATACAAGAACGCGTGCATCTAATATTTATTCAATAAATATATCGTAATTATTTCTGTCATGCAGGAAAATCGAGTAAATAGATTTTACTAGAATGTTCTCGTGAATAATTAGAAAGCTTATAAAAGCCGAATTAAAACACCTCAGTTCAGTTGCTGTTGTTTAAAGTGAACTGTATATTTACTTAGCGTTGTTATTGATTCCAGGAAATTCGCTGTGAGATTGGATGAACTTTCTCTGTTTTGAATTTAGTTCTGTTTAACGTTTGAGGTATTGTGATATTGTACGAATCTCTCTGAGGAAATATTTCAGCATTTTGTTTTATTTCTTGTGGAAAGAATAAATTTTATTAATTTTTTATCTACTTAATCGACTTTTCATTGACTTAATCAATTACAAACCCGCACGCACCCAAAACTTTTTCGTGTCAGAAGTGGGATTTGAATGCCATTCACTAGAACGACGGAAGAACAATTGAGACAGGTCGTGCATGTCTTTTCTGCATTCCAAGAAAAGACGGAAGCTGGCCAAGCATCATTTAAAGAAGAATGAAGGATTCTGTTAAAGAAGAGATGAACTTCGTTAAAGCAGAGATGAGATCGGGTCAAGAAAGGATGGAAGCTGGTCAATAACCTGTCAAAAATGAAACGATGTCTGTTCAGGAACCTGTTAAAGATGAAATAAAGGCTGTTCGGGAATCTGTTAAAGATGAAATGAAGCATATTCAAGAAAAGACTGAAGCATATCAAGAGTAAATTAAAAAAGAAATTACCTGCATAACAGAAAACAAAATCCAAACTACAAAGGCAGCATTGACGCTGTTGAAAATAAAATGGGACACATTGAAGAAAATGTTTCTTCGGTAAAAGAACAAATAGAAGAAAGAGTTTCGGCCGTTCAACAACAACTCGAACAACAAATTAATGACAGGATTTCTGCATTTGCCAAAGAAGTTGATGATTTAAAGAAATACGTAGCAACGGCAGGGAGCAATAGTGAGGGTTTTAAATTTCTACCTATGCCTGCTCTTCGCTCTCTAAAGCTATCGACATATGATGGGAAGAGCTCTTGGCAAGTTTATAAGACGCAATTTTGATTAATGGCGGATGCGAATGATGGGATTCCCAAGCTCAGGCTAGTCATGTCGCCGCTTCTTTGAGAACAGACGCAGGGGATATCCTCCAGGCTCTTCCCGAAAACCAAAGGCCATATTTCGAAGCTCTGTCTAGCGTACTGGAGCTGCGTTTCGGGAAGAAATGCTTGAAAGACTACAGTAGACTTCAATCAAAATCCCCTCTGCAGAACCCCACCGAAACACTCCAAGAGCTCGCCGCGGATGTTGAAAGGCTGTCGCACCTCGCCTTTACGGAGTTAATATGAGAAACAAGTAACATCCTGTCTCTGCAATACTTCATCGACGGCATCCGTTACCCTAGAATACAGAAAGCATTGCGAATGGCTGACGTAAAGGACTTGAAAAGTGCTGTGGTGTACGCCATGAAATTCCAGGCAGCTGAGCAAGTAACTCGCAGAGACCGACACCCAATCAGAGCTGCTCACATACAAGAGCCAGTGGCTCAAATGCCTGCTCGCCTAGATGATTTAACAAGACAACTGAATGCCTTGCAACGAAATATTTGCAAGAAACCGAGCGTAAAGTGCTGGAATTGCGGTGCTCAAGGGCACATATGAAGAAAATGCAGAACACCCAGGGCAGCAAGAAGGAGTGCCTATCAAGAAGGAGGGAAAGTAATTAGTGGCCATCTCGCGGGCGGATTTTGCCAGAGAATGAATAGCCCCATTTTAAAGCGCTTCAGATTTCTGTAGTGAGTGGCGGCAGTAATGAACTTTTCGTCATGGGACAGATCAATGCAGATCCCTGCAATATGACGATCGACAGGGGAGCCAATGTTACAGTCATCCGAAAAGATTTGGCACAACAATTCGAAGATAAACTTATATGTACGCCGCCCTGCGTTACCCTCCAAACTGTGTCAGGCGAGAAAATCGACATCAACGGAAAATTAAACGTTAACATTACGTTTGGAAGTGCCGCTTAGAATCACAAAGCATATGTGGCCGATATCACTAATCCTTGCACACTCGGATTGGACTTTCTAAGGAAATACAATTTTTCCTTGGATATTAAAAATAACGATATGCATTCTGCCTCTGAAGACACAGCCTTATGGGGGATTAATGCTGAAGGAATGAAATCTATCCACAAAATCATAGCTCAAGACAATATCACAATACCGGCAAGAGCAGAAATTTTACTTCCTATATCATAGCCGAAAATAGAAATTTTCGCTACGGCGTCATGGAATAGCCTAAGAACTGTAATAGCCCGAATGGAGTACTAATAGCCTCAGCACACGTCGACCTGTCGAGGGCCGTTACCCGCTGAGAGCTGCCAATGTAACTGATAAGGCGAGAGTTATTAAGAAAGGTGCAGTGATTGCAGCATGTATTTCCGTAACCAAAGTTGAAAGAATCAGTAACATCCCAGAATTCGTGTCTTCAGAGAGCGTTACATCGGAGTTATTGCAGAATACGCAATTAAACGATGGACAGAGGCATGTTACCAAACGTGTCATTCAAGGTCTTCAAGATGCGTTCTTCCGCTCGTCTTCTGACGTAGGTCGAACCAGTTCGACGCAACATGGAATCGATACCGATGATCATCCACCAATCAAGCAATGTCCAAGATGTCTACCGATTCTTAAACAGGAAGAGGCACGGCCCTTTTAAAGGACATGCAGGAAAACGATGTCATTCTGCCTTTATTGCATTTACGAACCTGAAAAAGCTTTAATATCTGCTCCAATCCTGACGTATCCTCAGCTCGACAGACCATTTATTCTCGACACGGACGCGAGTAACGAAAGTGTCGGCGCTGTTTTGTATCAAGACCCAAGAGGACCAAAAACGTGTAGTGGCTTACTGGAGCAAGTGCCTGCCTAAACCGGAGAGGAATTACTGTGTTATTCTCTCCCCCCCGGGGGTTGACTCAGGAGAATTCCTGGGAAGTACTGGCTAGGATCTGTACTTAAGCAGTCTCAACCACGGGGTATATAAGTTGACTTCACAGGACTAGAGCTTGAGTTTATTCTCAGGTTGGTTCAGGCTTGGCAGGGTTAGGTTAGGTTAGGTTATTCAATTATGGCAAAGCACACGAGGGCTATCTGCCTAAGGGGAGGAATGCCTTCGTGGAGTCCCCGGGGGTTGACTCAGGAGAATTCCTGGGAAGCACTGGCTAGGATCTGTACTTAGGCAGTCTCAACCACGGGGGTATAAAAGTTGACTTCACAGGACTAGAGCCCGAGTTTATTCTCAGGTTGGTTCAGGCTTGGCAGGGACCGTACTGGTACTGTCGTGTCTGCTCCTCTGGCTGTGGTGGAGCTATATTTTTGGATTTCGTCGGTCGTCCTGGGGGAAGTACCCCTGTTGGTGGAGTCGGGAGATGTTGCATGAGGAGGAGTTTCCGACTTGGGGGACTCGTCGGCTTCACCGGTTGGATCGCGGCCCCGAGGATTGCCTCTGGGGGCCAGGATGTTAATCTATGTAGGGCGATCCGTGAGAGAGCTAGGTAATAGAGTCCTGGTCTTCGGTGTTACTGTGTTATTCTCTCATGAATAAGTTGCTTGCCATAGTCAAAGCCGTAGAACATTTCCATCATTATCTATACAGCAGAAAATTACTGCTCCGCACGGATCATGCATCATTGGCCTGGCTTTTAAGTTTCAAGAATCCTGAGGGTCAAATAGCCAGATGGATACAGAGTCTCCAGGAATATGACATCACTATCCATCATCGTAAGGGATCATCACATGGAAAACGCAGAACGCCCTGTCTAGAGGATTTTGCCCACAAAACTTCCGATAATGTTCCAGGGTTGAAGAGAAATACGAGCTGCTTAATACAGTCCCACGGCAATTTACATCAACATTGGATTCCCAAGATCCATGGAGTGCCAAAGAAGTGAGGAAAGACCTGCTGGAAGACCGTAGCATTAAACGTATCACTGATTTAATGGAGACCTCCAACAGGCAACCTACTTCGGAATAATGAAGACACTGCAAAGAGTTCGTGAGTACTTCTACTGGAATAATGCAAAGGATGACGTGCAAAAGTGCTGCCGATTTGTGATGACTGGGCAGATCGGAAAGGACCCAAGAAACGCAGCCGAGGGAAGCTGTAACGTTAGAATGTAGGAGCAACTTTTCAGCGTATCGCCTTAGACATCTTGGGACCTCTGTCATGAACTGCTGACGGAACAAATTACATCCCCGTTGTCATTGATTACTTCACCAAGTGGCCTGAAGGATACTCTATCCCTGTTCAAGAGGCTGTCACAGTAGCAGAAATGATGATTCAGCACTGTATTTCCAGGTTCGGAGTGCCTCTTCAACTACATTCAGATCAGGGAAGAAATTTTCCCTCAGCTGTAATCAAAGACCTCTGCAAACTACTCGGCATTGATAATGGCATTCACAATACTCAAACGACGCCCCTACATCCACTGTCAGACGGCAAGGTAGAGAGGTTTAACCGAACCATCCTTAATAACCTTTCATTAGTGGTTTCTAGAAACCAACAGGACTGGGGCTAGAATTTTCCGCAGTTTCTACTGGCTTACCGCATGGTCTTCACGAGACTACCGGATATTTCCCATATCAGATGCTCTTCGGTCGTGACCTTCGTCTGCCATGTGACCTTTTGCTCGTCGTCTTCCGAATGCGCCTTCATAGCCTGAGGAATGCATTCAAGATCTCCAGGCCTGGTTTGTAGAGATGCACAACTTTGCTCTAGAGCGAGTCAACTTGGCGACGGAGAAGAAGAAGACCCGATAAGACACCAGAGCTACTAGACATCGGTTCAACGAAGGAGACAAGGTTTGGCTGTTAAATCCGACTCGACGAAAATTGTCTGTTCGAAGCTAAAGTCACCTTGGGATAGTTCGTGCGTAGTTCTAAACAGGCTGAACGACATCGTGATTCGCGTCCGTAAGTCATCAAACTCTGAACCTAAAGTTGTTCATTACGACAGGGTAGCTCCTTACTATGGCCATAGTACGTAGTGTATATAATGGTAAATAGTATAAGACCACGGTCCTCTTTGTATTTAGCATTTGATTGTATTCGATTTGTATTTGGTATTTGATTTGCTAAAAGTTGCTTATTGCAATTATTATTTATTTTGTTATTGTAGTGTAATGTTTGTTATTGCATTGATGTCTTAGTTGTAAGTTTGGATTCCTGTACAGAGAGTGTACTTCCCGGGATGTGCAGTCCTTGGTAAGGCGGTAATGTTACGGATTTTGTATTTATTTAGCTATTTATTTAGAATTGTAATTAACTGCAACGCAGACGAATTTAAAGATACGTCGGAAAAGTAAAAATACAAGAGCGCGTGCATTTATTTAATAAATAAATATCTCGTAATTGCTGTCGCCTTACAAAAAAATCGAGATAATAGATTTTACCAGAAGGTTCTCGTGAATAATTAAAAAGCTTATCAAAGCCGAATTAAAACACCTCAGCTCAGTTGCTGTTGTTTTAAGCGAACTGTATGCTAACTTAAGCTGTTATTGATTGTAGCGAATTCGCTTTGAGATTAAATTAACTTTCTCTGTTTTGAATTCGCTTTGAGCGAATTCGCTTTGAGATTAAATTAACTTTCTCTGTTTTGAATTGTGTTCTGTTTAACGTTTGGCACATTGTGATGTTGTACGAATATTTCTGAGGAAATATTTCAGCATTTTGTTTTATCTCTTGTGGAAAGAATTAATTTTATTAGCTTTTTATCGAATTGTGCATTCAATCCATTACGAACCAGTACGCACGCAGCAATATTGTGTTTTTGCATCTTCCCTCATTTCAACACGTTCGTGCATTAATTGCCTTAGATATTCTTCGTTTAATATCTCATTAATCCTCAGATCTTCCTCATTCTTCATTTTGGTTCCTATGAGCAGTCAAATGGTGAATACTTTGTGCTTCTCGTGTTTGTACTATTGATTATTCTTTGGACGTCTGGAACATATTTAAACCATTTTTGTTGAATCTTCATATGATAATTTTGACAAAATTGGAATCAAAATGCTATGGATTCGCTCAGTCTGTCCATTCCCTCTTGGAATACCGGTAGTAATTTTAACACGATCTGTTCTTTCTATAGTACAATAAGTTGAAAATTCTTTCGATGCAAACTTTGTCGCTCAGAAATGATTCTGGCGGGATTTCCAAATACAGTCTGATGTCTCATTTTGAAATGATTTCAGTGAATAGAACAAAGTAAATTTCGTAAAAGCGTCGATCACGGTTTAAATATGCTGGTATCTCTGGTTTCATTCATAGAAGTGGTCCAGTAAAGTCGACATGGTGCGTACTTAAGAGAACGTTTTCTTCGGTAGAGGATGAAGAAATCCTCCTGCTTTTCCTTTCTTCATATTGTATAATATACACTCTATTCAGTTCCTAATTACCTTTTCCAACTTTGCCTTTCAATCTAGCAATATAGAATTCTTCCTCTCCATGATTCACGGTTTTCTCTACAGCGAAATTACCTCTTTATGTACCCTTTGTATGATTTCGTTTTGTAATGTTTCTGGCACTACTAGCAGATCTTTTCCACTTTCCAATTTATACAGAATACCATTTCTCAGAAACAATCCATTTTCTTCTCCTTTCTCGACTAAATTCTTGATCAATTTCACACGCTCATCTTCATTCTATTCTTCTAAACGAATCTTTTCAATTACATGGATTGCATATGATGTCAAAGTTAAAGCATTCCTACTTAAAGCGTCAACATGTTTCATTTGGTTTCCTGAATTATGTGCAATTTCGTAATCGACGTCGTCAATGAACATTCCCCATCTTGCAATCTTTGGAACTTTGGAACTTTGGTATATACTGGCTTTTGGAAAGCAAAAACCTGCTCTTGCCAGTTCCTAATGTAATCCCTATATTGGGCCTGACGAAGTTAGTTCCTGAAGTAGACTTTCTCACGTGGAGATAGAAATTAGCTAGAGAAATAGAGTAAGAAGCGCCTTGCTCCTGTGTAGCTACTGGTTAACAAGATTCGAGTTTAAGACATGGGCGGCGAAGGGGCGGAGGGTTTTATCTTCAGCTAGGATTTCATAATTAAGAATGTCCGTAAAATTAGCAGGATTCACATCAATGATATTGTTAAAAAAGTTGTTGTTTACTTTGCTGAGGTACTCTTGAATGGTATCTATCTTCAAGTCGGAGTGGAGGGTCTTATTCCGAACATAGTAAGGAGCTTTAGTGATAATTCTTAGCACCTTATTTTGTAGCACTTGCAGTTTTTTAATCTCGCTTACTCTGTAGTTTGCCCAGGCCGGCGACGCATACCTAAGAATAGGACGGATAACAGCCTCATAAATCCTCTTTTTCAGTCGGAGGGAGAGGTTCTCATTCTGTAGGAGAGGGTAAAGCCAAAAAATGATGCCATGAGCTTTTCCGCTTACTCTGAGGATATGATCTTTCCAGTTGTATTTCTTGTTTAGGGTAACTCCCAGGTAAATTGCTTTGTCGACTCTAGGCATGATTTTGCCAAAAAGTTTAACCTCGGTTCTCACACGTTTCCTCCGTTTGCGACTACGAATGAGAAGAATCTTAGATTTTTCTGGCTGAATACACGTTTTCCAGCGACTGCACCACCCCTCAATAGCAGGGATTTGGGCCTGAAGTCTTGATAATGCATACTCTGGGTTTAGAGATTTAACGACTACCGCTGTATCATCAGCGTAGCTGGCAGCAAGAACATGCGTATCCTCAGTAAAGCAAGGGAAATCGTTGGTGTAGATGATGTAAAACAGCGGGTCTAAAATTGACCCTTGAGAAATTCCAGCATAAATCTTTTTAAGACTTCAAGCTACACTTACAAGTTTAACGGAAAAAGTTCTATCTTCAAGGAAGGACTTGATAATCAGTATCAGATTCCTGGGAAAACCGAGGTGAATAAGCTTGTAGATTAGCCCTGGATGCCAGACGCGGTCAAACGCCTTTGCCACGTCTAGCATCAGGATTGCGACACTCATTCTGTTGTGCATAGCCGCCCCGATGAATTCCGTGAGCATAACTAACTGTGTTGTAGTAGAAAGTCTTTTCCGAAAGCCGTGCTGATGATCAGCGAGAAAATCCAAGTTTTCTTGCATTCTAAGATAAACAATACGCTCCAGAATCTTGCTTATGGAGGACAGCAGGCTGATAAGTCTAAAGTTTGCTGGGTCATCCTGTGTTTTCCCTGGCTTAGGAATTATCATGATGTTTGCTTGGTTCCAGAAAAGCGGGAAATAATTTTGATATAAGCATGCGTTGAGAATGCCTGTCAGTTTGCAAACAGTCTTAAAAGGCATGTTTTTCAGCATTTGGTTCGTGATCTCATCCTTTCCTGGCGCTTTCTTTAATTTTAGCCCCTTAATAATGTTCTGCACTTCGTGCGAAGTGGTAAGTTTGATAGAGGGTTCTATTGAAGGAGAGTGCAGCCATTGATCATTATGGTAATGAACTGGAAGGTTTGAGCTGTAATCCGAAGGGAACGAATTTGGAATAAACTGACTTGAAAAGTGCTCCGCAAAAAGTTCTGCTTTGTCTTGATAGGAATAAGCAAAACCATTATCACTTTTGAGCGGCTTTCTAGCAGAACAGGGGCGTTTTAGTGTTCTTGTATGCCGCCAGATGGCGCCAGGTTCATCGTTGATCTCTTCCATCTTATCCTGCCATACGCTAGAACGATGGGTCTGAATCTTTCCTTTCATTTTCCTATTAAGCCTGTTAATTTGGGTTTTGATAGCAGGATCCCAGGTGAGATTGAATTCCTTTCGGAGATGATTTCTATAGCAGATTATTTCTCGGATATTGGCTGGAAGTGTGTGCTCATGTCTGACACGGCCAGCCTTCATCTCCAAGAGGGACTTAGCAGAATGCAGATAGGAAGTAAAGTTCTGTACCGCACGGTCAATATCCAAAGTGCTTTGTAACAAGCCGCAGTTAAAATCAGAGGTCATCAAAACATTATGATACAGATCCCAGTCAGTATATTTGAGTGGCGGAAGGTTCCTAGCATTATCCACTCCGAGGTAAGCTAGCACAGGTACATGATCAGAAGACATATCACCTGCTACCGTAATAGTCATGGGAATATTGAACGTCGTTATAAAGATATCCAGAATGTCAGGCCGACGATTGATCATATTAGGCCTATAGGTAGGCTCATCCGGCACGTGCAGAAAAACAGGATAATTACACACAAAATCATGCACTACGTGTCCGTTATAATTAGAGTTGCGGCATCCGCAGTCAATATGCTTAGCATTTAAGTCGCCACCTAGAAAGGTGGGGGAGTCCGAGTTGATAAGACCGTCCATAATTGCATCACTGAGCCTGTTTCCAGGGCGGTGATACATCGCACAGAAAGTGACTTCCCCAATTTTGGGTAGAATCACCATCACTTTTACACTCTCCATACCATCACAATTATCTGCACTTTTCAGATACGAAACGAAAGTCCTTTTAACATATATGAGCACACCGCCGCGTCTTGCAGTCTTGGAAGTTAAATCTATCTTATCCATAATTTTTTTTAAAAGCGCTACAATTGGTTACAATTTTGAATTTGGTACCTAACAAATAGTTTCTAAACTTTTTAAGAGCTTCTATAAGCGCAAGGACTTCTAATTCATAACTACAGGGTTTCTCTTGCTGTGAAGTCTTCTTACTCATATACTGCGTTGGTTGATAATTGCCATTCAACTTCATCCTTAGCCGGTACGATTATATCATCCACATAAATAATCAGTACACCTTCATTTAGCAAGTCTGGGAACACTAAATAAATACACCTATGAAAAACATTCGGACTAATACATAAGGCAAAAGAATCCTTAAGAATTCATAAAGGCCCCTGGGTGTTTCGAGGGCGGTATATTTTGTGCATTTCTTATCCATGTGTACGTGGAAAAAGCCATTTTTTAAATCTAGTGTGGTGAAGACATTTCTTGTTCCAAACGATCAAGTATTTCTGAAATTAAAGGCAGTGGGAATTTAATAATCTTCTTATTCAAATACCGATAGTCAATGCAAAGTTAAAAATTGTTATATTTTTCTACACAAAACTATATGTACTCAGAAGTTTGAATTACTATGCTCTATTACACCACCTTTAAACCATTCTTTAATTTGCTTAAACAACTTTTTTTTGTCCGCGAAAGGCATGTAGCTTCGATTACAAAACACTGGGAATATTATCGCATAAATTTATTTGCATCTTGAAATCGGATTGTTTATTTTTTACAGGCTGGTATGAATTAGTTGATTTACAAAATATTTCTTTATGTTCCACATTCGAAATATGTGTTAAATCAATCTCGTTAACAGAAATACCATTCACTACATGCGCTAGCTAAGTATATTCCAAGTTACTTCCGTTTTCAGGGATAAAGAACTATCATTGTTTACACTGCGGCAGATGAAGTCATCTCGCTGAGTATTTGCTCAATCAGCGATGAGGATGCCTCCCATATTTATTTACTCTCTTAGTTGCACTAATATGCTACTTTTTAAACAAAAGAAAACAGAAATGTATATGATGCCTTATAGTTTACTTTTGCGACATTTTATCACAACTGTTAGATTTTAATATATATGAAGATAACTATCTACTGCCAAAATCGGAAGACATTTTGCAATCGGAGTATGAAAGATGTTTGATAACTTCCATGAGCCCTTCCTAAGATGACACCCATGGTGTTGACGAAATTAGCCTTCTGTAGGTATATTTAGGTTATCAAAATTAATAATCACTTTCAAAGATGTTCATTGTAAGGATGTGACGGAAATAGTGTGCGGAATAGAGACGGATTTATAGTATTTTATTGGAACGAAGGTATTTGCAAAATTTATTTATTATATTCGTGGTATAATATACCACTTGCTTGAGAAAGAAAGATATTTGAAATTTAATAATTTTTTATTGTCAACTTGATTTACAAGCTAGCCTATAGGTTAGGTTCTTGCATTTCGCGGAATTTAAATCGAGTGTGTCAAATATTTACGATTGACAACAATCAACTGAGAGTATTTTACCTTTTTTAAATATAACTTCCGTCCTCCGAAATGTTTGAAAAAAAGGACAAAGAAGGCGTAAATAAGCCTAATTCAAATTTAACCCGTTTTGTGAAAGCACTTTAGGATTTGAATACAGAATTTTTTCTTAAATGAAAAAAATTTTAACTATAAAGGTTATCCACCGTTTTCTCAGTTAAAATTTATGTATTTAGTTTTAGAACGAAAAGAATTAGTTTTTCGCTGGGACACTGTATTGAATTTAAAATGCGAAATTCTTCAGAATTTCGTAGTATGCTACGAAGAAAGTCGTGCTCACGATGCGTTGCATTGTACACATTCTAGCAGGCCATCAGTGTCGCAAAGTGTTGCTCATCTAAATGAAATGCGTAATGAAGGGAAGATTTCATTCTTTAACCTTAGTAAAAAGTATTCAATTTTCCATTTCGCCTACAGTGAGGAAAATTGACAGAAGAAAAAGGACAAAGGAGGTGTAAATAAGCAGGGATAAATAGAAAGGGCTAGGTCATTCCTTTGTTCGACTCCTCGCCGAGGCGAGCCTCATGGAGGGGGTTAACTGGTAGTAATTTGACGTCACTGTTATGAACCTGCTCTGATTTCGCGCGTTTAAAACTGTAGTTTCATTCAGTTTGCGAGACGATTTTCTGGAGGTTGCATATCTCAAATTAATTTTAATCATACATATTTGTTTTCTAATAATGCAAATATTTAAAATAATTCGTGTATATATATGTATATATATAGTTTTAATCAGTTTCCTTTTAAATTCTGCATTTAAAGTATCCTTTATGTAATATGGCTTCTTGTGCTGTAGCAACGTGCCGTAACACTTATAGAAATACGAAAGGAAGAGATATTGTATTTCATGCTTTCTCAAAGGACAATTTGATTTTGAAAGCAGAAATATTGAATAAGAAAGCAGAAATATTGATTCATATTTAACATGAGAACTACTTGAAATGGCTTTGAAAACTGAGGAGGAAGAATGCTTTTCCATTAAATACTATTGATGATTTGGATTTGGATTTCATAGAGGAACCTTCTCCTATGGCTTGGGAATTAGAATTGAATTCCGCCAGACAATTTTCGACCGCCGAAAAAGAAGCATTAACATATGTTGCAGGTTATATTGCCTACCGTGTGCGAGACAAAGACCCGTCATTAAGAACAATATCTAAAAATAGTGCTGATGAACCAATATTTAATTCAGAATGGATTAAATTATTGTCCTTAGGAGGTTTGACTACACCTTCCCATTCATGGATGAATACAGTTTACGAGTTCGAAAAAATATTTTGTGCAGTTCATGGTACAACTTACTACAAAGGGAAGCATGTAATTGGCTCTTTAATTAATAAACTGGAGAAACATTATCCTGAAGTTAACAGAGAAGCAATTCGTTTATTTTGCAGAGTGCGAACTTTTATTAGAATACGTTTCTTAAATAGAAATGCATATGTTTTTTCCCAAAGAAAAGCAACCCAAAAGGCAAAAAAGTGGATTGCTTCGAATGTGGCAGCCAATAAATAATATTTCAACAGCTTGTAGTTGAATTTCGACTGTACAAGTAAGCATATATAATATGTTTTTATTTGAAATATTTTTAGATGACATTTTAGAAGTTAATAGCATAAAGCATATTTCAAAAAAGAACTAATTTTATTAAGTTATTTTTATAGTATCCTGTGTTATTATTAATTGGATTTTGTGCTAGCTTAGCATTCTAGACAAAATATAATAGTATAATATTAAAGTAATTGGCATAAGAAGACTTGTCTCATTAATCTCCACTTTTGAAAAATTAAATAATGTTTTAGGTACTGTGAGTAAAGTTGTTTTGTCTAAATTAAGATAACAATCTTACATGTATTTATTTAAATGTAATATGATGAAAGCCTAAGTTACAAAATTATTTAAAAAAATATCTATTATTATGTTGAATCGGAAGAAAAATATGCCAATGTAAAATTTACAGTTAGGCTGAAACTCAAACTTAGATTAGCAGAAATTTTGCCATATATAACCATACATGTTTAAATCTATGCCAATTTAAGGTTGTTTTTGGTTAATTTTAAATAGTTGTTATTATAGTTATCTTAGAAGCAGTAGTAGAGTTCTCTTAGTTAACATGCAGATAAATAAATGATTAGAAATAAACAGGCGTGTAAAGAAAAAAAAATCCTTGCAAATTAAAAAAAAGGAACTTTATGCTAAGAGTAGCGCATTTTGTCTGTTATTTTAAAATTGAGTAAGTACTATTAAATTTTTTAATGTTCAATAACAATTTTTTTAATGTTAATGCATACTGCAGTAACATTGTCTCTTCCAAATTATAGCTATCTTTCACACACAGCTTATTTTAAACGGTGGTTCTTCAAATTTAAAACGCTAATTTCTATGTTGTGAATTGCATCTCCGCGCTCAGTGTCATCCTGGCTACGTCATCACTCCTCACTGCTTGTTTCAGGGGGAAAAGGTCTATGAGCTAGCCCTTCTCTTTTAAGTCCTGTAAATAAGCCTAATTCAAATTTAAACCGTTTTGTGCAGGCATTTTACGATTTGAATATAGAAGGATTTTTTTCTTGAATGAAAACGTTTAAACTATAAAGGATATCCACCATTTTCTGTTAGAATTTATGCTTTTAGAACAGAAAGGAAATGTATGTAATACGGGAATATTTCATATCTTGTCTCTGTGACCTCTTTTATGACTTTTCTACTTCCAGGTTCCCATATTGAAAGACAACTGGCAAAAAGCCTGCAATTCACGTAGGCTAGACCCAGTATAATAGCGGTAAATGGAATGGTAATACAGGGGATAAATATGCTGAATAAAGATTTTAGAAAAGCGGAATTCTTAGGAATTCCGTGGTATGCTGAACGGAAAGTCGTGTTTACCAAGTGCCTCAGTCTACGGCTTTAAGCTTGTTAAAATCCAGGTTCCCATATTGAAAGACAACTGGCAAAAAGCCTGCAATTCACGTAGGCTAGACCCAGTATAATAGCGGTAAATGGAATGGTAATACAGGGGATAAATATGCTGAATAAAGATTTTAGAAAAGCGGAATTCTTAGGAATTCCGTGGTATGCTGAACGGAAAGTCGTGTTTACCAAGTGCCTCAGTCTACGGCTTTAAGCTTGTTAAAAATTATTCAGTTTTCCATTTCGGCGAGAATGTGGAAAATTGACAGTAGAAATTCTAATCAGATCAGAGAGAAAGACAGTTTTCTTAGACAAGTTTCTTTCGACAAGTTCTTTCGCTCTTCTTAGACCTGTTTCTTTCGACAAGTGAAATACATTAAAAGCTAGTGTTGATTTGTTTTAGCAATACGAAATTCTTATTGACTGTTCGATGTGAAGTTGAATTTTATCAACTGAAGCTGAAGCTGCTTTCTCTACATTTCGTTCTTGGTAGCTAAATTCACCGAAGTCAGGTATCCAAACCTTCATAGAATCATTGAATATAAAATATCGGGTTTTAACGAAAGTTTCCTGCCACCGTAAATAACGTCTGAGCAAAAAGCTCGCGTTAGCGTCTTTAATCATATTTTGTCAAACGATTTTCGGCATTTGAAAGAAAGGTACTTCCTTTAGAACACTGTGTTGTGAAATTTGTAAAAACATATAGTTATCATTAAATACAACATGTCTGAAATGGAACTATCACGCTAACAGTTTAGAACCATCATCTTCTTCCAACTCTGTTGCAAAAACTCAGCTACAAAATGTCACCAAATCATGTGTACAACTTTAGTTACTAATGTTGCATAATATGACACTGTGAAGGTTTTGTATCGAAAACAAAGACTATCACATTCCAAACTATGACCGTCCTCCTGCTTTTGATGAGCCCGCCTGCGAGAACTTGCGGAAGAAGGTCTGTAAACATTCCAGCGCTTGCTAAGCAGTTAGACGTTAGTGGCCTTTTCATTAGTCGCGCTATGCATCGCATAAACGTGACGTACATGTTTAATTCCTGAGTGCCACATGAGCTGACCCAAGCAGATAACAACAGGCGTGTTCGGGCTTGCACTAATCTGCTCGAATGTCAACACAAGGACGACATTCTGGACCGGATCTTCTCCTGTGATGGAAAGTGGATTTACTTCAAAACAGAGGCCGAAAAGGAAATCGTTCTGCTCCTTGTGAAACCGTCAGCAGCGTCGCAAAGCGCTGTTTGACTAACAAAAAGATCATGCTTTGTATCTGCTGGGATTGCTGTGGTATTATCCACAAAGTGTATCTAGAAAAAGATAAAACCTTCGACAATACAGCGATATGCTAGTCCGTGTGTGCGAAAAGCGACGAACCGGCGCAAAAAGGTAATGTTCCATCAACATAGTGTAACACCACACGTGCCTGCATTCCCCGGCTGGAATCTGCACGACCTCGAATGGCATCTTTTACTACACGAACCATATTGCTCTTGCATCCCCCCCACCTGCAGCTACATCTCAATGGTGCTATGGTTCATTCTGCACAGGATGTCCGAAATGAGATTTATGTGTTTCTGGACTGGTGGCCACCAAGTTTCTGGGTCATATGCTTGTAAAACTACTACCAAAACATTGGCAGAAAATCATAGATTTGGGTGGTGATTACTAGGCGCACTAAAAGTAATGCTTGAGTCTTTTTTTCTTTATTTAGAAGGCAGAGAATGTTGTAAGACGCAGATATGAAGAAAGTGGTGTATGAAACAAGAAACAGCACGCCAGTGTGATGTCCTCTCCCTCATTTGCTTGAATACTTTACGTAATCTGAATACTAAAGAGTTACACCACAGCTCTATAAAGGGGCTGTCAGACTGTATACACAAAGTGGGCGAGACGGAGTAAGGATGCATTGGGTATGGTGCATTTGCGCAAAATGCCAATAAGCAAAGGTGCCTGATACTTGACAAACTCAACCTGAAAAAGTACAGTATATTATGAGTCTTTTATTTTTATAACTTATTTTAATAATATCATATATCCGCTATTTTTTTTGTATTCTAAATTTATGACTTTTCAAATAATCTTAAGTGAGAGATAGAGAATGCTGAAATAATTCGACGGAAAAGGGGAACAGAACTTGACTGTCCTCCATCAAGTCAATAAAAATTCACAAATTTTTGAAAAATAGTTCTACCCCAGAACTGTTGATCACAAGATCATGTACCCGTATAACAGGTATTTTACAGAGGAAGAAACGAATTTGGTTGAGAACGTGTTATTAAACAGCTAAAGATATATCTGCTGAGAAATCAATCATGAGACTTCACAAAATTTGTTCTGTTAGCCAACATACAAGTCAGAAGATATAAATGCTCAGTTGTTCACCATGCAATTTAGTTTCTATACTCAGCTGAGCCACAGTAGGGTTAAAAATTTGTGGTTTAATAATATTGCTTAGAAAAAAAAAAGGGTACAAAACTGCAAATAAGGCATCTCACCACTTGCGTCTTAACAGCAAATTAGGAATGTGACAATTATGACGGTGTGTGCGATTCCTGAAATGATATTTATTAATATATTGAATCCCAATTTAATGTGTTGAAGATAAAAGAAAACTTTATATCTCCATGATTCGACCAATTCTCATATGTGCTATACCAGCCTGGAGTATTATTAAAAGCTCACAGAGGAATAAACTGCAAGTAATCTAAAATAAAATCCTTCGGCAAGTTCTCTCTGCTCCAGTTTACCTCAGAAATGATCAGCTACATTATGACCTCAAAATTGACTCAATTGACTCTAAGATTCTCTCGACAACCCACATGTTTTTCTCCAGCACATGTTTCACCCCATCCCAATATCAAAGCACTTTCAAATTTAAATCCTCTACTTATTCAAGATTTCATGAGAACTGAAAATATGTTTCACAACACTGACGGCAAACTACACCCTGGATCTCTTCATATGCATCTCTGTGCAAAAGTTAAAACTGTTTTAAATTTCTTCGTCATCTTCATACTACATCCTTATAAAGCTTGAACTTTGCACCTTATTACAAAGTTCATTTGGACTTTGTTTCATCCCATTATCAACTTATTTAACCAAGATTCAATTTATATTATTGCTGTATTTACTTATCTTCATCATAAAATGTCAACCAGCAACTGCAAAAGTGAATTTTCATCTTGTTTAGTATTCCACTTCTTAAAAGAATTTGGACTCTTCAAATTCTTACATAGTTTTTTCGGAATTTTGTCTTGCTCATCATCTTACTTTACTCAAGATTCAAGTTTTTCCAAGTGTTTATTACCTCATCACTTCAATTCTAAACAGAAAATGTGTCAGTGTATGTATCATTTTTATCATTTTCCCATTCTTACAAAGTTTATGGACTTTGAAACTAACTTACAAAGCTTTACAGGACTTTGTTTTAGCATAACTAGCTATTTCAATCACTCTTAATTACTCAAAATTCAAGTTTTTTCAAAGTGTTTATCCATCATCATTACAATGTAATTCTAAACTGCAGTTGTTATTGTGTATCATTATTTTCCCATTTTTACAAAGTTTATGGACGTTGAAACTAATTGACAAAATTTTACAGGATTTTGCTTCAGCATAATGATTAATTTCAATCATTTTGCATCCGTTTATTTAATTCAAATGCCCAAGAATTTTCTAACCTCCTTAACTGCTTGCAGGAAAAACTGCTAGCTTTCCGTATGTAAACATGGTGGAATGATTACTCTTCAAACTACAAGCTCCTCAAAGGTGTTTTTTTTTTCATCATCTTTATCCGCCTATCAATTTATTTTACTCGAGTTACTTCAAATACTCAGGAATTTTCAGATTTGTTATTATGTTTACACACACCCACCCAAAAAAAAAGCTCTTCAGAATGTAAGCAGACGTCGTTATTACGTTTACATAAAAAAAAAGTCGACATCTACTTGCCTTTGAATTTCGATAATCTTACATCGTATTCATTTAAAACTCATTGTCAATTTGGTTGAGAACGTGTTATTAAACAGCTAAAGATATATCTGCTGAGAAATCAATCATGAGACTTCACAAAATTTGTTCTGTTAGCCAACATACAAGTCAGAAGATATAAATGCTCAGTTGTTCACCATGCAATTTAGTTTCTATACTCAGCTGAGCCACAGTAGGGTTAAAAATTTGTGGTTTAATAATATTGCTTAGAAAAAAAAAAGGGTACAAAACTGCAAATAAGGCATCTCACCACTTGCGTCTTAACAGCTCGCTTCGTAATAACTTACACACCTTGTACCTAATATTTTTGTAATAACATAATTACATCAAATAGAATCCAGCCGGTCTCATCTACCCCAAAATAGGCTCATTTGTTGTTATGTTTGCATTAAAATCTCTCATCACCAAGATGTAGACATTGACTTCCCATCACATTACGTTAAAATTATCTTCATACATACTCTAATTTTACTTTTAGTCACTGTTTAATGCACATTTTACCATGTTCTATCACCTTAAATTGTGTTTTCATAATGTAAATTCCTCATTGTTGGCTTTGTATGCCTCGTTGCCAGCCTGCTGTCTTAATTCTACTATCAGTTTTAGAAAGTGTTATCACCTTTATTACTCTTCCAAATGTTACGTTTTTTTGCCAATCTCTCTCATCTACTGCGATTTTTTCACTGCCATATAATTGCTATATCATCAAACAATTGCCTTATGTCCAACTAGAAACTTCATCATAACCATCAAATCACAAAATATAACTGAGAGTGTCAGATTTCAATGATTATCTCCATTTTTGCGGCGCAGTGCGCTCTACTTCATTACTCCAAAGGAACGACTCAAATTCATACAAGCCCTAGATACTGGACCTAGATACTTGTTTTAAATGTGAAAGATTCGATTCGATCGAACTTCCGTTATTATATGTAACAAAAATATCAAATAAATAAGCTAGTTTATCATCCCACAGTTTATCTTCCAACAAATGAGCAAAACAATTCAAGCAGGCGCGATAACACTTTTCCTCTGAACAACTACCTTACTTCCATGTGTAGCATCAAAATTCGTAGCGTTAGTTCAAAATTCGTTCCATTTGCAGTATCAAAATTCGTTTAGAATTCTTCCATAGCGTGCCATTAATTACTAAATAGGCGACTTTTTAATGGTTTTGATTTTATATAATTAAGTATTTTAATACATTGTTCCAGCCACTACTTTCAATTCTGATCTTGTGATCTTCAATCTACAACTAATATCGACTTCTATGAGTCTTGATTAGTAAATCAAACTGATTGCCATAGGCCAATAGCGGTAGTAATTAAGAAATGATGCCCTCTGGCATCAACACCCGGAGGCGAGAAGGGTAAGCATAATCAGATTAGCAATATTAAACTGGCATTGTTACATCAATGGCATTTGAACTTGAACTCAGGCAATAATCTTTAGAGCTGCAGGAAGCAGGAAATCATTCTGTTAATGCATGGCATACTACGGTAATTTTATTCCCGACATGGCATGTGCTTCCCAATGTAAAAAAAATGGGTAACTAATATATTTGCATTCATTTCTTTCATATTGGCCATAAATCCTTCTATATATATCCAGTCACAGCTGGAGTACCATCTGTGCAAATGCCAATAGATAAATTCCACGAAACTAATTTTCGCGACATGCCCTTAATTCTGCGATGAACTGCGTTATTTGAAAGTGGTATTTTACAAATATCAGTTTCCGCTGATCCACGAATCATTATTTTTACAATTTTGTAACAAGCTGGTAATATAATTTCTTCAGCCAAATTATTAGTTTTTAATTTAATTGTAATTAATTCGGCTATTTCATAAATAGCTATCTGGGCTTTCTCACAGACACTAAGTTGTTTTTCAAAAACTTTTATTTGTGTGAATTTTTCATATAAAGATTTTTGAAAGTAGCCTTTGTCTTTTGATGCAACCGAAGGATGGATAGTCAGCAAGTGACGCTGAAGCTTGCTCGGAACCATAGCACTATTTCAGAATTTACAACCACATACTAGACACTCGGGAACAACTATATCATTCTCCGTTGTAGATGTAAATCCAAATTTTAAGAAATCGTCATTATATTTTCAATGAACGATGCATTTTTTCCAGGAGGAAACATCTTTACTCGTACTGGGCGTCGGCTTATGAGCCGGAACGCTAACATCGTCATTATTATCACCGTTAAGTTTTCTTCTTCGTAACTTCTTATCCATGTCAGAAGGTTCTTTTAAGATAAAAATAATTTTGCCAAAAACCTTTTAAAAACGCCAAATCATGTAGTATCTTTCAATACGTTTTATTTAAGTTACAATTAAGAATACAACATTGTACAGCAAATACATAAATTTATAAATTCATCCACACAGCAAGCATGTAAATAGTAATGTAGTTGTTTGGGTTTAATTCAGAATTGTAGTAAAATAATAGATCCATCATATACCGGGTGCGTCATAAATTCGTGCAAAGTTAAAAAATTAGTAATAAAAAAAGGAATGGACGGAAAAATTTTCTGCGCCAATATGGTCAGAAAGACATTGGATTTTTTTTTCTTATGCCAAAAAAAAAATCCAAAAGTAACCGACAGAGGGCGCTTACACATCATACTGAGACGTTTTATTCAACTCACGCAAACAGAAACAGGCAATCAAACAGATCACAATAACATGACACTATGCATTTATTTTATAGTAACAGATGTTCAGTATTACCACCAGCACAAGGTAATAGGCAAGTCAGGCACGTCACTACGGCCATTACAGCGGAGTGTAGAAAGTCGCCATCGATGGCAGCGAAGGTCGGTGGAATGGCATTTTTCAGTTCCACCAGTGTGGTCTTTGGCGCCGGTACGCGTATTTTTGCTTCCTCCCTAGGAAACGAAACTCGTGACTAAATTTGGCGATCTATCGCCTCTTGGCGAAATTGTGAGACCATGCGCATGCGCAAAAGAAAACTAACGCTGTATCAATCGGTTTCGGTGTATGTTGCAAATTCGTGATGGCTCCAAGTATGGTAAACGATCTGGAAAACGAATTTTATAAAAAATTCGTATTTGATGGATGTTCTTACGAAGTAGTGTCTTTAAGTTCAGAAGCAAAGATAATTTCGGCTTTGAGACTAGATGCGATCTTAAGAGGAAGATCGATGGAAGAATTGGAAAGTGCAATTTGAAGCTGTTTCCCATGTGCATTGGATAGTATCTTCCAAAACAAAACAATGCAAATCGGAAGCAGCAAATTTTTTTTTAAAAAAGGATTATATGTGTCAGCATGCAAGACTAAATAAGTAAGAAACTAGTTTTAGAAATAAAAAATGTTTGGCTGCATTGCATGCAAGAATTAAAAAAAATAACAAGTATACACGATGTCGTGATGAGTATGTCAAAAAGAATCCGTGCACTTTTATTAAAATTTCATTTCGGCATACACATCGGTGTGATGTTGCTGAAGCGTGGAACTGCTTACGCCCAATTGATTCGGTGAAAGAACGTGCCGGTAAAATAACAATTAATAATATATTAAAATCTTTATTCTGCTATACATCCGCAGAGTTCACTGATAGTAAAATACCGTCAAAATGGTGACGATAAAGGCAGTCTCATAAACATGTATCGTATGAATCGTTCTACCTAATGGGCAATGTTTTATATTACCCTTCGTGATATTCAATACCTCCTATTTCCTACACTGAATTTTATCTAAGATATCGGCATTATTTTAATTGCCCTAGTTAAGAAGCTTTGAAATCATATTTTTTGCAACAACTGAAAGCATATTAGATTGCAATTGTTAAGCATATTAGTTCTATAGATACTGCATCCATTACATTACTAATAATTTTATAATAAGTTAATTGAATATTTAAGCAGTTAATAACTGACAGAAACTTTTCATTTAGTTAAATTCTAAATACAATCACAGACTTCTCTGACAGTAATATCAGTAAGTCCAGGAAATCATTGTGACCAAGAGTGCACTTGGTTGTGTGTGTCGTTAATTTAAACCTTGGGCACATTATAGGTGACAGAAAATAAATTTGTCCAGCCCTGTTTCATTTTGAAACAATGACCAGAAAATAGATCCATAGATCATCTACTCCTCTGAAGACGTTTTTTTCCATGCTATTTAAATTGCACAGATGACACAATGTGAAGAGAAATTAAAATGCCACCAATCTGTACCCCTTTAATTCTCATTCTAAATTTTTCAAAATAAATATAGATTTATCATATGAATACAGTGTATCAAAACAAAAATATATAAGGTACTCAATTTTCTTTTTTTTTCATTCTTCAAAAATCTTTCTTATGTGACTTCAATCATTTGAAAGAAAAAATGAAACTATATCTGAACAAAGGCAAGTTCTGTATTTTTAGTAGAAAGCCCACTGAATGCCTAAATATTAAAAATAAATATTTAGGATTAAGAAATATTTTTTATATTTGGAAATTGATTATTTCTGAATTGTATGACTATAACTAAATCCATATCACATATATCCTTTATGCCTCTTCCCTTTTATAGAAGTCTTAAATCTACTCCCAGAAAGAACTAAGGGTTACAAAAGAAAGCACAGACTTTCATTTTTCTAGAATGAAAAAGTGAAATTGTTATTTAGCATTTTTGTTTAATGTAATGACTGCAAAAATGAACAACTTAATGTTAAGAAAGCATACTGATCTAAGGCAGTTTTCAAAATGCTTTAATCATATATGAAAACGAATTTTTATACATATGGAATATATTATTTTTAATATTTTATGTTAACCTTGATATAATATAAAGTTGAATTGCCAGTGCTATGAGCAAACAGACATAGAAATCATAGGAACATTACATACTCAAAACAGTAGTAAAATACTGCTAAATGATCCTTGTTCTTCCTTATTCCGCATAAAAAAACTGCATCTCTTACTATCAGATCTCTGACAACTCAGGATACCAAACACAATCATTACACAACCACTGTAATTATAATGCACTTGCTATCCTTTTAAATTTTAAGGGCTAATTAATAATAAAGACATTACTAATTAGACTAGATTTTATATTTTTTATATCATTTTATATTTTAGTAGTTTTAATTTTTTTAATATAATTTGAAAGATTTGTTTTGTAATTCGAAAACCTTTTTCCATTTAAATTAATGGTAAATGGTTCTTTGCTTTATACCATTTTGTTTATAAAAATTTTTATTGAAAGACTGCCTTTATTATGCATTAAAAAATCTGATTTTAATTGAAATTTGAAAATTGTTCTGTAATCATATCTGCTTGACGCTATTGATTAAAATAATTGCCATAATTTTCAAACTTCTTGAAATTTCAAGATAGTTATTTCTTATAAGTGCATTGGGGCATATAATGTAAAACAGCAACAATACGCCAAACTTATGGTATACATAGTTCATGCTGTATAATAAGTGAAAAAAATATTAAAAAGAAGTCTTAAAATATTTTCATGATGCTTTCAAAATAAGATATATTTCTTGTAAGAAAGGCAGTAAGTAAAACTGTTAGTTTGCCAATGTAATTAAGATTTAAATGCCACAATTGTCAAGTTACCTAATTGACACATTAGAAATAATTTTTCTCTTAAAGTAAATGCTTCCATTTTGTAAATCCATTTTGCCAATTAAGGAACTGTCTTAACCTGTTCAACGTCCATACGATTGCCAATAACTCCAATTTGCTGGAATGACAAATGCTTCTACTTTTTTTCAACAATTTTCATAAATATTAAAATTTGTAAGAAATAATTTTCAACATTTAGAATTGTGCATTATTGTAGTTTAAATGAGTGATCAACAAGGATATTGTTACGAAAAATTCGGCGGTTGCGCCTGTATGTAAGCTTTCCGGCATAACACTAGGGTTGCCATAAAATAGTGTATGGTAGGGTTGCCAGATTGGCGACTTTATCGCCCATTTGGCGACCAAATCGGCGATATCCCATGGTCCAATCGGAAAGCTTCTAGAATAACTTCCTGTCGAGATATTTCTCGAAACGTGTCGAACATAAAGAAAAGCTATATAAACCCTTGCGTTTCTGAGAGCAGTTAGTTGTTGCAGGGTTGCGAGTTAGTTGCGAGCATTGTGAAGTGTTGCGAGCAGTGTGATTAGTTGTGAGAATAGCTGCTACGCGAGAGTTCTGTGAACGGAAAGCAATCAAAATAGTGCTTTGCCGTGAAGCTATCTTTACAGTATAGCTTGAAAGTGGATTGGTGATTGTTCCACGGTGTTTTATTATAAGTTTAGTGTTGCCGTAAAGCTACCTTTACAGTTACAGCCTGAAGCTGTGTTGCTGATTGTTTCAGCGTATTTATTGCAGATTTTCGACGCTTTTAAAGGTGATTTTGGAACTGTGCTGTAAATAGTGATTCCTGTAAATAAATTGTGCTTTTTATTGTTCTGCGTCGTGTTTTCATCGGATACTCTCAAATCCACGAACCCGTAAAAACGCAACAATATGATAAAATAACATTTATTAACAGACTTCAGAAACAGGCATGAGATATACCTAGATAAAAATGATTAAAAAAATTCTTATCACTAATTTATACAATATATTACAAAAGTTATTTATGTAAGTCTCTGATATATATGAACCGACTGTTTTTCATAAATCTAGAATTCATAGGATTTTCCCATAAACAATGCCATCTCAACACAGCTTTAGTGTCAAACTGTTGAACATTGCAAAAACCTAACATCAGTCAATCCACAAAATGTATTTTTAAGCTTTTTTACTGGTAAGTGATGGTTGCCAGATCGACTATTCTGCAGAACATTTTGATATCTTTCTGAGATAGTGTTAAATGCTAAATTTTAGGTAATTAGAAGTAAGCTAAATGAAAAGACCCAAATCGAGTTAGTTTTTTTTTTCCAAACAAACTACTTTAATTTAATGCAGTATAAAAGCAAAATAGCTCTAGTAAATTTTAAACAGTTTAATAAATCCAGCTTGTTTTTCAAATGTAGGCATATGTTAAGCTTTGTGTAAGGATAAAAGTCTGTTTTGTAGGAATAAGCTCTGCTGAAGCAATAGCTCATCACAAGAATTTGGTCATAACAGATGGTGTTGAGTTACTATCTGATAGCTCATTAAATCCACCTACAGGATGGGTATATAATATTCACCGGACTTGGTGTGAAAGAGAATTTGGTACTGCAACAAGAAGTAACAACTTTTTCAGGTAAGTATATTCATATTCTAAATTATCTGAAAGCTCATTAAACTCATTAGTCAAATACATATACTATAAAATTTTCAGCATATGAAGAAATTTATTTATACAATAATCTAATTTTATTTACATAGGAACAAATTAAAATTTGAACACTTGCATTTAAATTCAATTATTTTAAACTTCAGTTAAGTAATGATGCAGCAAATTCAGACAGAACACATAGTGGCAACATTTCCAAAGCAGTGAATAATAAACATTCTTTTGGAAACATAGCACTTGAAAATATTAGGAACATTTTACTACTTTTAATGCCAAAATACACACTGCTGGTACATTTTAAAATTCTTCGCAGTGACATTTATTTAATGCATTCTTTAATTATCTTTCAATCTAATATTGTTAAAGTGTAAATAATTTAGCTCAGGCAGCTCAAATTTGTTACAATGTTTCTGTGTGAATTCCATAGATGAAGAAAAAATTTAAAAGTACTGGCCATAGACTGGTTTTGTAAATGTAAAATTTAACCTTGTACATAATTCTCATAGAATGAAAAAGCATAATTAATAAAGCATTTGTTATACGGCATAAAAATAAATGCAAAGTGTTATGTACTTTACGAAAACTCTACAGGATGGTCATAATATTCTAAAAGTAAACTTCAAAGAATAAATATTACTATTTATTATTATTTACAGAATATTTAATCTTCAACAAACCACTTATTTTTTGTAGTTCCCCAAAGGTAGGGAAAATTTAAAGACATATTTAATGTTGGTAAAGAATGAGAGGTGAAAAGTGATCCAATAGTCAGCAAATTCTCTTTTACATTTAAACGTTGCATGTTGCATATAACTTAGATACGCTGCATTAGGACCAAATAAAAAGTTAGAATTTTTACTCAGGAAATTTTTCTATTGACAGTTTCATAATATCAAGGATTAATAGTATTAAAGAAACTAAAGTCTATAGCATCATTTTTTCAAATACTCAATATCACAGATAAAATATCACACTAATATTTGGAGAGCAAAATAATTTATTTCAAATATTTTAAATTTCTCTTTTATAACAATTCATATTTAAACATGAAATCAAATTCTCAGCCTACAACTTGCACTACAAAAGTCATGTTATCAGTCAGATTTATTTGTTACATTACATTAAATATGCAAGGAGCACACAGTAATTTTTAAAAAGCATTAAATGTATCCTAAATTTTAAAATGAGGGACCCTTACTACATAAATCCATGTTACATAATTTATGTCTTTGCATGTAATAAATTATGTAATTTTAAAGTTATAAAAAGTCAAATTAAATTAAAAGGATTTGCTATTTAGTAAATCAATGAAATTTATTACTTTGTAGAACATACATGAACTTTTAAAAAATATAATACAGAAGCAGTATGTTTAAATAACAATATTTCATTTTTCAGTATTGCTGAAGAAAAAATAAAACAGTAAAATGAAGATGGATATATAACAGCATTAAATGAAGATCCCTTTTATATAGTCATTGTATCTCCAATAATGCAAAGAATCTTACAGAATATCAGTGTGCAAGATGGTTTATTCATAGACACCAGTGCATCTTGTGATCAAACATGTAGTTGTATAACTGCAATATTAGTCGCTACTAAAGCTGGACTTTTTCCTATAGGCATTATCATCCACGAAAAACAAACAATTCAAAATTATAGTTCTGCTTTTCAAGCTATAAGTAATTTGGAACAAAGTTACTGGACATGAATTGACCTTTAACATGATCATAACTGATGATTCATGTCCTTTAAGAACTGCTATACACTCCACATGGAAAAACACAAGACTTCTACTTTGCCAGTTTCATGTACTGCAAGCAGTATGGCGATGGCTTTGTTCATCGAATAATGACATAGATAAAAATCACAGAAAATATATGATGAACTGTGTAAAACAACTGATGTATGCTGTAGATACGAAATCATTTGGAAACATTAAAAGTAACATTTTTCGTGATATAAACATATTAATGTGGTGCCTATGTTGAACGACAGATGGCGCTGACTTGGACGAGGGAACGGAATTCCATCTAACGTGGGAGTTATTTTCGAGACGTGTAAAATGAAGGATTATGCGATTGTGTTTATTTAAAATTAATATGTTTTAAATTGTAAAAAAAAACGTGCCGTCTGATATAAAGAAGTTTTGTGTTTTATGAAGTTTGCAGCTTCCTGCAAATACTACACTATATTTATTCAGAAGTGGGATTGAAAATCTACATTGATGCTGATATAGAACGCCATAATTAACTAGCTGAATTACCAAATGAATGACTATTCGAAGCTTGAAGGTATGTAATTTTGTTTTCATATCTTAAAATGATTTTAAGTGAAATTAAAAAATCTACGT
>KK112713.1:12869-32181 GCA_000611955.2 Stegodyphus mimosarum | reverse complement strand
GAATTTCAAAAGAAATTAAAACATGTAGAAGAAAGTTTTTCATTTAATGAGCTAGTTACAATTTCTAATACCCTAAGCATTTCATTCGAAGGCGATAAATCAGAGCTAGCAAAAAGAATTCTATCTTTATTATGCAATATTGAAACATTAGCTCAAAATATAAATGGCGCCGTTACGTCTAGCTCGGATGAATCGGAAACAGAAGTAGAAAGAATACTAAACGATTTTTCAATGCAGCTCAATATTTTCGATAACAAAAATTCTTCTATACAGTGTGATTATGCTTGTAAAAATGTTATTAATGGAAATTCTATAATTCAGAATATTAATATTAATTATTCTGATATCGAAAGCACAATTACGAAGTTTAGTGCAGAATCGTATGAAAATGTTTTTCGTTGGATCGAGCATTTTGAAAATACTTCTAAACTATTTAATTTGCCTGATTTGCAAAAATTTATTTTTGCCAAACGATCGCTTGGCGGGAAAGCTGCATTATTTATTCGAACAGAACCCGAAATGAATTCATGGTCAAAATTGAGAAAAGCTTTCATTGACGAATTCTCTTTTGAAATAAATTCTGCTAATTTACATGAATTGTTAAAACGAAAATGAAAATTACCAAATCGTCTCAAGAATATTTCTTAAAGATGAAAGAATTATGTAATTTTGGGTTTTGGGAAAATAGATGACGCTGCCTTAATGCATTATGTTATAAAAGGAATAAATGACAAACACGAAAACAAAATGGTACTATATGGATGTAAAAACTTACTCGAATTTAAAGAAAACTGAAAGTGTAAGAAGTAATGAAAGACGATTTTGCAAAAAGTAAAGGTGTTTTCGATAGAACGAAAACGAAACATGATTTTAATGATAGAGCTAATTTAAAAAACGAAAATGTGAGTAAAAGTAAAGTCAAGAATGATGATAAATCTGATATTAAATATAATAGTTTCGAAAGTCGTAACAATAAATTTAGTTTTAATTGTGGTTTAAAAAATCATATCTCTAAAAATTCAAAGCTTTCGGTCATAAAGCTTCAGAATGCTCTAAAACAAATTCTAAACAAGAAGTAGCTAGTATGAAAGTTAATGTTGAATCAAAATTGAACAAATTGGTAATGATCGGTAATTTAAAGGTAAAATCTTTAATAGATAATGGAAGTCAAGCGACATTGCTTAGAAAATCTGTTTTTGATAAATTAAATGTTAAGGAATTAAGTCTTTCGAATTCTACTTTGATGGGATTTGGGAAATGCCGAGTAGAACCATTAGGCTGTTTTAAAGAAAGTATTCAGATTGATGATTTTAAGTGTAGTGCTGACATTTGTGTAGTAAACAATGATGTTATGTCTTGTGACGTTATTATAGGACTCAATGTGTTAATGCAGTGCGAAACCCTAATAAATGAAAATGGAGTTACGATTAAAAATAAATCACTGTCCACATAAGAAATAAATGCTTTGTCTGCTCTTCCAATTGATTTATCTTACGATGAAGCTGAAGTAAATATTGAACCTGATGTTCCAAATATTTTCAGAGATAAGGTGCAACAATTGGTTTCGAGTTATGTACCGCCTAAAACTAAAACAACGAATATAGAGATTAATATTCTGGTAAAAAATAATGAACCCATATTTCATCAGCCTCGCAGGTTGCCATTTTCAGAAAAAAGAAATGTCGAAGCTCAAGCAGCTGAATGGTTAGCACAAGTAATAGTAAAACGTAGTTCTTCAGAATATTGTAGCCCCGTTGTAATCGTTAAGAAGAAAAATGGAACACCTCGTGTATGCATAGATTATAGGAGGTTGAATAAAATAGTTGTAAATGACAGATTTCCACTTCCATTAATTGAAGACATTCTAGATCAGTTACAGGGATCACATACATGTCTTTAGTACAATTGATCTTAAAAATGGGTTTTTCCATGTTGACGTAAACAGGGATAGTAGGAAATGTACTTCATTTGTAGCACACGAAGGGCAATATCATTTTCTTATCTTTTGGATTATGCAATTCTCCGGCTGTTTTTCAGAGGTACATTAACACTATTTTTCGACCTTTAATTAATGATGGTATTGTTTTGACGTAATAATCTTGTCTTCCTCCCTTGAAGAAGGAATCGAACGGCTTGAACGGGTCTTAAAGCTTGCTAGTGAGTACGGACTCAAGATTAATTTTAATAAATCTCATTTTTTGAAGAAGAGGATAGAATTCCTGGGTCATGTTATCAAAGAAGGTAAAATTTTTCCATATACTTTGAAAACGAAAGCAGTCCTAAATTTTCCCGAACCGTCTAATTTGAAACAAAATCATAGTTTTCTTGGCCTCACCGGATATTTCAGGAAGTTTATTCCAAAATATTCCATTATTGCTAAACCTTTGAGTCATCTCTTAAAAGATCGTAAGTTTAAATTTGAAGAAGAAGAAATTCTTTCAATCGATTAAAGACATTATTAGCTGAAAAGCCTGTCTTAGGAATCTATAATCCCAGTTATGAGACTGAATTGCATACTGACGCTAGCTTAGAGTGATATGGAGCAATTTTATTGCAGAGATCTCCATATGATAATAGTTTCCACCCTACCTCCTTCATGAGTAAGAAGAACATTGACGCTGAGAAGAAGTATTCTAGTCATGAACTCGAAACTCTAGCAATCATAGAAGCACTAAAGAAATTCCGCGTCTACTTACTGGGAATTCCTTTTAAAATTGTGACTGACTATGCAGCATTTGAAAAGACCATGTCAAAAGGGGACTTATCAACTCGTGTCGCTCGTTGGGCTTTATTGCTACAAGAATTTAATTATGTGATTGAGCATCGTCCCGGTACCAGGATGGCTCATGTCGACGCTCTAAGTAGATCTCCCATTAGTATTTTTTGTGTTTCAGTTGATATTTTACCAAAGTTGAAATTAGCCCAAGATAAGGATAATGAAATAAAAATGATAAAAGAAGTGCTTAAAAGTTCTAGTTATGAAGACTTTTGTGACAGAAATGGAATTTTGTTTAAATTTGTTGATGGTAAAGAATTAACCCTTTGACGGTTTGACCCGGAATATCTCGCACTTTTACGCGGGCTCCTGAACGGTTTGACCCCGAATATTGTCATTCTAAATATCGCCTTGGAAACGGGCCGTCCCGTGTTTTTGTTAGAATTAAAAGATACGTGAAGAACGCCTAGCCCGGATTTTGTCTCACTTTCACCCCAAATGCCTAAGGGGACAAGCATCGCTCCAACCCTGACGACAATAGGTAATGACCCTCAATAGCGCGGGGAGAACTCTTCCCGCGCTATTGACACCATAACGGCCTTACACTGATTCTAAAGAAACAAGAAATTTGTTACTAGTTTACAAAGTTAACAGAAGAGGAATTAAGAATTTATTTTAGAAGTTTAAGAAATTAAAAAAATACTACAGATTTTTTTTATAGAATAAGCTTTTATTTTTAACTCATAAAATTATTAATAAATTAAAAAAGAAAAGTAATTTAGATAC
Organism: Stegodyphus mimosarum; assembly: GCA_000611955.2. Lineage (NCBI taxonomy): Eukaryota > Metazoa > Arthropoda > Arachnida > Araneae > Eresidae > Stegodyphus > Stegodyphus mimosarum. The sequence continues at coordinate 28,679 of KK112713.1, read as the reverse complement.
TATTCTGCTATCGGAAGGGATTCAAGAATGTATGTATGCATGTCGTGTGTACGTGTCTGTGTGCATACATGTCTAAAGAGATACATACCTTCGTACATATATCGACACGCATACATTAACACATTCATCCATATATACATGCATGCATACATACATTTTTAATCCGATCCCGGGAACAGAAGAATACCGTAATTTGTTATATATATTAATAAGAATAAGAGAGTATATAATATTCTTTAAAAAATTCTGACAAATTAAAAAAATTCTTAACAAATTTATATCATGAACAATAAAAAAAATTGGCGCTCTTGATATATTTTTGACATTGCGATTCGACTATTTGATTTCGTTACTTAAGTGCCTACACTTTTATCATTCGTGATAAAAATTGCACATGATTATTGTAAGGAAGCTTAATTAATCTCTTGTTCCCATTAAAATATACCATAAATTATTTTTTTTTTGCTTTTGGCTTATTAAGAAATTTATGAGTTTTGAATAAAATCTTATTTTATAAAACTTTTTTATCTTTTTAGTCTTAATAACATATTTTCAATGAATTTTTTCAATTAAAAATTCATTTTTCAACAATGAATAATCATTTTTTTACTTCAAATAAATGTCTCAAATAATTCTCATATGAATCAAAAACATTTTCTGACTTTCAATAATTCGGCCAGAAATCAGAAGTTATGTTAAAAACTTTATACAAATTTTATTTAAGAGAATATTTTATGTTGGTGCAAACATTAAAGTTTTGATAAATTTGTAGTCTGTTTTGCAAATGATAATATGTGCAAAAATTCCTGTCAACATTAAATTAAAAAAAATGTAAATGGAATTTTCTAAAATTCGTTTTAACGTATTGTACTGTATAATCATCCGCAATCAACATGTTTACAAACTTCGAACTCGATAGCTTATCAGGAAAGTAGTTTAAAAATCTTTGACGATCTTCTGTTCATAGCGACAAATGCCATGAGTGAAGTAAATATGTATTACTTCTATGCATACATATTATTCTGTTTGAAAGAAGTCATCAGAAGAATTTTCGCATATTTTGAATTACTTATCTTATACACGCTTATGAGATTTGCTGTCATTTTGTAAAAATTATCTTAATTAAAACATTTTTTGCCTCTCCCACACTTAATGCTCTTATCAGCATTCTGATGAATGGAAGGTTAGGAAAAACCAAACATTGAGTACGTACTCACAAATTTAACTTAATAAATGCTATAAAAATTCAACTCTTCATATTTGAGTAGAATTTTTTATTGCCTGATGGCAAGGAATTTTTGTTAGATTGCTGTCGTAATCGGTAAAGGTTTATACCAATTTTAGGCTGTTTAGCTTTCAGTTGTTATTGGCCTACCATCAACCTCTCAAGAGGTTTCCCGCACATTTGGAGTGCCTTCATTCCGCATTTACACATCCATGCCTTCTACAGGATTCAAGCCCGAGCCCTTCGGCACGGCAGTCAGCGACGCTAACCACTGTACCACTTAGGCGGCAACTTACAGTTGTTCATGTGTTCATTTAAAGGTTTTGCTGCTTAAAATGTTAATTGCTTTAAAATATTCGCTGTCTCATGCAATTTGATAGTTGCATGTTTTTTACCTTAATATTTCCTTAAAAAGACAGAATTATAACTGTCAACTACAGACGGATTTAATGTATTCGGATTACGGCGAAGCACGCGTTTGTTTATCTGCCTAAAAGGAACGAAACTTTCTAAGATGATCTGGCTTGTATTCACGTTTCACTTGTAAAAATGCCAAGAAAACTTCCATGCAACCAGTTCGTTCACCAGGATTTGAACCCGTGTTGAGCTAGCTGTGTTAAGTGATTTCAGATGTTCTGCCAATGGGGATCCGGAGTCTTATTTAAAATCGTGTTCCGAAATCTTATATGCTGATTTAGTGTGATAGATGTCGCAGTATGAGGGTTAGGGTTATTTGAATACAGCAAAGCACACGAGAGCTAAAGTCTTTCGTGGAGCCCCTTCTGTTGGAAACTGGGCCATGTTACACATAGAGAAAATCGCAAAAATCAAACAGGTAGGAATTGTTCGTTTGTTTGGGTTCGAACCTGGGTCAAACTGCCAGTATTCAACGGCCTTAACCATTTAATCACCGTGAGGCCGTAAGGGGAAATTAAATATTACCGCAACGTTCTGTATACTACTTTCTATCCTGGCGTATGGTCATACACAGGCATTCACACACCTGCAACGGTACAACTAACTGCAAATCACCAGAACTAAGCTTAAGATGCTTCAAGGTAATCGTCTGCATACAGTGGCACTTGGAACTTGATATCTAATTAATAAGTAAAAAATATTTTACTTCTGAAATAATCTTGAACGCAAAATTAAGGTTTTTTATGCTAATGCTTTTATGCATCAGTCTTATCACTTCATTTCTTTGGAACAACATTTTGCATTGAAACAAACAAACGAACTTGAAATAAACTAAATGATAGTTAAATTTAGTTTTTAAAGACGATTATTTCTTTTCCAAAACTATTAAATATATTAATATTTATTGCGTATTATTAATTCAAAAATTTAAAGAAGTTTCGTATTATTTTGGGCGTATCCTATTCATGCACCGATTACTAATGGCTAGGATTCTTGATGCGTCCATAAATATTAAAAATACACACTGCCCTATGTGTAGCGTGAATATAAGCCCGTTTTCCTTAGAAAAGCCAATTTAATAAGGATGAATTCAGTGAAAAGTATTCCAGGATAGTAGAAAATAAATAAACATTCAGCTTGACCGAATATCGGTACTATTCCACAGATTGCATAGTGCACTTTCATTCTTAAAGATTCTATGGAATATGGAACTTGAAACCGAATTTATATGCAAATGGATATTAACTTTATGAGTACATTTCAAATATATAAGTTAATATTATTATTCGTGTTTGTACATATATATGTGTATATTGTTAATTGAATTGCGTTAGTGCCTTTTTTAAAAATTTCTCTTGCATTCTAAAAATTGTATTAGTATACTTCTATTTCCAAAATTAACATTTACAAATACTATCTGAAGTGCCGATCCACATCTATTTAGGGTTTGGCAGCTAGTAGATATACTCCGTAGAGATAGCTGAAAATCATATGTGGGTTCATACCCGTGATCAGGAGTTAGCTCAACGGCGCACTACTACTGCAGAAGTTGGAACACAACGTTAATTAGTGCTAAATGTAATTTGTAGTAATATTAAAATATTTAGTAATGCAGGAAAACTGACCTCTGGGAAATAAACAATGATTCATCTTTATGTCTATATATTCATACTATGTTTTCTCTCAGATTTATGAAATGAAGAAGGAATTTATCAATATTAGGAAAACTGAACAAAGTACTTCAATGTTTGAGATTTACGAAAGACTTTCCTATTCTAAACTCTTAATTGCCATAAAGACCAGCAGGAAGTTTTCTGAGCACTTTTGCTAGATTTCAAAGGGAATTGCAAAACGTAGGTCTTTTAGAAAAAAGATAAAAAAGCATGGAGATATTTTCGCATTTGAATAGCATTCGCGTATTAATTTCAGAAACTTATTTGCTGTGTCCACTTTAGATTAACTATTTTCTGTAAAACTTCTGAAACATTTCTCGAAATTAATTCCATTTGGATTTGCAAACTATTTTATGCTAAAATTAAAACTTCCCAGATGGTAATTTACCCACTGGGGATTGAGGCTTCTAGGAGCCTGCCGATTCCTTTCGTCCTTTGCAGGCATCGACCTCTAATCTTTCACTGAAATGACCAACCTCCGGGCGACAAAATCCCTCCTATAATGTAAATTGCTTAGTAACGAGAGATAGCTTTGAATGGGGGAGAGAGTAAGTTACTTTCCTTTTCTTATCTTTTTTTTTTTCAAACATCCTGTCATTCTGTTTTTGTCAAAATCCAAACGTTAAAAAGATACATTCACTGAGATATTAAACTTTTTGAGTAATAAAATTATGAAAAGTGTCGTATATATTTATCACTTTTTATAATTTTACTGCTCTTATATATATAGTAAGACAATTAAAAAAATAGCTGCAAAAGGGTGAAAGAATTCAAATTATAATGCAAATATTCCATTTAATTAAAAAAAAAGGAATTCTTCTTTATCCTTTCTGTATTTTTAAGATTATTAGATTACAAAAAATAAATAAATGGAATAAAAATAAAATAAGAAAGTAAAAGAAAAATTAGTAATTAATAAATTAGAGAAAACACAGTATTAAAGCAAAATTTAAATGTGACAGTACTTTTTCACGCTAATTCCTAAGCTTAAGAAAGTAGACAGATATATGCATATTATTTCATCTGTCATCACGGTTTTTCGGAGCACGATGTATAAAAAATAAGTTAAATTCTCCTATGTGATTTGAACTTCTGATTGCCGGTTGCAACCACCAGTATTACTAAAGCACGCAAGGAGGTATTTGATAATTCGCTGTCATTAAAATGTGTATTGAATGGATAATTCTAAACTTTCAATAACTTATAAGCCATGTTAGTACCAAATTAAATTATTTTGTTTATATTTTATAAGAAACAAAAATATATTTAGTAGAATGCCCGATTTAAAATTTTCAATCGTGTATAATTTTATACGCTGACAACTGGAAATTCTTTATGAAAAATTTTCTTTCATTTCTAATGAGCTAAATAAATAAAATATAAATATATGAAAGTAATTGGTAGTATCATTCTTATTTTAGTATATATTGTAGAGACATTAGGTATCTGGAAGCAGGAGGTATGAAAAATGAGCAACGCCGCCTTCACCGGGAATCGAACCATGGACCTCTCGACTACCCGTCGATCGTGCTGACCACTACACCACGAACGCATGCGAAGAAGGGGAGAGAAATACCTTATATACTCCCCCTTTTAAAGGGCGACTGGGGATTTGGGGCGCAATTCCCCAAACCGTGGTGGTGGAGAATCATCACCCACCACCTTTTTAGTTCTGGCGCCACTTGTAGAGCCATGAGGATTTTTTTTTGGAAGCAGAAGAATGGAAAATGAGCAAAACTTTTGCCGGAAATCTAACCACGGACCTCTCGGTTACGCGTCGAGCGTACTGACGACTACACCACGAAGGCAGAAGACATGCGAAGAAGGCCGGAGAAATACCTCATAATATATATGAAGTAACTAAATGGAAACTGTAATAAGGGAAATTATTTCAAGTTATGATTTTAATTTTAAAGCAAAAACAGAAACAACTATGTGAAAACAGATAGCTTATCTGTCGAAACTAAATTTCCCTTGCTAGAAATATTGTATTGTTGACAAATGTTTGCATGACATTGAATCAGCAATATTCAGGAATACTTGACTATTAGATTAATATGGGTATCGCATATTTCCATTAAATCTATTCTTACAATTCCCAATTTAAGTTACACGTGCTTTTAGAGAAACAGCGCATTAATTATATTGTGTTAAAGATTACTATATATAGAAGAATAGACGGAAAAGTATTTTACATCAGTTATATTTGAAATTGCTAAAATTATCTGTATCAAAGGAAGCATATAGGGAACAAGTGTCTTATTTTTTAAACTCAAAACGCAATTTTCAAATACATATTTTTCGCTTGATTCAAACTGAAAAAGGAGACAATCATATTATAAGAATACCTTATCAGAAATAAAGTAAAATTAAATAATTTGAAATCGGTATTAAACCCATACTTAAATAAATTTAAATTGCGATAATCTAACGATAAGAGTAGCAAATAAACTCTTTTTGGAATTTTGTTTCGACAAAGGCATATAAATGGTAAAAAATACGTGGGAATGTGTGTTGTGTGTGACTTATCTCACTTATCTGATAGTAATATAAAGAACAAACCCGCGAAATTCATCGTGGCAAGGAGTGCAATTTTGCGCCTGTCCTTGGCAAGAGCCTTGAGCACCATACAAGTGACAGTACGACTTCGCTCAGTTCCGCCCTCACTTTTGATGGAGAGCACCCCTAAGAGACGGGTCCGAGGACCTCCCACTCTTCTTCCCATACCACTAACCTCTTGAGAGTACTTTCGGATCGCTGCCTATTAAGAGCGCCCCCATGGCGCACGGACACTATACACGTAAAAACAGACAAGCCTTCTCCGAGATTCGAACCCGGACCCATCCATACCGCAATAGGTTTTTCTAACTACTATACCGTCTAGGCGGCTTAAGTGAGAGTGTTTGTCAGTACATCAAAAGATTCAAGAATAAATGCTGTTAAGAAGTCCGTGCTCACCCAATCTCAGTTGAGATCATACATACTTGAAAACTTGATTATGATATATTCCAGAATTGCAATCAGTTACGCAAAGCATAGAAAATTTATTTGAATTGAGTTGGTTAAGAGTTACCTTACCTAAAGGAAAATTCTTACCGTTTCATGAATAATTCATTTTTCTAATGCAGCTCTTTGAAAGTATGCGAATTTGAGAGTACCTTTCCTCGTACCGTACATATAGCAGGGAAAATTGTAAATGAAAACTTACAAACAGAATTCTATTTTAAATTGACTATTTATATTATCATTCTTACATTCTGTATCATTTGAGTACATTAATTTCAATTGTTCCTTGAGATAATGTAATGTCGTAATATAATTTGTAAGTTGAAGTTTCGTAATTTCAAACTGAGTCACTTACGAGCAAGAATATTATATAATAAAAAAAAAAAAATTTGAAAAGTTACAATTCATTTAACTAAAACGATGAGAATTAAAAAGGATTTTCATATGTTTCGTTTTATACATTTAATCTGTAAAATGCGGAAAAGGGAGAAAATCCTGTCTTTAAACACATAAATAATTCTTCCTAGTCTAGCAAAAGATTGCACCAAATTCATTTGACTTTCCGTTTGATTTAAAAATGCAGTCTCTCAAATTAACTGAATAAAATTTTAATTTTAAATTTCATATTGCTAGCAAACGCATAATAGCTGGAATTATTGATATATTTTTAGAAAACCGCCCAAATTCTAGAAATTGCTTTAAAATTCAGAAAAACATACGCTAGGAAAATTATTGTTTGATCAGTCCCATGATCGAAAGATCAAGCATTTACCCACTAAAAAGTAACGAAACGAAGGGACAAGCTCTTGCTGCTATACATTAGCGGGGAGATCTTTTATGGCTTATCCATCACTCTAAGGAGAAGCGAACACACCGCTCTAGGCAATGGCCCACTTTAAAAGCGTTTCCTGAAAGCAAAGCAGACCTTTTTGGAGGGAAATGTTAGACAAAAATACAGCCGTTTTCAAAGCATTTTGTTCCGAAGGGTCAGCCCGTTAATGGGTTAATGGTTGTGCCTGAAATTATGCAAACAGAAATTATACGAAGTTTCCATGAGAAAGCACATTCAGGAGTCAAATATACTGAGAAAAGCATCCAAGAGTATTATTTTATCCCTAAACTCAGACAGAAAGTAGAAATTGTCATAGCAAACTGCGTTCATTGTATTCTTGTGAATTATAAGAAAGGAAAGGAAGAAGGTTTCTTACATCCAATACATAAAGAAGATGTGCCGTTTAAAACGTATCATTTAGATCACCTTGGTCCTTTGGAGGGTACACATAAAAATTATAAGTACATCTTAGTAGTTATTGCTGCATTTACTAAATTTGTATGGATTTATCCTACGAAGTCCACAACATCTGCTGAAGTTATAGCGAAGTTCGAGATACAAAAGGCTGTATTTGGCAGTCCTTCTCAAATAATCTCGGATAGAGGTACAGCTTTCACCTCCAGCGAATTCGCCGATTATTGTTCTAAAGAGAACATTAAACATCATTTGATTACTACCGGCCTGCCTAGAGCTAACGGTCAAGTTGAACGTATCAATCAGACTATCATATCAATTCTTTCAAAATTGTCTTTAGAAAATCCGACTCAGTGGTACAAACATACAAATGAGCTGCAGCAGGCTATTAACTCGACATACCAGCGAAGTATAGATACCACACCCTTTGAACTGCTCTTTGGTACAAAGATGAATGCTAAAGGTACTGATAAGTTGATTGAAATGATCGAAGCTGAATTTCAAGCGAATTTTGTAGCTAAAAGAAATGAACTTAGGAAGCATGCGAAGCAACAGATATTTAAAATTCAAGAAGAGAACAGGAAAACATATGATTTAAGAAGAAGAGAACCAAGACATAACAAAGTCGAAGATTTGGTCGTTATAAAAGAACTCAGTTTGGACCGCATTTGAAATTAAAACCAAAGTATCTTGGACCATACAAAATAACTAAAGTTGAAAGGTGGCAATACATACGATGTACTATTTAAAGAAGGAAGTCATGAAGGTCCTAACTATACGACAACTTGCTCTGAATTTCTAAAACCATGGAGTAACTGTTAAGAAGAATACGAGAAAAGAAGACTGAAGTAAATTAAAGAAGAAAAAGAAATATATTGCACATATTTTCTGTAAGAAGACGAAAACTTAAATATATATATATATATATCATGACGTTTAAGACGAAAATAGAGACGCTTAATGACGAAAGGAAAGACGCTTAAAGACGAATTGAAAGACGCCTAAAGACGCATGAAAAGGTGCATAAAGGCGAAGAAACTGCGGTTAAAGAAGTTTGAAGACGACTTTACTCATTTTGTCATTCTTGAAGCTGAAAGACGATCAAGGACTCTAAAGAGTCTAACCTATAATTTTAGACTTGCTATTGTCTATTCTGTTTTGCTTTTGTATTTTTTTATATTTGCAGTGTCGCCTGGAGAACCAGACGAATCTAGGATGGCCGAAAGTATGTGATGCCTATGTTGAACGATAGATGGCGCTGACTTGGACGAGGGAACGGAATTCCATCTAACGTGGCAGTTGTTTTCGAGACGTGTAAAATGAAGGATTATGCGATTATGTGTATTTAAAATTAATGTGTTTTAAATTGTAAATAAAAAAACGTGCCGTCTGATATAAAGAAGTTTTGTGTTTTATGAAGTTTGCAAGAAAATACTACATTAATGTATCCACAGTTTTGCAATTATTTATTGTCACTCTGTGAAAAATTTGCTGATTGGTGCTTTGTTTTCAGAAAAAATATAATTAATCGTGAGAATAACACAAATAATTTTGCCGAAGCATCTTTCAGAATTTTGAAAGATATAATATTAACACGCATTAAGGCATTTAATGCTATAGAATTGCTAAATTTCTTAGCATATGATCTGGAACTTTATTTCCGAAATGGACTCCTTGACCATGCACTTTGTAAAAAACAAAATATATCATTGATTCTACAGAAATAATTAAATGAATCTTCTGCTGTTTCTCAAGACATGATCTTTAAAGAAGATGAAAATACATATCAGATGAAATCTAGCTCAAGTGAGCAGCGTTATACAGTTGATGCAGCTGTTGAAATTTGTTCTTGTCCAAATGGATCACAAGGTCTTTTTTGCAAACATCAAGCTGCAGTATGTATGCATTATGGTATCAGATTCATAAACTTCCCTGCTATTACCAGTGATGACAAATACCTATTTTATAAAATTGCAGTAGATAATGGCAATATATGTAGCACTTTTTTCCAACCAATATGCAGTGAAAATATGCATGAAGAAAAATGTCAGTCTAGCAGAGCTGGAGAAGAAATGGAGAAATCGCACTTGAATGCAGAGTGTCATGGAGATAATTTGCCTCAAATGGAGCACAGTCAATCAACCTGCGAATTGTCAGAAAATGAAATTAATAATACTGAGAATTCTGTAAATGCATGTAATATAAGAGTTAGCAATCAACAAACTGATAATTTAATTGAAGGTTTCTGCCAAAAAATAAAAAATATCCTACAAGAAAATACTGGTAATAATTACTTAATGAAATGCTTAAAGAAATTTATGCAAAGCAATGAAAATGTTAATGATGCAAGTATTTTGCTTAATTTTTTTGAAAGCAACAAAAAATTCAATTACAAATCAAGAAGAATAATTAAAGTACAGCCAAATTCTATTTCAAGACGTAAAGAAGGACGTCACAGAGGAGCAAAAAGATTATCATCAGGAAGACATCTTAAGGCTCTTGTTTCAAAAACATAACACAGAAAAGGTGCTTTAGTGCTGCAGTTGCCATGAATGTGCCTAATGCGAAAAACCATGGTACTAACCATTAACACTTTGTTACTTTTATTTCAGCTAGAGAAATTATTCATTTTTATATTCTTATCTATATGCGTACCTTTTAAAAATAAAATTTATTCCTGGATAATTAGGAGATTGAGTTGATTAACATTGAAGTATTTATGTATGTGTACACACACATACGTGCATACATTTCTGAATTCAGTCATGATAACAGAAGAATATCAAAATAATAAATTGTTTTACTATTGCTAAAAATACAACGACATTTATTTGATGGCATGGAATTTACAGATTAACACAATTTTTCCAAGTGTTTCTTTTCAAGATCCTGCAATATATAATATTCATACCTTTCAATGAAGACATTTTAGCAGTCCCATAATTCCTAATCCTGCAATATATAATATTTATACCTTTCAATGAAGACATTTTAGCAGTCCCATAATTCCTAATTTGAAATATGTTGTTTAATCCAAAATGTTGTCATTTGTCATCCTTCAATGCAAATGCGAGATCTGGAACACTTTTCTCAGCAAGAAGATCTAAGGTTGCAATACCATTTTGGCGTATCGTTATTGGTAAAACACATTCAATTCAGCATTATTTTTACAAAATCTTCATCCATGAGAAATTCCTTTATTATGTAGTAATGTTACTGCTTCCTCATGTTTAGGTAAATTCCAGATCGTGAAATCTTTTTTTTCCTTCCCTATAAAAATGCTTTTAGTCAAATAACATATATGAAGAAAGTTATCTATCAAATTATATTTCATGTAGCTAAAAAAAAGGCTGCAAATAATAACATGTTAATATTCGCCTCAGTTCACTCATCAAAATCGAGATGGCTTAGCTGATCACATTGTTGCTATCTTCAGCAAGCTATCACTCATTTTAACACTGTTTTTCATGGTGAAAAGTGCCTAGAATGTTTTCATTGCAATGACAATGCCCCAATCATCAGTGAACTCACGGACGGCGAAATTTATAGCATGGTTCTAAATCCAGAAAATATCGCTATAGATAGTGAAGAAAATGACAGAGGTTGCTGAAAGCAAAAACATTTTGATCTACAATTCTCGACGAGACAATTACAGGGCTCAAACAATGGAGCTTTGCTACTGAACAAGAATTTCTGTCTATAGAATTATATACAATACAAAGTGTTAGCACCAAAAATGAAACAAATTAAACAACTTACATGGAAATCAATGTTTAATACAGCAAACATATAAATATTAAGTTTTCCTTTTTTGTAAATTTCCTTTAGGACATACATACTTTGTTATTTCATAAATCACTATTTCATACTTTTAATTTTATAACTAACATCTTACTGGATTCAAACTTAAGACCTAATATGCAGAAATCCCAAATCTGGAATTGCCAATGCCACGAATATTACGGATCTTTGACTTTTACTATATCTTTAACAGCAGTCAGTATAAGTCATGCTATACAGGATATAAAAAATTACATTGACAGTTTCTTTTTAAAGGATGTTCATGGTCTGAACAACCATTTGTTGTTTAGGAAATGCTACTTTGCACTAGCCAAAAACAAGTTCAGCAGACATTAAATCAAATCGAGGAAACGTAGAGCATAATTTTTTAAAATTTCTGTGGCATATGCGTAAAATGAGAATGTTAAACCGGGCCAGATAAATAGATTCGGCATGCTTTCGTAGATGACTGGGAAATAAAATACATTAATAACTTTGTTTTTGTTTTGGCCTGATATCAAGAGGAACATTTTCTAGATTTCATTACAAATCCTTTACAATATTGCAATCCAATGCACAAAGACTTTTGACTTAGAATTCAAAAAATGCACAACCCAAGCTGTATGGCATGCAAATTATATTTATTTAATGGAGGACAAAAAAGTGTAATTTATTAAGAAAAAGTAACAATTAGGTTACCTCTGCTCATAAACTAAAAACAATCCGACTAATGCATAATAACAAATAATCACACAACTTACAAATCCCACACATACCATTACCATGCTTTTGATTTTGATACCATGCAGTTCTTAGCTCTGTTACAAGATACCACTCAGTATTCAGCCTCTAAAGTTACTTTATGGTTTTTTAACTTTGTTTTAAAAGCCAGATAGGAAAAGGTGATAGATAATGTGACTATATAAGATATTATGTGTGTTTTCTGTGTGATACAATTCAAAACTGCATTTCTAATAAGTTTTTAAATGGAACACTAGTATTATGAATTATAAATTATACTTTTTATGCCTTATTACAGCAAGTTATTAAATTATAAATCATTATAGAATTTCAAAAAAAATTATATTAGCAGTCTGTTAATGGAGAAGTTATAGAAATGATAATTATTTATGTTTAAGTAAGAAAAGATACATTTATAATTTATTTAAATCTATTATTAAAGAGATTGTAATATTAATAATGATCTTTCGAAATATATTACCTATCTTACTTCTGATTAACATTTCTCACATGATAAAATATTTCTGATTGAATTTCCCCTTAAGACAAAAATGCATATTTTGAACATAATGCCAGTCATGATATGTCCCCATATATATACATATTTTTTCCTTTATATATATACATATATATAACTCTTTGTATGTGTTTGTTTGTATATGTATACACACATGCTATAAATTAGATATATATGCATATGTCACAAACTAAGCATCAGAATATGAAATGAGTTAAAAACTGTTAAATTGAAATAAATTATAAATTTTTATTGATCCACTTCATAATTAAAAAAACAATACATATCTTAACAGAACTATTTAACAGCTAAATACATACTATAGCTACAGAATTATTAATACTGAACTATGTAAGCTAAACTAAGAATAGTCATTATTAAATTAGAAGGAATGATTATTATTTTACTGTTCCTTCTCAAGCAAGAATACTCGCTATTAAATATCATTATCAATCGTTATAATGCTATTAAATATCATACCATCAATACTAAATCTCACAAATTTACACCAATGCTGTACTAACACTGCTGCTGAGACAAATACGTACGTACAAATCCAGCATTCTTTAAGCCGAAAAAAAGTTCTACTACCTACATTGCTATCATATCCTATAAACTCATAATCAGCTTAAAGACGCTTTTTCGTGTATACCTAATATTTTAGCTTCGGTGTCACGCCAAATTTAGGCCCGAGTTGCGTTTCCTAGGGAGGAAATAACGCGCGCTACTTCCAGTAGCTGGACACGTAGTCAAGCCGTAAATAAAGCAGCATAAATATATTTTGTTGAAAAATGAACCGCCACTTTTCTTTATTTAATACGCCTTGCTGCTTCAGTTTGACATACGCATAAACACTCACATTACATACATCAGAGACATTACAAAACACACGACATTACTACAATTGTTCGTCCCTCTCTGCGGATGCGCTAGCCATACTTCGACACAATTTCGCCAAGACCTCGTAAATCGCCAAATTAGCCCAAAGTTGCGTTTCCTAGGGAGGAAGCAAAAATGCACAACACAAATGTACACACGAGACATTAAGTATCCCCACAACCAAAAATCTGCCTGGATCAAGTCTGCTGATCTTGAGAGCCACTGAATCTTACAACCGCGAATCGGTCTTCGGTGAAAGATTCCAACAGGAACGTCTTGACGTCACGTGCAATGTGGGGTGGGGCACCCTCCTGCATGAAGCTGACAACAGGTAAGGTACGTCTTTCCTGCAATGCAGGCACAACGTGGTCACGCAAAAGCCTAAGATATCGTGCTGCAGTGACTGTACAGGTTTTTACGCTGTATACAGGACAGGGTTCTTCAAAAAAGAAAGGGCCCAGAATAACACCAAACAGTCACATGAGGAGAATGCAGTGGCTGGCTTTGGTATTCACGAGGGTTAGACGTCGCCCAAATACGACTGTTTTGCGTATTGACGTCGCCATGCAGTGAAAGGTGAGCTTCATCCTTCCACACGATGTTCAGCAACCATTTTGGGTTACGTTCGATTTGTGCCAGCGCCCATGTATCTGCCGATAATAACTGGTGAAGTCGCTGGATTTTGTACGGATACAGATCCAAAATTCCGTGCAGAATACGTCGAATGAACGCTTCCGGAATCCCCGTTCTTTTCTCAGCTTCAGGAGCAATGCTACTCCCCGTTGATGTATCGGCTACCATATCTTTCATGACACTTTGTACCACATGGAGGCAGTCCGCTTTCAAGGGTGGTCTGCCACTTCGTTGACGATCCTCCAAACTCCCAGTTTCCTCAAAATGTCGTGCTAAATTCCGTAGTGCTTTTTTGCGCCTTCAGTCCTTTCTCCGTGCTAAACTTTCGCAACGTAACAGTTGTGGATTCATCATTCTTGTAGAACAATTTAACCGCCCGATCTGGTAAGAAAAGCATCCTGCCGGCTTCGAATGACAGATCCGTTTCCAGCGAAACCTGTTGATAGCCTGATTTGCATAAAACATCTCAGTATGACGTGTGAGCACTCTCTGTCGGTTACTTTTGTAAACTTTTTCTTCAGGGAAAAAATTCCAATGTCTTTCTGACAACATTGGCGCAAACAGAAAATTTTTCCATGCATTCCTTCTTTCATTACGAATTTTTGAACTTTGCACGAAATTTATGACGCACCCGGTATATAGAGTATAATAAAAAATTCGTATTTTTCAATTATATGAAGTAAAAGCAATAAGATACATTAATATATATTAAAGATAAATTACTAACAATCTGTCATGAGAAGCACATCAGACTGCGAATAATGTAGATTGCCTGATATTAAAGTACATATATAAAATTATAGGTTTTTCAAATATGCTTATTTTTTAAAAGGCCTTTTGCATAAAGCTGCATTTATTACATTTTCTTTATTTATTATTCATTTTCCGTTCTACTATTTTAAATGGCTACAATGATTATTTAAAGTTATTTTAAACTCATAATTTCTTAAATAAAAATCTCTAAAGGTATATAATCGATTCTAAAATATTTCAAATGGGGCGGAACCAACTCTTCCTTGGGCGGAGCACAAGATATGATAAGTTTGGCTTCGTAATGTGCTGTCCTCTCTCCAAGAAAGGCTAAGTTCAATTTAGTAGGAAAATTCGTAGCTTATTTCTATAAAACGAACGAAAGATTCGTTTCCGGAATTTATTTTTTTTCTCAGAGTATAATTACTAATTTAAGGAAAAATTGGCGTGCCATAAATTGGAGTGGCATAAAAGTGCCGCGACACAATACATGAGAATCCCTGATTTAACCTCCTTGCCTACTAAGCAATCAAATTCTGACTTTTCTCTAGGTGCAGTTTCTGTCGAATATGCCCCAATTATGCCGAAATTACCTGATGTTTCACCAAGGAGGTTAGAATACATGGAGACGCCCTCCGCTCAATCCAAGTGAAGCCAAAAAAAGGGGGGAAAGCATACCCTTAGTAGTCGTGGCTTAGGGATTGACGTGTTCTAACCACACCCAATTTCGTTTCTGGCAGCTATAAGGACCGCAGATTCTACATGCTGTTAATCAGTCAAGTTCGTCGAATTCTTTTGTGTATAAAGTGTGTGGAATTCCTGTCTCTACGTTTGATGATTATTGACAACAGCATTTTTTAATGCTTATTTCTTGGTTGTACTGCATTTTTAACGCATGCTCAGGTAAAGTAATTATTAATTGCCTTGTAGCAGTCGCTTAATT
>KK112712.1:164988-199280 GCA_000611955.2 Stegodyphus mimosarum | reverse complement strand
TCAAACAAAGCGTGCTAAACGTTATCTCGCATGTCTTGCACGAGGAACAGATTTCTTCTTTAAGTAGGCACTCTTTGGAATATCATCACTTTTGTCCACTGGGAAACCCTTGCCTGCCTACTTTGTTAAACTTGTAACAGTTTTCCAATGTTTCTCTTATTTAATTAAATATTTTATTTTGATGATGTGAAGGTACTTGCAACTACACTACAAAGGTTTTCCCTTGTACCTTTGTAATATAATTATGATGTGAAATGTGTTGGTCCTTAGATGCAAGACGAGATATTCTATAACACATATACATTTAAAAAGAAATTCAGTAGGACATCGAATTATGGGTGTTAAAGAATAATCTAGAATTTATATTTCTCAAGCTGTACTTAGGTAACAGCAATCTGATGGAATGAAGTAATATCTTACTGAAAGAAATCCTTCAGAGCTATATAAGGCATGAAAACTATAAATAATCCATGAACTTACTATACTAAATACAGTATAAGGTCCAAGATCCGGACTCGTCAGGACTTCAGCGATTCCAAATATTAGATCATCAGTTTAAATCTTGTAAGATGGCATGTTGAAATTATAAAAATTAAAATATGAAATCATGATTTATGAAATAATGAAGCATTTATGACCTAAAGGGTATCAAAATTCTCGCTCGCTCTCTCCCCCCACAAAAAAAAAGAGTATTTATTTATTTACTTCAGTAAACATTTCTTTGAATGAATGTAAACTGTTTAAATTGCTTTGTTTTTTATGCTAATACTTTCTCTTCAATTCTATATACGGACTACCAATAAGTATTTGGACACCTATACAAATGACGATATCTGCGGTCCTAAGGTACGTCACGGACTCCGTCGGTATATATCGTGTAGGAAACAGTATAAGGTCCAAGTACAGTATAAGGCTTTAGTCGCATGCAAGATGCCTCGCAGTTCGGAGCTCTCTGATTTCGAGAAAGGTATAATTATCGGGTATCACAAATGTGGCCGATCCTTAAGGGACATATCTAGCGATCTGAAGTACCCAAAATCGACAGTGGCCTATGTGATTAAGAAGTGGAAGATGAGCGGTGATTGTCGGAATGTGCCCCGAGTTGGCAGACCAACTAAATTGGGAGATAGAGACCGACGAGCGCTGTCCAGAGAAATTCGGAAGAACCGCACCGAACCGATGGCCCTTATCCACGAGGAGTTTCAACAGGCATCCGGGAGTATTGTTTCAATGAATACCATCCGTAAGGAAGCACATCTGCTTTGTTTTCATGGTCGTGCTGCTGCCCATAAGCCTTTGATCACAAAGTCCAACAGCGCTGCTCGTTTAATGTGGTGCAAAGCACATCGAAATTGGACCGTAGATCAGTGGAAACGGGTTTTTTGGAGTGACGAATCAAGGTTCACCCTTTACCATTCGGATGGCAGGGTCTGGGGTCTACCTGGAGAACGTCTCCTGCCAGAATGCATTGTGCCAACAGTCAAGTTCGGCGGAGGTGGAATTATGGTCTGGGAGTGTTTCTCCTGGTATGGGCTGGACCCTTGGTCCTCATTCATGGTAAGCTCAACTCCGATGCCTACTGCACTATTTTGGATGGCAATGTGCTTCCTACATTGTGGTAGTTTTACGGGTTGAACCCCTGTTACTATCAGGTCGACAATGCCAGTTGTCATATTTCGACGTTAACCAAGGCTTGGTATGGTGTCAGTGGAGTTCATCAAATGGACTGGCCTGCCCAAAGTCCAGACCTGAACCCTATCGAGAACCTCTGGGACGAGTTGCATCGCCAAATTCAGGGGTGCACTACCTGTGCAAAATCAGTGAAGGAACTTCTATGTCTTCTCCAAGTCGAATGGAAGAAAATACCACTAGCTGTCATACAAAGACTTGTATAAAGTATGTCTCGGAGGGTTCACGCTGTAATTACCTCTTGTGGAGGCTCTACCAACTATTGATTTTGAATAAAGTTAGTTTTTCTTTTCTATCACAGGTGTCCAAATATTTATTGGTAGTCAGTGTAGACAGCCATAATTTCTTCTTCAGTTACAAAATTTCACTGTTCAAGTCCTGTAGTTGCTGTGTCAAGAATTGCGACTAACTTGTCAATTGAAACTTTTTTGTTCTCAATAACCTCTCCGTCACTTTCCTTGCTATTAGTAGTGGTATTTTCTGGATTTAAAACCATACTACAGATTTCGCCATTTGTTAATTGACTGAAGACTGGGGCATTGTCATTGCAATAAAAATCTTCTGTCATATCATCTTCATTTATTACCGCCTATCCACATTTCTTTAACAAATCCATTAACTGGAAAATTTCAGCAGTAGTTTGCGATATCTGAAAGACTTCAAATTCACGACTATCATCTTCATCCTCCTCACCATGAAATACGGTAGCCGGCCATAAATTATGTCAAGCATTTTTAAAGTATCTGGAGGCACATCCTCCCATGATCTTACGATGCTCTATACAGCAGATTTCATGCTAAAATATTAAAAAAAATTCTTGAATAGTCTTGCCATTATTAAAAAAATTTAACATGAATTTAAAAATGTTACTTTATATTTGCATTTCAGAGTGCGCATTATTCTGATATTCATAGGCTGAATGATGTATGATATTTGGAGGAAAGAAAAGCATGGATACATAATCTTTCATTAAAACTTTTAAGTGAAATATGTGCTGAATAGTTGTCTATAATCAAGACAATTTTTACGTCGTCAGGTAAACCAATCAAATTCAAATTTTGCCGAACCTCGGGCACGAAATGATTTTTAAACCAATCATACATAAGATTATGTCGAAAAGAGTGCTCGTGTCATCCGCGCTCTTTTATTCATCACTTTGTCATGATCATCACTTTTAGCATAGCAAGTAATTTTTCTATTTTCATTGCAAGTGGGGTGTCGGAATCCATGAAAAATTCAAGTTGCTTTTTCTGTTATGTTATATACAGCTGACATTCAAATGCTATACTCCTCGCATAACTTTGAGACGGATCTACCTATAACCATTTTTACAGCAATTCCACTTTTCACTTTATGGATCCCGCTGCAGTTCCGGATTTAGAAACTTTTTTTGACATAATCAAAAGTTTAAACTTTTAATTTTCATAAAATTGCTGTAAGAATAACAGATTGAAAAAAAAAAAAAAAGCTAAATCAAATCAGAATAGTGCAATCTGCTATATTAACTGAAATTCCTTAGAATCAGCAAAGTATAGCTTAACAGCGTCTGCTGTACATTATTGGCTATGTATCATGAGATTAGTGACGAAAGACAATTGCTCCGTTAAATTTTGACTCGCTTCTATCGCGAACTGAGACAATTAAGCCTGGACTGTATTAACTTAGTTATTTATTATACTTACGTCTATTTCTTGCACACAGTTAAGGTTAAGCTGAGTCCTGAATATATTAAATTCCCACATATACATAAGCTTACTGAGGCCCGGATCCTGTTGCACAATTAGGTCCTGTTCCAGAATTAGAAACTCTTTTCGGCATAATTGAAAGTGCAAACTTTAGTTTTCATAAAATTGCTGTAATTATAACAGCCTGCAAAAAATAATAAGCTGGATCAAATCAGAAAGTTAAAAACAGCACAAACTGCTGTATTAACTGAAATTCTCTGGAATCAGTAAAGTATAATTTTAGCTTATCTTAACAGCGTCCACTATACATGATTGGCTATGTAGCATGGCGACAAAATGTTCTGTTAAATTTTGTCTTGCTTCTATCGTGTACCGAGACAATTAAGCTTGAATTGTATTAATTTAGTTATTTATTATACTTACATCTAATTCTTGCCATGCTTAAGGCTTATCTGAATGCTGAATAAATAAATTCCTACATAAGCTTACTCAGGGCCGGCGCTAGATATTTTGCCACCTGATGCTGTCTCTGCAGTTCCTAAATTCTGCTACCAAAGGCCTTCCCTATGTTTTAAATTTTTGCCACCCCTTAATTTTGAGTCCCAGTGCATCTCTTAAATTCTAAAAATTTTATCATTCCTTAATTTTGTTACCTGGTATTTCTCTAAATTCCAAAAATTTTGTCTTCTCTAAATTCTACTGACCGGTGCAGCCATATGAGCTCTGGCGCTGGTTCTGGCTTTATGTGACAAACAAATCAATTATTAATTAAAATAATGCCGAATGTAATCTTTTGGCCTACAAGTATCATTAAGAAATTCTATTTTTAACATATGAAGAGAAATTTTTGTTAAATCTTTCCTCATCAACATTTCTCAGTGCATTTAACTTAAATCTGTAATTGGCGCCAAGTGTAATGTCATCACAAAAGATTACCATACTCTTTGTTATTCATTACTAACATAAAAAAAAAAATTAAGCATCACAGCATGAGACATTACTCAAATTGTCATGTGTTATAAACATGCGGTGATGAAAGAAAAATATAATAAATAATGATTCGCCAAGTTGGCATCAAGGATATAAAATATTGGTGTAAAATCAACAATGTTTCTGTGTACAATGTTTTGGTTTGGCATGTATGCCAAGCTGATATGCAGCTACACAGTCAAATTACTGATTGCACAAATTTATGCTAAAATGATTATTTCTTCAATAATGAGGTATTTTATTTAGTGCCGAAGTGAGGTTAAGAATCAGGACTCTCCACATGTTTTATTATGCGGGGAAAAAATCAAATGCGCATGTGTAAAGCATTAGCCCCCTCAAAAAAACATTGGTGGTGGGTTTGAGGTTTAGATCATTCCAGATATTAGATGTCCGGATCTCGGACTTTATGCTGTACAGCATCTCAAAATCTTTCCAAATATATTAAGAAAGCAAAGAATTCACCTAAAAATGTCTCTACACCAACATCACCTAATTCATATTTTCCTATTAGTCCTGAGCAAAGTAGGAAAAGGATTCCCCTGATCACAGAATTCGGCAGAACAATTTTGATGCATCCCGCACCAGGCAGAATGGTTAGGTTAAACCTTAATACTCCATCCTAGGGTGGCTTTTAGATTTAACATGAAAAAATTTCCTACATTTACAATACATACAAGAAGATTTTTCAAACTTCTAAACACTCAACTTGCTTTTCCAAGGATGAACTGCCACTGTTTTCGTGGATTTATCCAATAAACTCAAAAAGACAGCAATCTCTAATAATTAAGACTACTAAGGGCAACAGCTTCAACAATCTGTCATGTATACTACATTATCTGTTCACTGACATATTTTAAATTTGCAGTACTAAGTCTGAAGTATCATTGGTGCCCTCCATCCAAACAGTATAATTCTGGACAGTACATACTAAACTTGATCATTAATGAATGTATAGAATTTACTTGATGATGTATTTATCGCTAGTATACACTCATCATCAAAATCAAAGGATAATCTGAAAAAAATATGTTCAGTGCTTAAAATTTCAAACCAATTTCCAATGGTGGAATTATTTATGGTATTTATCTGTATATGAATACAAAATTAGATTTCTGCACACAGGTTAGTGCATGAAATATACAACATTTTGCATAATGGGTGTTGTAGGAATTCAGGTGTATAGTTTTGTTTAATGTTAATGTGGTTTCTGAAAGTGATCACTTATTATTATTTACAGGAAAGTCTGTACGATTTTACATTATTTTTCTAACAGTTAATGTTTATTAAATTAATTATTTTTATTTAGGTATATTTATTAACGTTTATTAAATAATTATTTATTACATTAATGGAAATAGTTTTCCTTTACTTCCTTATTTTCCAACCTTCGTTTTCCTGCCAGAATGAGTTTTCAGTTTTAAGCAAAATAGGGTAGAAACTACTATTTAAGCTGAGGTCTGAGCTGTTTCAATTACAGCATGTTCTGCATTTCGACCATGCTGTTGCATACTTGCCAACCTATGACACTCAAAAATCGGGAGAATCTTTTTAGAAATCAGGAGATTTATTTTCATAGAGAAAAGGATTTTTAAATGATAAAAATATATTTTTTAATAATGAATTGACTTCAAATCATTACTAATTAACATCTGAAAGTTCAGTTACTAATTCTTAAATGTAAACAGTAAATCCTGCATTAATAATTTTTTGGTCTTTTGTTTCCATAGAAAAGAGTAACTTTTCGTTTTTTTTTTAACAGAACTCATATTGTCTTTGTGTTTTTGTGTACGAACATATTTGAGAACATCGGCCCTTCCAACGTGCGAAATCGAAAAATCGCAGTGACGAACAATACACATCACAAATGTCTTGAATATTTCCACGAGGAAATATTAGAAGAAAAGTCATCTGTGTACGATTTATGAAAAATACCTGAGTATTTTACCTTTTGCGCAAACATAGCTACAACGAAATATCATAATTTCTCGAAAGCATGTGCGTTCACACAGGTTAGCGACAAGATTAACGAAATAACAACGTCGATCTTGCTTTGTACTCATCGGCTAATATGTGCCAGATTACACGCAGTGGCACTCGATGCTCATTGGAGAAACTGAACGTGACGTTTTCGGACACATGTTCTCTCTCACAAAGCAGAAACACACCATAATTTCTTATTGATGAAACTACTTTAGTTTTCTATGTAGACTGGAGAGAAACCACATGCTTTCAGACACCATAAATCATGTTTTTGGTAATGCAAATAACCATAAGTATTACCATTGGCATAAGTATTAGGCCAAGATACATAAAATTGTGAGAAATTTAAAAAATAAGAGAATGTCGGGAGAAATATATTGTAAATTGGGTTGGCGGGAGAACAGTCAGAAATCGGGAGTCTCACGTCTAAATTGGGAGAGTTGGCAACTCTGCTGTTGTTACGAGTTAAAGCTTGCTAATTTTATGACCATTCTTATTACATGCCTCTTGGGCAGTGAACAGTCCAATTTAATTTAGTTACAACACTACAAGGTAAAAGTGGCAGATAACTAATACACACAAAGAGGGACAAATAGAGAACATCCAAAACCAGAATATCCTTTAAAGTGTTGCATCAAGAACTTGGGAGAGCTTTCTAAATAATCAATCAATTCCTTCAACAGTTTTAAACAATAAATCAGTTAGCTAATAGCCTGGTCAAGGATAACCAAAAGCAACAACAGTATCTAGAGACCATTTTCTGTCAGTGTTGACTCGAAGAAACCATGAAGGAACTACGAGAAAGTTGATTTTAGACTTTCAATCAGTCACAGGAATTCAGATTGGCCATTCTACTGCCAAGTGAAGGCTTCATGAAGTTGGACTTTACTCATTTTATCTTTTAAAGAGGCCACATTAAGGTAGTGGGGTCCTCATGTTCAATGAAGTCAAGAAGAATGGGATAATGGACTATTTACTGACAAATCTAGGTACTGCTTGAATGGTGGTGGTGGGGTCATGAACTATTTACTGACAAATCTAGATACTGCTTAAATAATGATTCTAGATATGTTTTGATCTGGTGGGAGCAAGAATTCCCTTTCCCTAGTTTTTAAAAGATCCTATTTCTACGAAAATAGTTTCACAGTTTGAACTGCAATCATCAAAAATGTCTACTGAGCTACTTTGATGGAGGTTCTGTAACTGGTCACAGATATGTAGATGAGGTCTTGGAACTTCATGTGAGACTGCTTAGGGTGCTCTTAGTCCAGAGTTTTTGCTAATGGATTGCAATACTCGTTTGCAGTGAACATCTATGGTGTTAGAACACTTAGAAACAGATGATATTACATAAATGAATTGACATCTTGTGCATCAGACTTGAAACTAATTCAGCATGTGTGGGGTACCCTTAGGCCTCTGAACTGCAACAGACCACAAATGCTTGTCTGGGCTCTTAGGAACTGAAAGGCCCACCTTTTAGAAGAATGGGATGCAATTCCACAAGACTTAATCAATACTTTGGTAAATTTTATGAAATCAAGATCTGAGGTTTGCATTTCTGTCATTAGTGACCATATATTATGTTACAATAAAATAAGATTTATTTCAAAACAGAAGATATTTTTCTCAATATTTTAAAATTTCTACAAATCTGACTTTAAATTCAATGTTTTGAGATTAATCAAGTGGCAACATGGTAATTTATGTTAAATAATACTTTTGCAGAAATTTTTTTTAACAGTTAAATATTATTTCTCTTAATATCATTTAATTCTGATTAGCAATGTATTTTAAATAAACACTTACTTTCCCCCCCTTAAAAATCCTAAGGTTAATGCTGCTTTAGAACTACCTGTTTTGCAGCAATACTATGTCCACCATTACTTACTTTTGTTGACTGTAATATATACTTTCAAGAAATCAACATGTTTACTAGTTTATGAGTTGATTTGGTTTATGTATTTTCCTTTCTGCTCAGGACATGCCAATATATACTTTCTATCATTGCTACGAATGTTTAAATCACAGATACATACATATGTTTTTAAGTAATTTTAATTTCAAATATGTTTTACTTGAGAAAAATATATGATTTTCTCTTATTCATACCGGTGGGCGGAAAAGTTTCATAACTGTGATGCGTCCATAGATGCTAATTTCTTTTAAAGCTCTCAAACCTTCTGGTGTCACCAAATAAATTTCTAGTCTAGTATTTTTTGCAAGTAGTAGATTTAAATCATTTGGAGATGTAAAATTGCCTGGAAATAAAAAGGGAAAAATATGTATATTAATATGCAAATTTTAAAAATCAAATAAGAAATACAAGTAAATTATTTTTTAAATAAAAAAAAAGGGTACTTTCTGATTAACCATACCCACATAAAAAGTCACCAGCTCATTAGTGACTTTTGTGAACTTACAAAAAATATTTGTTTACATATCTTTATGGCTGCAATGTTCTGCTCATGAATAATAATACAAAAGAAGCATATTACAAGAAAAAAATTTATGAGAAAAAGTAAAAATCTGTTAGTTAATATTTATATTTTTACAGGGCTGGATATTGTTTAGTGAAATAACTTCTTAATATAAAGTGCATAAATCCATGTGTACTCAAACACTTATGTGCTATGTGTATGCACAAGCTATTTGTCATACCATGTATATTCGAAAATATTATAATATAGGCAATTGTACCAAATGTTGAAACCAAGGAGTGCAAAT
This sequence comes from Stegodyphus mimosarum, assembly GCA_000611955.2. NCBI lineage: Eukaryota > Metazoa > Arthropoda > Arachnida > Araneae > Eresidae > Stegodyphus > Stegodyphus mimosarum. The sequence goes on along the minus strand of KK112712.1, from coordinate 190,209 downwards.
TATTAGAAAATACCTAAAAAAGTTTGAATTAATTTCGCAGCAAGAAATTTTTAAAGTTGTATAATAATAAGATATGTTCTAATTATTTAAAGTACGAAATGATTAAATTTTAGTATATTCTTTTTGAAATCTATTTCTTTTCAGTTCCAGAATTTTTGCTTATATAGCAATATAGCAATGACAATAAAATAAACAAAAATTATCAAATACACTAGTTTTCTGCTAAAGTAATTGAAAGTTTATTCCAATTGATAAATGGCACATGTTAAAATTGCATAATATATGCTTTATCAAACAGATAATATTGCTATCATTATATAATATTATGCGAATCAAACCACAAATTCCTTGACAGTTAATATTATATTATTAAGTACCCAGATGATTCTACGTTTATTGTTTTCTGCAAATGAGTATACAAACTTACATAAAATTCCTATTTTTACATACCCAAAGTAATAAAATTTGGCCCATCTCAATTAATAATTATAGAGGTAAAGCCTACAACAAACTAATAAAGTAACTGAAGGCCTCAACTCTCTAAGATTCAAAATACAAAGAGAAAAATGAAATAAAGAGAACAAAACAAAAAGAGGGAAAAGACACACGTAGAAGTTTTCTGATTGTCATGAAATTTCATGTGTGCTCACAATGATTGAATAGCTGGAACTAAAGAACACTGTAAATTAGCATCTAGAAGATGTATAAAAGAAGAAATTCTAATTCTAGAGGATAATTTCCTTTCAAATTTGATTTTATGCCTCCCAAATGAGTGTTATCATTTGTCACAAAGATGCAATTGGCTTAAAAGAAACAGGGTGGTCAAATTAAAAGCTTAACATATTTGGATAATTTACATAAAGAAAACATTCTTAGTCCTAACCAATATGGTTTCATTGCTCAAAAATGTACTGAGGATGCACTTCTGCGTCTTAGCAACATTGTACAGTGGGGCAGGACGAGAGGTTTGTACACTATTTTAATTTTTCTTGATATTGAAGGCGCTTTCGATAATGCATGGTGGCCTGCTATTCTTAATTTGCTAAAAAAAATGAAAATACCTCATAATGTGTTTAATGTTGTTTCTGATTTGTTGAAAGACAGGACGGTTGAGCTTTTTCTGGGTGGCACCTCAAGTGTTCGTCAACCTCAGAGAGGATGTCCACAAGGCTCTGTTTCTGGTCCCAAGTTTTGGATTATTATTATGAATGATCTCTTACAGAAACTCTCTGATCTCTTCAGTTGTGAAGTCATTGCCTTTGCAGATGATTTGTTGATTTGTATTCAAGAAAAAGAAATGCAAAAAGCTTTTCGTCTAGCTCAAGATGTTTTAGATTTCATTTATCATTGGTCAATAGATTTTAAATTAAACTTTAATCATGCAAAATCCAAGACCATGTTTATTGATAGAAAAAATACTACTTATGAAGGATATCAACTGTTTTTAAATGATAATCCCCTAGAGAGGGTGAATGAAATTAAATATTTAGGTGTTTTGTTGGACAGCAAATTTAACTGGAAAAAGCATATTTCCTACATTTCTAATAAATGTGAGAGACTTCAGCGTGGGCTAAATCGAATTGCATGTAATAGTTTTGGTGTTAAATCGAATGTTAGCGCAATTATTTATAAACAAGGCATTGTTCCCTTTATTTCATATGGATGTAGAGCTTGGGGACTGTCTCTAAAAAAGAAAATTAACTCTAAATGCCTGCTTCGAGTTCAAAGACGAATTTTACTGCGAGTTATAAAGGGTTATCAAACTATTAGTTACAATGCTGTTTTCTCTCTTGCCGGATTTCCACCGCTGGATTTGTTTATTTTGACTTTTATAGATTACAAGAATAGTCTTGCAAACTGCTCCAATTCTCATTTTGATCGTTTATTGCCTTTGTCTGTTCTTCCACATCCTTCCGTAAGACAACCAATACATATTCTAGATAGTATGGACACTGATGTAAATTCATTCTCACTTGTGTTGTATACGGATGGTAGTAGGATTGATGATAAAGTTGGTTTTGCTTACGTTATTTTTGAAGATGATATTGAAATTGAGTATCACCAATTTCGCATAAGAAATGAATGTACTGTATATACTTCTGAGCTTCTGTGTATTAATTTTGCAATTAAATGGATAATTAGCCAGGATGGACGTAGTTCCAGCTACTTAATTTGTACGGATTCACTCTCTTCCCTGGAGTCTCTTAAAAATATCTTTTCATGTAATGATATTATTGTTAATATACAGCAGTCTCTTGGAGATCTGGAGAAGAAGGGTATTTCAGTGTTTTTTACATTTGTCCGTGGTCATTCGGGCAATTATGGAAACGAGAGAGCTGATTGGCTTGCTAAGAATGCAACTAAAAAGGATATTAATGTTGATGTAAATATTCCAAAATCGTATTTCGAAAAAACATTCAAGGTTAAAATGATTGAGCGGTGGAACTGTGATTACATCTCTTCTGATAAGGGATGTGTTACAAAAACATTCTTCCCAACTATTTTTGATAGACTGAAAAGTAAGGATTTGTTGCTCAATTTTAAAGTTACTCAATTTTTGTCTGGACATGGTAAGTTCAATGTCTATCTTGAACGGTTTAAGCTGACGTCTTCCAATTTGTGTTATTGCAATCTTGGCGTTCAGCAAAGTGTTTTCCACCTGCTTTATGACTGCCCATTGCTTGATAAAGCAAGAAATCTATTGAAATGTAGATTAAAATTAATTGGAATAGATTGGCCGCCGAAATGTTATGATTTGGTATCTTCAGCTTCGGCCTACCGAGCTTTCAATTATTTTGTTGATTTTTATTTTAAACATTGTAAATAATTTCTTTATACATTTTCTTATTTTGTATTTAATTACTTTTTTCCCTTATGAATGTTTTCATTGTATTATTGAAAAGTGATGTTATTTCTTATAATTTTGCTTTTACTTACGATTTGTAAGCCTCGTGTGATACTTTGTGGTACACGAGGATTCCTATTTTTTTTTTAAATAATAATAATAATAAAAAAAAAACATATTTGGATACGACAGTGCCACTTTTTGACGTTAGCACAAATGATTGAAACTTCGCAGAACAAATTATCAAAAACGCAGTAGCTATTTAAGATGATGATAATGTAAATGTCAGAGCAGATTTTGCAGTATCTGATTCATCAATATTTAATGTCTGTTGTGCAACCAGACACCCTCACAACAAGGACCGCTGACATGCATCTCAGAGAATGGGTCTGCACTCATGATGCTTAATGTCTGTTGTGCAACCAGACACCCTCACAACAAGGACCGCTGACATGCATCTCAGAGAATGGGTCTGCACTCATGATGCTTAATGACTGTAGACTATCCCTCATTTGTGAACACTACATTTTTATGTTTATGTTTACAGAGGTGCCGGATTCATTCACTATGGAATATCATTGACTACAGCAAAATTACATTCAACAATGAATAGCACTTCAAACTGATCCATGATAGGCAGTGAAGATATGTCTGGAGGTGCTCAAAATAGTAGTGAGATACTGAACTGACTGTCATGCACTAATTTGTAATTAGACATGTGCCATTTCATTTGATAGACAGCTTTGGTTATCATATCGTTTTGTCATATAAATGTTAACAATTCATGATCAGCCATAATTCTTTCAGCATGAGAAGAGCTCCGAGTATTCCATGTGTTAACATATTTTTACTTTTTTTTTCCTTATGAAAAAAAAGGTTGATTTACCAAGAAGTGAAGAAGATACAATAGCTTTCTTTTGAGAAAGACATATTTCAACTTGCATTTGAATATGCAAAAAAGCCTATTAAATAAAACTATAAATCAATGAAAGTATTTGGAAGTGTACCATGAAAAGCCACAAGAAGGAAAAGCATACATTTTGGCAACTGGTACTGTGGTTACAGAATACTACTTGTAACAGTGCAAAAATTTATTTACTGTTCAGCAAAGGAATTGATGGCAATTAAGTGGTTGAAGAAGCAACTCAGCCTTTACGAAAATTGAATAGAACAGTTTTACATCAGAGGTGCATTCTCTACATCTAATACGACGAACAAATAGTCGAATAATTGTCCCTGAAAAATTGTGTATATTAACGAAAATCTATTTCGAGGGGATAAAAACAAAGCCAGCAGGGTTCTTCCCCAGAGCTGGATATTTGGCAGGTTATGCTGAGAAATTGATAAATTTTTTCTCACTCAGGTGCTGAAGAAATAGGCAACCACATTTGTACAAAAATCATAGGCCACTGATGATTTATTCAGACTGCTGACATGCATATAAAACAAAAAACTGAAATAAGCAGCTTAAAGATATTAGTACTTCCTGATTATTCAAATTGCACACCAAAAAGATGTGAAAAAGTATTCAAGAATCAAAGCAGTATGTCATTAAAATAATTAAGCATCTACCTACAATGGTGCCAGAAAGTATTAACTCTTTGAAGACCACAACGACCCAGACGGCCTTTTATTCAGATGACTAAAATTCTGATGTTGTTCTCTTTCCTCCCCTAAGGTATACAGTAACAAGTGCAATTTTCCCAAATGCATTGTATCAGTGTATTGCGGATAGTTTGTCCTAAAAGGATTTACTTGTGGTTTCTTATCTTTATTTGTTAGAAGTGAAAAGGATGTCATTTGAAATCTTCACTCTTCTTTGTGCGCTAATGGATGGGTTGGGGAGGAAATTGCTGCGACTCTCAATTCAGTATTTAAAGTCACTAACCCATACAGGTTAGTGACGGCTTTGGTTTTCAAAGAGTTATGTGGCAACGCATGCAGGTGAATAGCACATGTCCGTTTTGGCTGATGCACAACACTGAAGTTAAACAATACTGAGTTCATATAATCCTCAGATATTTTTTTAGCAAAAACAAATCACTCTGTACATGGGAAAAACAACAGCTCAAAAAACAAGGATTTCTAAAAAAAGGAAAAAAAAGGTTTCAGATTTTTAAGTTAAACCCAAAGGCGTATTTTTAAAAAACTTGTGTGCTACCTTTATTTATTAAATATCACGTTCTTCCACTTAAACCATAAAATTCAGTTCAACAGCAATATCACAAAATAATTTTAAAATGAGTATCTTTAGAATTTCTAATACACAGTTCTGTACACTTTAGATAAAAAGGTCCCCCCCCCCGGAGAGTGTTGTCATTGCTCGCTTTTAAACCATTTGAGTTTGTTCATCATATATTCGTTAAAGTTTTACAAAATATGAAATAGATAATAAAACAAATTTGGGTTCTAAGATGCGCATATTTGGGTGGAAACGCAAGTTATTCAAAATTTGATGGCTCTAGGTACCATTGTTTTATCACATTTGAAGAAATATACATACATTTAATGCAGATTCTTCATTACTTAAATTCTTTAAATATAATACGGGGCTGTAATATTTTGTGCCAACAGTTTGAAAAGTGATTCAGACTTTTAATATTTCCAACACAAAATCGCAAAACGAAAACAATAGTCCTTCTGGGACAAAGCCCCTTTGGACTAAAAAGGCAATTGTTTTATCACCGATATTTGTTGCTTTTTCAGTCTACTGAATGATTGCTCTTGTATGGAATTCTTATTGTATTGCAATTTTAAAAATGGCTATAACATTTTACATACAAAGACTGGCAAAAAATTAACCTTCAGTAAGTTCACAAATGCTCTTCAAAGTCGGCAAAAACTTTAGCGAAGATGGGATAATATCAGAGTACCAAGATATTTTAACTGCGAATGACAAATTTCATTTTGTTGATCCAACAACAGCTATTTATACACAAAATGTTAGAAGATTTTAATGCTCTGTTAAGTGGCAGAATTAAAATTAACAAGGCACAGTTGAAATCATCCGGAGTCTTACTTTGAACAGTAATTGCAGTAAATGTCCTTAGGATGAGAAAATGCTTCCGACAACAAATTAAAAGCAACTTCAGAAACATAGCAGTCACAAAGTATAAATGAACTTATCAATAATCCTGGCAACAACTTGCCGTTTAAACAGCCTAATCTTGAAAGAAGGGTAAGGCTGGTGATCAGTACGTGAGTAATCAAAATTAAATATCCTAGGGCCTTAAGAGGATAAAACTGCATAATTTAAAAGGTTTTTAAAGGTGGTAAAATTTAAGCATTAATGTTTATATTCATTATGTTTAGTAAAGTTCCATTCAGGAACAAGCATATACACCAGTAAAATGCGGTCAAAAAGGCATTTCAAAATTTGATCAAAAAATCAGAAAGGTTATTTTATACTTCATTTGATTTACATCACACTTGCAGGATCCTGATAATTATCACATAGATTTCAAAGCTCTCCATGTCATATTTCCTAATTGGAGTAATTTATTTTTTGACAATCAGTACTCAAAATTATGAGGTTCAGCATCTAAGTAATCCAATTTTAATTTTAAGCAATTCACCCAAGAAATGCATTAAACTGCAAACTGTGTAGCCATCTGAAATATCATCACCTTTAGTGAAGAATCAGAAATAACAATAATACAAAACATGCATGCAGTAAAATGATTAATTAGAAAGTATGGGTGGAATGCTCTTTAAATTCACAGTTTGGTGATGAAATGTTTTCTATGCAATAACCACACTAGTGTTAGCAATCTTTATACACTCATGTCCAAAATTATCTTTACATACCCAAAAATGATGATATTCAATGAAAATATCGAATCAATGTGATCCGTATTTGCAGGGAATGTGTGAAAACCAAACCTAATTAGCATTATCCAATCAAAAGTAATCAAACGGTTTGTGATATGCAAATCTAGGCGTTACGTCATCCAAGGGTGAATCAAGCGCTTTGCGAAAACTGAATATTTGAGTGAATTTCTGCAACATAGCGTTTGATTTCAGTGTGTAGGGACTCAAAGCGGTTTGTTATGGCTTCGAAGTATCATTTGGAAGAATCTGTAAAGTGGCGAATTATCGGCCGTTTAGAAGCAGGGCAGTCAATCATGGAAACAGCCACATGTCTGAATATTTCAAGACAGACAGTCTCTAAGCTATGGAAACAGTTTCAAAATGATGGAAGTGTTGTAAGGAGGCCTGGACAAGGTCGGAAACGAATGACAACTGCTTCTGAAGATCGGTATCTGGCATTAACTGCCCGTCGTAACAGAAAGGCTACTGCTCGCCAGTTAAGTTCAGAGCTTGCAGCCGCCACTGGAACTGTTGCATCACGGCAAACAATATACAGAAGGCTTAATGAAAAAGGCCTTTATGCCAGAAAGCCAAGGGTATGTGTTTTACTGTCTTCACAGAAAAAGAGGGATCGCTTTAATTGGTGTAAAGAACATCAAAACTGGACTGAACATCAATGGTCCCATGTTCTCTTTACTGATGAGTCGCGGTTTAGTTTAACTGGTGATTCTAAACGTGTTTACATCTGGAGGGAGTCAGGAACACGAAATGATCCCTCGAACATTGTGGAACGTGACCGTTTCGGTAGTGGAGGTGTGATGGTATGGGGTGGAATAATGATCGATGGACGTACGCCCCTACACGTGTTCAGCAGCGGATCTGTGACAGGCCAGATATATCGGGATGAGGTCTTAGATCCTTATGTAAGACTTTTCAGGGGTGCATATGGACCTGACTTTTATTTATGGATGATAATGCCCGTCCACATCGAGCAAACCTCGTTGATGAATTCCTTGAAAGTGAAGATATTAAGCGAATACCTTGGCCACCAAACTCTCTTGACCTTAACCCGATAGAGAACTTATGGGACTACCTTCAAAGAGCAATTGCACGTATACAACCTCCTCCTAGAGACGTAAATGCTCTGAAGACGGAATTGCTGGAAGAGTGGAGATTAATTCCCCAAACTGTGGTTAACAACGTTATTTCCAGCCTTAAAACACGTTGTGATATGTGTGTACAAGTCAGGGGAGATCATATTCCATATTAAATTCGTAAGACTTAATTCTTTTTCTGAATCATTCCTTTTTTTCTTAACTCTCTTTGTCACACTTTATTACCATTTTTATTGTTTCATGCTACAATTTTATATCATATGAGGTGATCTTCAATTTTTTCTTTTGCATTTATGTGTCATCATGTTATGTATGATTCCACGAAAATTCATTAAATTATTAGTCTCTGAGAAATCCGTGAATTTATGCATGTAAACATAATTTTGGACATGAGTGTATTATGTGGCCCCAAAGCACCTGAAGCTTGTGAGGAAAGAAATTTTGGTGAACTCATGCACATGTTTAAATAATATAATAGTTGATTAAGGTAAAATAACATGCCGAACAAATATTAATTTAAAAGTTAAAACAACAATTATGTTGTCATTCCTTTCTTTCCATCAATTAGCTATAAAATTGCATGTACTTTACAGAAATTTAAGGTAAAAATATATTTACTGGGGGCCCTTAGCGAATATTGGCAGTACATGGATAACGAGTTTGTGCATTCTTTGACTTTGTGTAGCGACGATTTTTGTACCAAAATCACTGCTACACATGCCAATAAGTCAAAGAATTGCACAAATTCAATATCCATGTACACATTGACCCATTTTCATTTAAAAAAAACAAAATTGCGCAAACTTGGCACTGCGCACTCCCTTGACTTTGTCCATGTAACATCGATCTATTTTCACTTAAAAAGCCACACTACAGCCAAATATATAATCTCAGTAAACTACATTTTAAGTCAAACAATAAAATAACATAAAAAAGGAAATTCATCTTAGCACTATACAAAAGAAATATTCACTTGCCTTATTTAAAAATTTCCGTGTGTTCAGTCAAACAAAATTCCTTAATCCAAAAATTTCCTAAAATTTTCTGAACTAGAATCTGTATACTGGCATTGCCACATAAATTCACAAAAATAAGAGTAAAACATATCCTTCGACATTTGACCATATGCATTTCCTTCCTACAAACAGGATGCTTATAACGGCTTCTAAGTAACCTTCGTTTACATGCCAGTCAATTAATGCTTTTTTCCCTTTTGTTCCAAATTGTACAGAAATTAAAATTAATCTTACCACATTCAGCCATTTTACTATGTAAACCACAAAATAACCAACGTCCAACACACAAGATTTACAAATCTTTCCCCATCATCCAAATTCATCGCATTACATCATAATAGGGTTTCCATAATATTCAACTACTCAGGTTACCATAAATGAAACAACTCGGTGATAAATGAGACAACAACTTAGCGATAATCCAAGGGGCACCCTTAAATATACTCTAACCAAATTTAACTTTTGGATCATTTATTCTCCTATCAATAAAATTCCGATTTCCATACTTAAGGAACCATTCCGGATGCGAAATCCTGGGATATTTACAGGAGTCCTTGCCAGTGTGGTTTAATTTATATTGGTCAAACTAAGACAGCCATAAAATTTCATGTTAATTAACATGAGGCATGTGTTAGAAAAAAGGAAATGCAGAAGTCCTCTGTTGCCTAGCATTTTTGGTCCGAAAATCACACTTTAGATTTTTCTGCAAGCAAAATTATTTAAAAAAAATCTTCCATTGGTGAATTAGATTTTCTAGAGGTATTTCACATTCAAAAACATCTTTCTATTCTAGTTAATGACCCTAATTCTAATCCATCTTTACCTTCAGCCTTTACGGAAATTATGTTTTTGTTTCCTGATTTCATTACTAGATGGCACTAGTAGCTTAACTCCTGTCCAGCCATTTTTATCTTATCTTGTTCGTTTGCACTTTGGCAGCTGAAGCTGTTGGTTTGGTAAAACCATCAAAACTGGCCTTGTTGAAAATTTGCAAATAAAACGTGGAATTTTGTTGTTTGACTTCTAAATTAATTACAGTTGATCTGAATGATCAATGATGTGTTGAAGATACATGTGCAGCAAAAGTACTTTTTAAAATTAAAATTTGGAAAACTTATGTTCAAAGTATATACAAGTTTGATTTGAATTTGATAGATTTGTTACCTTTTTTTATGCACTTCAGATTTCATGTGTCTATCACGTCTTTTACGTTCTCTCAATATTTCAGCCATTAAATCATGATATAGTAAAGATTTTCGGTAGGTACAAGGCGTACTACTACTTTTTATGATTTTAGAAATACAAGGGAAGATAGTCACTTAAATTGGTAGGTGAATGAAAGTTGTACCACGTTTAACTATTAGTGTCTGAAATGTGGGAACAGTATGTATTTGTGAGAATAAATGGGTCACATTTGATGGGTTTTAAAAGCAGTGTTAAAAGCAAGGTACAGAATCCATATTATGTTTATAAGGAAAGGTTTGTGGTTTAAGTGCAGTTATTTAAATGTTCTACAGATTACAAGAGGCATTATAGATGAGATATCTTATATTGCAAAAACAAGGTGAGAAATCTTTCATTTTCTATACTGTACCTCTATTTTACCTGCTTTTGTACAGTAACTAGTGGAATTGTAACCCTTCAGGAAAAAAGGCCACAGAAATATGCCAAACTAGCAATTTACAAAATCGTGCCAAGCAGTAGGCTAAAGCACATTTTCATTGTAAGCTTCATTTTAGCATAAAATTCCTTAACAAGAAATTTTGATTTAAACAAATGTAACTACTTCAGGTACACTAATGAGACAAATTTATGAGAGAAGATACAAACATCAATAACATCATAAGACTCATGGAATTGATTGCTTTGTTATATGGATTTGCACTGAGCTGCTTAAATAAGGGAAAGCACCTAATGGATATCTGCTTAAGCAACAAACTAAACGTTAACACTCTAAAGGACAGAGTTCAAGAGTCTTGCATTTCTCTTTTCTTTCAATTAACTTCTTACTAAGATTACTACACTAGTATATTTAAACTGCTCATATTTTACAAAATGCTAAACAATCACAACTGTCCATCTAGGACTTGACCTTAAGTTTAAGTTAAGTGACCCTGCTTGGTTGTTTGACATCTAGGACATTACATTAACTACAGAATAAGTTATCATGCATACTGCTTACAGTTAGTCTATATCTTAGGGTACCCCTTGGATTACTGGCAAGCTGTTGTTTCGTTTATGATAACTTGAGTAGTTGAATGTTATAGAAACTTATTATGACGTGATTCGTTGTAATGCATCATCACAGTGATTTTAATTTCTCAGACCTTATTTCTACGTTGGATGTTGCGTAGGAAGTGCATTGCTTATTTTGTGTTGCACAATGTAAAATGGCTGCCTGTGATAAGGTTAATCTGAAGTTTCTGTACAATTCGGAATGAATGGGAAAAGAAGTATTAATTGACTCGTGTGTAAATGAATATGGTCAAACATAAAGATCATTCGGATTGCTTTGAATGGGTTTGTCGCAAGTTTGAAAGTTTTTGTCAAATGCTTACTATATAAAGCACTCCATTAGAAAGGGATCCTGCTTTGAGGAAAGTCATTTGAGTATTACTGAGATTTTGATTTTTACATGGATGTGGATGTATGAAGCTAATACTAAATGATTAAGAATGAATTAAAAATTTGATTCTAATTTTTTTTAATTTATGTGGCGACGACAGTATACATATTCTAGTTCAGATAATTTTAGACTGTTTTGGGATGCTATTAAAGAATTTTGTGTGTCATACATATTGAAGAAAAAAAAAATTAAAATAAGGTAACTCAATATTTCCTTTTTGTACTGCAAAGATTATATAACATGCATTTCCATTTTTATGTTATTTCCTTGTTTGATTCAAAATGTAGTTTATTGAGATTATATATTTTTTGTTTTAATTATGTTTTATTGCATTATGTTATGGATGTCATTTTACTACAGAGGGTGTTGGATATAAACAGGAATGGCAGCAAAAAATCGCCAAGGCTTACCGTGAAGTATACTTTTACCCTGTTTACTAATCACAGAATCAATGTGCACAGATCATAAATAACAAACAGTTATTGTTCCATGCATATGGGTTCTACTAGCAACGTTACACACAGTGCAATGCAAAGTGCATCCAAAGAGCAAACCTAAACCAGAGATATTTCAGTACTCCGAACTTATGCTGAACTAAATAGCTAACTGACAGTCATATATAGTTTTTTTCCAGCTGCAGAAATTTCTAGTACTTTTTGCTTTTCGAAATTGTTGGAAAGCACATGAGGCCTAGTTACAGTACATATATCAAATACAATACCAGTTGATATTTACTGTACGGTTATGCTTGGTTTCTGTTTGAAAAAATTGCTACGTAGTATTGGTTGTTCATGAAATCTGGAAGCCCGCTACGTGAAATAGGTTTTCTGGTAACCCTAAAGTTGGCGAAACTAACGTGGAGGAAAATTGTGCAAGTATTGCCAAATGTGTTGTGATATGTTTTTTCGCTATTTTTTGTAACAGTAATCCTTTCGTATGGATTGGAGATTTTCAATTGCTGTGTTCGGCTGCACAAGTGTAATGTTTTATGAAAGTGGTGCCTGAAAGTTTTCTTAGTGTTATAAATGAGTACATTATTCCCAATATGACTATAATTTCTGGATACTGGATATAATTTCTTATATTGGAAGGAGTACATAAAATAGAAGGAATGTGGAATGCAATTAAACGTGGTTTAGGCAGGAGGAAAACGAAGGATGGCTTGTACTCTTATTTGGCCGAATGTGTATGGTGCAAGAAGGAGGAGGGAGAAAAAAATATATTTATGGCTTTCTTGGATGCTATTATATGTATTTATCTGCCATTAACAGTGAATGAGTCGAAATGACCGAATATTTAATTGAATTGCTTACACGGACAAGATGCTGGTGGTATGCATGTGAAGAAAAGGTATGTTAAAAAAATGTTAATTAACATTACATTAAAACAAGTGTGTTAATTTTTCTTAATGATGAAAAATTTAACTGAATTCTTACGTGAAGAATGCAGGAGATAGTGGTGTGAAGCCTAAACGTATGCACAAGAAAAAAAAAGGTATGTTATAAAATTGACATTCTATTCATTTATTCATCACTATGTGTCAAATTTTGTTAAAAGATTTGTTGTTCAATGTTTTGCGTTAGGAAATAGGTATGTTTGGTTATTTATTACTCTGTGTTTGTGTATTTTTGGTTATTTGTTTGCATCTGTGTGTAAAGACTGTGGTGAATTTTTTCTGGTCAACATGATAATTTTAACATTGTTTTAGTTTCTGATTTTGTTTAAGTGAAAAATAGATCGACACGTACATGGAGAAAGTTAAATAAGTGCACAATGCCTAGTCTGTGCAATTCCCTGATGTTTTTTCAAGTTAAAATACTTCGATGTGTACACGGATAAAGTTAAATTAGTGCACAATGCCTAGTTTGATTTTCTGTTGGGGGTGGAAGGATTCGCCAAGTGGTACTGTAGAGTAAAGATTAACCACAATACCTATTACGGTGACACAGGGACTGGATCGAAACGTCACCAAATTTGGAGAGTTTCGGCGATTTCTTGCCAAAACCATTGCCAGCTTGGCAGTATCCCATCAAATTAGTGAGATAGCAATTTACTCAATGTTAAATTGACTTGTTCCTGTATTCTTATTTTCCTGGCAAAGCATATTTTTTCTAAGCTTTTCATGTTATATGGGAAAATATAATTTCACTAAAATTATCTATCTACGTACAAAATTCGTAACATGGGAAATCTCAGATAAGCAGCACTTGGTGCAATTTTTTCCACCATCTTGAATCGTGAAAAATCGCCATATCCTCAGGAGGAATTTTTTTGATGCAAACACGGAAAATGGCATCAAAAGGCATTTTTCCAAAAGTTTCTCTTCAGCACAATATTGGGGAAAAGTTCTGATGGGTGAAAATCGCGTAAGGCGTGTAGTGTTTGTGATAACAAGGTAAACCATACACATAGAACAAATTGTAAACGATAGTTTTTGTTGTGATTAAGTAAATCTACCTACTTTTCGCATCTTAGTATTTTAAATTATGATATATATAACTCTAACATTATTAAATTTTATACCTCTCTTTTTTATTTATGTTGGAAAACACGTTCTTTATATAAATGCAGTAATGATCACAAAAATGCAATATATATCACATAGTTAAAAATGAAAGCTTTAAAAAATTAAATATGCATGTATTTCCACAACAATATTACATCCTTGAAATGTATTCTAGGTTATTGGATCATCATCCAGTCGGCTTTATATTGGACATTCCGGATTATTTTATGCACGTAATTTCACTTAATAAGGTTAAGAGGGTTATTTTTATTCTTTTTTTCTTGTTTAAGTACGAAAATAGTTTTCATGTAGGTAAACAAAGAAATGTAATCCTGAATTGCACAACTGCAGGGAAACAAGATTTGCAACAAGCACTTCTATGGCTTTTCATGAAGTTACACAATTGTTTACATTTCACAAAAGACCAATCAAATAGAATAGCATAAGGTTAATTGAATTTCTCTGTAATTATTCCGTGAAAAGCATCATAAAATATCATTTTTGTGCAATTTAAACATTGTCCATAACTGGTGTCAAACATGAGTAACATGTCAGAAAAATCTATAGATATAAATCTTATTCAAAGTAAAAGTCAATTTGTATCTTCAAATACAAATTTAATTAACTTTTATTCACTTTTTGTGAAAAAATAAAGAAACTTTTGCTCCTGTTTTGGCTAATGGTTTAGATTTTTTACTGATATACCCAACTTTTAACTCACAAAATCCTCTATATAAAGAAATCTGTGAAATATGCTTGAGCAGAATAATGTTTAATATTTTATACTAATTTATTACAATTTCCAAGTCTGATTATCATTTTATTGCATTTTTAATAATTATATTTAAATATAAATTTGATTATGAGGGGGTTAAAACTGCTTTATAAAAATTTATTTATTTAGAAATTTCTTATATGTAAATACATGGGATACGGGAAAGGAGCATATTTTGTAATTTTTTTGCATAAGAATAAAATTATCTTATTCTAATTACATGTGTAATTAATTTATTTAGAAAATAATTAAACAGAGAATTCAAAATGTCTACTGACAAAGTTGTGATTATCCGTACAAAGATTTATCTGCAAAGTCACAACACCCAACTGAAAGTATCTACATATAGAAAGAATATATCTCTTTCCTTTTCCCTATCTTAGTTAACATCTCAGCTAGCAACCTAAACACTCTTCCCACTGTTTTGCACCTATCACCCAAGTTGGCAAACACGATTTCAGGAACCTCATTAAGTGCTGGTTATCTGAGTATCCCCCGTGACATTATCAAGCATATTACTTACTAATTACAGAATTGAGTATAGATGATAAATATTAAATAGACTAATTTACTTTTTGAAATTTATTTTCATGCTAAATTAAATTTATACTATGTAGATATTTAAATAATAATGTACTGTTTTTGTGCCAATGCTATTTATATATATATATAATAATGGCTAGAGGAATATGCAGCTCATACTCAGCTGAAGTTTATTAATTTTTAAATGTTTTTGTCAAGTTTCTGTTATCAGGAACTTAATAGATCTGTTTCAAATTAATAACAGCTTAATTTGAAACATTTTCTGTTACTGGATTCACATATATTTCTGAATCCATTTTCCCCCCCAAATAAAACAAAACTACTTTTTAAACTTTTATACAAAAACATAACATATTTATACATAAATTTGAACAGTTACTTGAAGATGAATTAAAATCTATTACTACTTTATAGTTTCTCAAACCAAAATATTAATTATCAATTTAATTTCATGATGATAAATTAAAACCTACCAATACTATAGAGCTTTCTATACCAAATCATTAACTATCAATCAACTTCAATGTAATTTCACTCTTTCATAAACATTTTTAAGTGTTAATGACATTTTATAAATTTGTAGTTTTCTCAGAATCTCTTAACATATTTTCCCGCCCCTCAGCAATATTTTTCTTTTGCACAGGCAAGCATGTTTTATTAAACTGCGACTCATAATGCAAAATCAAAAGTCACACAATTATTCAAATTCAAATTACTCACCAAGCAACGAAAGAGAAAACTATTTCATAGCTTCAAAGCAAATTATCTGTTACTATAACAAAAACAGGAGCAAAAATTTCATGGTAAATTATTACGTTTTCCGACAACGTTCTTTGAAGACTGAGAACACATACATACTAATACAGAACACGATATATGAACATATATCTGAAATGTTAGTGCATGTGTTTCAGGATTTCGCAATCAAATAATAATGAAAATATAATATCAGTGCATAGCAATACAGGTACGATTAGGAATGCTTCGTGTTTAAAATTTTTTAGATTTATTTGATGTACTTGCAAAATTTGATGATAGTGTAGCACTTCTGCACAAACAATGCAGATTTGCAACTGAACTCACCTGTGGCACATGCTCCAACACTCGTCGGTTTATGAGCGGTGACTACGTAATTATAAGACATTATTGTTATTAATTTGAATTAATCATCACATTTAACGTTCCGCGAATAACCACTGTGAATAATAATTTCAGCACAAATGCCGCTATATAGCTCAAATTAGTAATTCTAATTCAACAATATCATCTAGTTTAGTTGCACCAAGATTCTTCGGCTCTATATTTTTTAAATAATATTTATTTGTTTGATGTTAAATATATCGAGCTTAAAGTTTGCACTGTATTGGAATCATTTAAAGGTAATAATAAAACAAAAAAGCGCAATTAATTGGCGTTTAATTTTATTATTAGATAAGAGTGCTCTTAAATCTCATTAAGTTGTTGATACTTTGTTATATATATATGATGAAACCCTCTTTATCATTCTTCTCTCATTTTACAGTTCTAACTGCAAGAATGTATTGTATAATGATGCTAGTTTTTTTTTTTTTTGATATTTTTCAGAGAAGAGTCATTTTCAATTTATTTCTTAGAACATGAACCATTTATTTATTATGACTGGAGCTTCTCTTTCAGCCTTAATTATAACCTTTTTAATGTTCTTAGACTAATGACATACTTATTGATAATAATTATCAGAATAAATAATGACATTACATTGCAACTCCTAATTTCTGTATAACAGCGCAAAATAATAGTCTCTTCCTAACGTATCTGTCCTTAAAAGTGGCAACGCGCTGATCTTTGATAGAATGCCGTATAGTTGGAATTGAAGGTTTTAAGTTGTGTTTGCAGTTTGCGATTGTTATATATTGTAAGACAGTAAAAATGTCGAACTGCATAGAAATACCTCTCCGAGATACAGAAGAAGTAAGTACTTGGATTATTTTTTTATTTCCCTGAAATTCATCTATAAGTATCTTACGATGTTTGCAAATAGTATGTAATATTTTGCATTATTTTTGCTATGATCTTGAATTCGGTATGTTTACAGTAACTTAAATTGTAAACATCAAACCAAGGTGCTTTTATTAATAGAAGACGTGCAAATGGTACGTTTGAAATTTGTTTATAAGACCATTTTTCATGATATTGATATATTGGAAATTTCTCTGTTATGCATTACAGTCTGTGTTTCCATCGCACTTATTTCACGTTTATTGGTTGAGATCATTAAGTGCTCAGAGAGCATAAAAGTGTAACAAAATAAGTGTCCGTTACCACATTTGCTATAATTTAAGCAGTTTACCATAGTTTAATATGAATATCGCTGTTGAGTTCTTTTATTACAATGACATTCATAGAATTCTAAGAGAAAATAATATGAAGATCAAGTAAATTTTTAGATTCGTGTTTCTTTTTATGCTTTTGTATCGCAAAGTATTTTCATTTGTATTTGATTTAAATTGAAATTGTAAAGAGCATAGTGGAATATATATATATCTGTAACTGTTAAAATCTTTATCTATTTATTTTTTCAATGGTTCTAAGACGGAGAGCTTTCTTTTGGAACATTCTGGATAGAAATGACTTTTCCTCCGTAGCTTCTGCGATGACAGAAGGCACTATAGTAGTTATGTTTGCACGTCTTTCTTGAGGGGCATTGTTTACTGGGTGGTAAAAAAAAAGTTTTAATTGCCATCTTACATTCGCTTTCTCAGTGAATGCTGCAAGTATTGAATAGAGAGTTTCTTTTGGAAAGAAAAGGACGTCTGTAAAATGCATCTTAAGGGGAGTTTGATTCTTATCGAATTTTTCCGAAGTCGAATTTTAGTCTGTCACTCTTCTTGGCGACTCATTGTGCAACTGGTCAACTGTTTCTTTGTAAATTTGTGTCTATTTTGATTCATTTGGGGGTATGAAGTTCTTCAGCTAAATGAGGGAGAGAAATTCTCAGGTTGGTTTAGTTTAATTTTATGTGTAAATTTTGGGCCTATAGTTTTTAGTGGGTGGAGAAAACGAGTTTTCTTAGGAACTTGTAAGAGTGTTGATGTCAGATGGAATCGAGTTTTACAGGGTGAAGTGAGTTTAAAGGGATCATGGGGTTTTTCCTCCACTGCAATAAGTCTGCGTCGAGAGAGATCTGTAAGAGAGATTTTTCTGGCCGATGCACCGGGAAGAAATGTGGCCTGCTGAGATGTGGAACGAGCATTATCTTGCGAGGGACCCTAATTGGCTATCTGCATAAAAAGAGGGCAAAAATTTAGTCCGAGATGTTTTAGCAACTTGATGTGAAATACAAAGTCAGATTAGTGCGAGATAATTCTACACAGACTTTTCACCTTGCCTATACTTGAAACTGGTGCAGAAAACTCGTAATATACTTCGTCATTGAATACTCTTGATCAATATCTGGCAGTTCTTGATTTAAAGAAGTTTCCAGATGTAAGTACGTTTCCTTGGGTCCTGATTTAATTTTGAAGCATTCCTGATAGAAGTGTGCATTCGTGATCTGCAACCAGCAGTTAGCCTGTTTGGGTTTCTGTTAAGATTTCTTAGGCAGTTAAACGAAATAAGCTGAATGATCTGTTGAAATATAAAACTCCTTAATATTCAGCAGAAGATGACAATGCTAAGAAATAGAAGGTTCACATATTAAGCTTGAATTGTATTAGTTGTTTATTATATTTACGTCTATTTCTTGCGCGTTCTTAAGGCTAATCTGAGTCCCCAATAAATAAACTCTCACATACACTTAAGT
This sequence comes from Stegodyphus mimosarum, assembly GCA_000611955.2. Taxonomy (NCBI): domain Eukaryota; kingdom Metazoa; phylum Arthropoda; class Arachnida; order Araneae; family Eresidae; genus Stegodyphus; species Stegodyphus mimosarum. The sequence goes on along the minus strand of KK112712.1, from coordinate 171,192 downwards.
CTGATCTATGGCCGGTACTAGGGATATAAGATCAGTGTCAGGGATATAAAATACTAGTAGGTGTAACGATGTTCCGATTCCGATGTAGAATGTGTGGGTTTGAGATTTATGCCAAGCAAATACGCAGCTACGGAGCCAAATTATTAATCTGACAAATTTATTCTTAAATGATTTATTTATTTATTTAGTGTCTAAGTGAAATTAAGAATGGGGACTCTCTACATGTTTTATTATGAAAGGAAAAAATCAAGTGTGCATGCATAATGCGTACAATAAAAAGAAAGTTTGTGGTTTTGAGGTCTGAATTCTAGATCATTCTGGATATTGGACGTTTGGATCTTGTGCTTTGTACTGTATCAACTTATCATATTTAGAAATTTCTGTGTCTCCAGTCTGTGTCGTAAAAAATTCCAAAATAGCATCCCAAAACTTTCTAAAATTATCTGAACTAGAATGTGCATACTCCAGTCACTACATAAATCACAAAAATAAGAGTGAAAAATATTCTTCGTAGTGCCGGACTGTTGATGGCATTTCTTGCATGAACCTTTCTTGCAAAAAAGCCATCTGAATAATATTGTTACGGATTTCATATTTATTTGGCTATTTATTTAGAATTGTAATTAAAATTGCTTTCTATTTCCCGTGCTATACAGACGATTTTTGAAGAGAAAGCTACGTCGGAAAAATAAAGATGAGAGCACGTGCATTTAATATTTAATAAATAAATATCTTGTAATTACTGTTGCCATCCAGAAAAATCGAGATTGTAAAGCTTATAAAAGCCGAATTGAAACACCTCATCTCAGTTGTAGTTGTAGGTGTTTAAAGTGAATTGCTGTTTGTTTACTTAATGCTATTATTGATTGTAGTGATTTCGCTGTGAGATAGAATTAGTTTCTCTGTTTATGAATTGAGTTTTGCTAAATATTTGAGGTATTGTAAGAATATCTCTGAAGAAATATTTCACCAGTTTTATTTATTTCTTGTAGAAAGAATAAATTTTTGTTAACTTTTCAACAACTTCTGCATTCAATCCATAATGAACTTGTGTGCACATAACAATTTTTGGTGTCAGAAGTGTGAGATTTTGAATGTCAATTACACGAGCGATGGAAGAAAAATTAAACCAATTTATGGCAGTCTTTGCTGCATTTAAAGAAGAAATTAAAGCTGGCCAAGGTTCCAATAACAAAGAGATGAGAGCCGTTCAAGAAAAGATTGAAGCAGGGCAAAGGGAAATTACCTACGTCATAGAAAACAAATTCAAAGCTATGGAAGGTAGAATAGATGCGGTTGAAAATAAAGTTGTACAATTTGAAGAAAAAGTTTTTTCCATGAAAGAGCAAATAGAAGAGAGAGTTTCGGCTGTGGAACAACGAATAGGTTACAGAGTTTCTTCTGTGAAAGAGGAAATAGAAGAACAAAGGAGAAATCAAAGGAAGAGTTTGTGTCGTTCAACAACAAATTGATGACAGGGTTTCTTCGGTCGCCAAGGAAGTTGATGCCTTAAAAAATTTGTAGCGATAGCAGGAAGCAATGCTGATGGATTTAAATTTTTACTCATGCCTGCTCGTCTCTCCTTGAAGTTATTGACGTATGATGGGAAGACCTCCTGGCAAGTTTATAAGACACAATTTTCAATAGTTGTGGATGCAAATGGATGGGATTCCCAAGCTAAGGCCTGTCATCTCGCTGCTTCTCTGAGAGCAGATATGCTGCAGACTCTTCTCAAAAACCAGAAATTAGACTTTGAAGCTCTATCTGGTGCATTTGAGCTATGTTTTGGGGAGAAATGTTTGAAAGACTACAGCAGGCTTCAATTAAAATCCCGTCAATAGAAGCGCACCGAAATGCTCCAAGCGCTCGCCACGGATGTTGAAAGGCTGTCTCACCTCGGCTTTACGGCGTGCCCAAGAGAAACAAGGGAAATACTGTTCCTGTGGTATCGACGCCATCACAAATCCTGAAATACAGAAAGCTCTGAAAATGGTGGATGTGAAAGATATAAAAAGTGCTCTAGTGTACACCATGAAATTCAAGGTAGCCCAGCAAGCAACTGATGGAGATCGCTACCCAGTCAGAGTTGTGCGAGTCCAAGAGCCATTGGATCAATTGATGGCTCATTTAGATGATTTAACAAGATAAGTAAATGCCTTGCAGCGAAATATTGGTGAGAAAAAAACGACTGTAAAGTGCTGGAACTGCGGTGCTTTAGGGCACATGCGAAGGAACTGCCGAACAACCCAGAGCACGGAAAATAAGACAGATGTAAACAGACAATTAAATGCTATGAGATGGAAAAGTGGTGTCAAGAAACCAAAGTGTTGGAATTGCGGAGCTGAAGGCTACGTAAGAAGGAACTGTGGAATACCACGAGGTACGGAAAATAAGACCATTTTCCAACAACGACGCAGGAAGCAAATTAATGATCATATCGCGGAGCAGAGTTTGTGCGATAGTGAACAACCCCGTTGTTTTAAAGCACTTGAGATTTCTGCAGTGTGTGGCAAGAGTAATGGATTATCCATCAATGGGAATATCCATGGAGTTCCTTGTAATATGATCATTGATACAGGAGCTAATGTTACCATCATTCGAAGAGATTTAGCTAAAAAATTTAAGGATAAACTGATTTGGACACCATCCTGTGTTACCTTCCAGACTGCATCCGGTGAGAAAATCCACATAGAAGGAAAGTTATACGTGAACATCGCCCTTGAATGTGCCACCTACTATCACACGGCATATGTGGCAGATAGTACAGATCCTTGCATACTAGGATTGGACTTTTTAAGGAAATACACTTTTTCCTTAGATTTAAAAAAAAAAACTACTTTCAGCATCTGAGGGCATGGCTATCGATCATCAAAAGGGATCCTCAGCTGGAAACGCCGACATCTCGTCTGAAAGGCGCTGCTCAGAGAGCTGCCGAAATCATATTAGGGTTGAAGAGAAACCCAAGACTACCAGCAATTCTCCATCCCAGATGCTCATCAGTTGTGATCTTCATCTGCCTTGTGATCTCTTGTTTGGCTGCCCCGCTGATGCACCATTCTGCACGAGAGCGAGAGACAAGGTGTGGTTGTGTAAGTCGACATGACGGAATAGACTCTCTCCGAATCTAGTCGCCTTGGGATAGTCCATAGACAAACAGGCTGAATGACATCGTGGTTCGGATCCACAAGTCATCGAACTCTAAACCTAAAGTCGTTCATTACGACAGGTTAGTTCATTACTATGGCCATAGTACATAGTGTATATAATTGTAAATAGTGTAAGACCATGGTCTTTTTTGTATTTTGTATTTGATTTGCATTTAGTATTTGATAGTGTTTGAATTTTTTTTAGCGTTTGATAGTATTTGATTTGATGAAAGTTACTTACTGCAATTATTGTTTATTTTGTTATTGTAACGCAATCTTTATTATTCCATTGATGCCTTAGTTGTAAGTTTGGCTTCTTGTCCAAGGATTGTACTGCCCTGGACGTGCAGTTCTTGGGAAGGGGGCAGTGCTATGGATTTTATATTTATTTAGAATTGTAATTAAAATTGCTTTGTATTTCCTGTGCAACACAAACGATTTTTGAAGCGAAAGCTACATCGGAAAAATAAAAATGAGAGAGCACTTGCATTTAATATTTAATAAATAAATATCTCATAATTACTCTTGCCATCCAGAAAAATCTAGAAAAATTGAGATTGTTCTAGTGAATAATTAAAAAGCTTATAAAAGGTGAATTGAAACACCTCATTTCAGTTGTAGTTGTAGCTATTTAAAGCGAACTGCTGAGCTGTTTGTTTAATTAATGCTGTTATTGATTATAGCAATTTCGCTGTGAGATTGAATTAGTTTCTCTATTTATGAATTGAGTTTTGCTAAACGTTTGAGATATTATAAGAATATCTCTGAAGAAATATTTCACCATTTTTATTTATTTCTTGTAGAAAGAATAAATTTTTGTTAACTTTTTAAGAACTTGTGCATTAAATCCATAACGAACCCATATGCAGGCAACAATATTTATGTTGGGCCATATGCATTTCTTTCATACAACTAGGACACTTATAATGACTACTAAGTAAACCTTCACACCAGTCAATTAATGCTTTTTTTCCCTTTCATTCCAAATCGTACAGAAACTTCACATTAATGTCATCACAAATAGTCATTTTACGGTGTACAGCACAAAATAAGCAGTGTACTTCCTAATTGAAATCCAATGCAGAAATAAGCCCTTACAAATATTTTCCTATCGGTCAAATTCACCTCGATCACACAACCAGTTATGTCATAATAGGGTTTCCATAACATTCAACTGTTCAGGTTACCATAAATGAAACAATAATTTGACGATAATCCAAGAGACACCCTAAAATATAGGTTAACCGATATACCCATTTAAAACTGTCTTTCTTTTGTCACATTTAGATCATCAAATTTTTACTCTCATTTTAATTTTGTGTAAAGTTAAAATTTTTTTTTTTTTTAAATCTGCTGAAACAATGACGTGTAATGACATTTTCCGTTTGGCAATGACATTATTTTTTAATTATCAACGTTGTATTACATATGTTTTACTGCAGTTTAATTTAATTTATTATCAATTTTTTTAGTAATGGGTTAAAAAAAGTGTACTTTTAACAAAGACCTACAGAAAGTATACCATTTATTGAAAAACTGTAAGCAATTCCGATGCACGTTGCAGTAATTTACTGTGTGTTCTTTAAAATTCTCAATAAGCTATGGTGTATGAATAGATATTAAAGTTTATACAAATAGTAATAAACATAAAATGTCAAACTCTGCTGCTGCATCTACCTCATCTTTAAAGAATTCCTTCGGACAGGAGGAAATGGTTGATAAGGAAGAAGAATTAGCTGCAGTAGAAGGTACTTTTGTGTACCGTATTATTTGTTACACCATAACTTTAGGTCTGTGGATTGTATGTCCAAGCTGCTTTAAGTGTTATTTGAGCTTAAATTTACATGTGTGAAAACTAAGGCCAATGCAATAATGCTAAATGTTTTCATGCCAGACACTTTAAGAGCTTTGTACAATGATTTGGGAAAATGTTCATTTGTTTCATTCTCACTGATGCATCCAGTCACAAGGAAATAAAGGTATTCATAAACATGATGGTTTGCATTACTTCCCGCCATTGAAAGGTTACTCCACTGAAGATTTATTTTCAATCTCAAGAAAAGTGTCCCATGCCTTATTTTAAAATTCTTTGAAAATTGAGTGGCAGTGGCTACATTTTATTAAGACTCTCAAGCTTCAGTATTTTATAAAATTTTTACAACAATTGAAAATCAAACTGCATCTGTATTTGATATAATTGCTTTAATGGATGCTCTGAAAGCTTCAGTATTGAGCAAGATAGAGGATAACTTTATTCCAGTAAATGTTAATAAAACTCTAGAAAAACGTAAATAGGGTGGAGATGTGTCACAAGTTATTTCAAGAAGCTGTTTCATTTTATCAGACTGCTCCTACTTATTTGGAGAATTGGACCTAAAAAGTATTTCAGGAGATGGAAATGTACAGCTGGATCATTACTAAATGAAATCCCTTCTTGGAGTTCAGTTGAAACAGCTTTTTTATTAATAATTAGTAGTTAATTAAGTGATACCAAGCCATAAATTATTAGAAATTGATATATATATATATATAAAAAACATATATTTACCTTAAACAATACATCATGGAAGAAAAAATATTGGTATGTTCCAAAAATGAGATGTATCCAATTCAGAGATGAATGGAAATAACTGCATATTTTAATAAGAACCAGTTTCCTTGTTCAAATGTTTTAAAATTGTCAGTCTTCCTGATACTAACGCTGCAACTGCAGGAGTATGTAGCATTATGAGCAGTTTCTGGACTAGTAATAAGACCTAACTTAAACTGGACACTTTGAAGGATATGATAATCACAAAATAAATTTTGATGAAAATTGTATGGAATTTTATAAGATCATCAGCATTATGAACAGTTTCTAGACTTACAAATTCATTATTTTGTTTTAAAATGAATACTGCGTTTTGATTTATTCTTTATTTATTAAAAAATATTATATATCACTATTAAAAAGTAAAACAAAAATTATTTATTTTGATTATGTACCCCCTCCACCACAATAACAGTAATAATAAAATAATTTTTTTGTAAAAAAATTATTTAAAAATATATATATATA